>PVJD01000304.1:0-54125 GCA_004026545.1 Mormoops blainvillei
GAGGAGCACATCAGTGGAGAGCAGGAAATGCATGGGTCCCTAACCAGAGGAGAAAGAGATTAGAGCTTTCTTTTTATCCCCTTAAAATAGAAAAGAGATTTATCATTTTGTTTACATATAAAGGCTGAGAGGAAGGAGCCGCTGAGGGTGGTGAAGCTACAGAAATACAGAAGATGGGCATAAATGACAGAAAAATATCTTAGAAGGTGTTGGAGGAGATGGGTCAAAATGATAAAGAGGGACAGAAGAAAGGACACCTCTCTCCTTGACTCTCGTTTCTGGGTTCAGAGCAGGGCTGAAAGACAGAGTAGCATGCAGGGGAGGGGGAAGAAAATGTGAGGAGAAACCTAGGAGGCTAGGGAAGCTTGACACAGAAAAGCTTTTCATGCTATTCCTAATGTAGAACTGGGGCAGGCTATAAAGTTTTATATATTTTTTTCATAAAGCAAAATAAATAAATGTAGTACATCTGCATGATATAACTTTGTGCTGAAACGAGCCTCACTATGGTGCCTTTTTCAAAATTAACAGATAGAGGCATAAAGTGTTACAGAAAGTGGTTTCATTTAATTTACTGTATTTCATTTGTTTAACATGGCATTTGCAATTGATGTTGCCTTTGCTATGATAACTATCGACAAATTACCATGCTTTTTTCCTGCGAAATTGACCTTCTTTGAGAAGAAGATTAGCAGATTGTATTAGACTTTTATTTTTAAAAATGTATATTTGTGAACATAAAACATACAAATCTATATATTTCTTAGCCACATTCATCCAATCATATATTAATGATTAAGTCAAACAGCAACAACAAAAAAAGCAAACTAAGGCAAAAGGAGTAGAGGAGAAAATAGTTTTTGCATAAAATTCAATAGAAAATGAAAGATTTGAGATTCTTGTAGGGTATAATGGGTTCATTTTAACATTTTTTTTTCTTCTGAGAGGGAGAGGCTTTGCTTATAAAAAGATCATTTAATAGTATGTCTCAATGACATTTGGGAAGAATTTTAATTTTTTAACATGCTTGCAATACAGAAGATGAGTTTTTCTAGTATTTTATTCAACTCTAAGAGTAAGGTACTCTTGCATATAGCATGCCAGTAGAGGTTACCTACATGTATATTGCAGTTAAAATTTAGTTATTCATTATTACTTGATCATTTTTCTGGCTAGAATGCCAAACCAAAATATATTTAAATGAAATAAAAAACAATTTCTTTATTATATGGATCCAATAAACATGTATTTTGTTAAGGAACTGAATATTTCCATGTGATGATTTATTATAGGAAGGCAAGAGATATTTAAATATGACTCTGATCTTATTTGCTTCCAATTTAATAAAAACAAACAAATCAGTGTCTTATGTTCAGTTTCTCTCTGGATGTTTCTAAGGCATCCTGTCAATGGGAGTAGATCTTCCTCAAAATTTTCTCAAGATCTTAACACCCAGATCAGGTCTTAGGACAAGGAGGGAGACTATGTGAGTGTTTGCTCAACGTTATGCCCACCAATGTTTCATGGAATAAACTATGCTGCTTGCAGATGGGCACTGCTTCCTTTACTTATATAGAATTGCCTTTGAGGGGTGACATATTAAGTGACTGTGTCCTTTTAGAAATCAATTTATAAGAAATAAATTGTCACTGATAGGGCAGGGGACAAGACATCAAGAGAGGAGTGCAACTAGTTAGGGGTGAGAAGGAGTTGCTGAAAAAGTGGGCAGGCTCCCCAGAAAGCAGAGCTACGGGATTATCAGAACACCCTGTGTGTGCCTCATTTTGCGTGTTGCCCGTGGCACCCTTGTCTTGAGGAATTCTTTTGACACTGGGTTTTTTCTTTTCACACAGAAGTGCTATTAGAGGACTTTCCAAGAAACATATCAAAGGGTTTTCATTTCCGTTAAAGTCTATTTTTCAGCTAAGTTCATTCAAACATAATTTCGTGGTCTGCTCATGTAAATAACATATCTGGATTGCCTGCAAATATTACAATTTATTCCCTTCCCTCAGATTTATGGAAAGTTCATGAAGGCCAGATTGTTTCCTTACAGTGTAGAAGAGCACGGTTTGGTCTTAAGAATGTGATTCTCAAATATACCAGATAGAGCATGGTTTTTCAAAAAGTATTTAATTTAGTTGTTCCCCTAAATCTCTGAGCTGAAGAAATTGGATTGGCAATCACGACATTTTTTCTACAATGTATCTTGGTTATAATAGTCAAAATAATGTAAGAAAGGCTTTCTTTTTTTTATTTTAAGTAGCGTTCTACGAATCAATGAGCTAAATCTTTTGGAATAACCAAAGGTCTTTGCTTAAATTTATTCAGAGAAAATACTGATAGCAGAGGGCCACTTGTGACTGGTAGCATATCGGAGACCATGGAGCTGATCTGCGCGTAAATCTTTTTGTTTACCGAATTAGGCGATTGGGAACTTAACTTCAGATACATACAGATTTTGGCTACTAATCGCTATTCTTCTAGTTACTACCAAAACTAATGTTAGATACCAACAAATAACTTTAAGTTTCCGTGTGCCACATGGGAGTTCATTTCCTTACCCAGCAGTCCTGAGCGGGAGAGGTCAGTATCACTCTCTTAGTAGAGATGAGGGTTATAGGTCAGAGGTGGCAAGAGATTGACTCAAGACCTCTCAGCTCGTTTATGGCAGAATGAAGATCCAGTTTGGGATCTCTGACTCCAAATACAGTCTTGCTGCCACCAAAAGCCAACCGAGAGGCCTGTCTATGGTCTGCAGTGTACAGGAGAGCTGAAGGACACAACAGGATGACTCCTAAGAGCAGAGGGAAGACACAGCTTTTGACTCCCAAGTTAGGGAGAATTTTGGGTCTGGTTGATGCATAAAGAGTTCCATGAGTGACCTTCCAAGTTACAGATTTTTCATTGACATTGTTGTCAATAAAGAAACTCAGTGTGATGAATGTAAGTGCCACTCCCTCAGACGGAAGCACGCTTGTAAGCCCTTCTGAAGACTGTATATTAAATATACTGTTCTGTTCAAATATGTAAACTCTTACCCTGAAATACTTGACTCAGAAACACATGCCGGAAATGTATGCAGATGCAATTTGCAAAGGTAGTATCTAATAAGAAAAACATAGCAGGTCATCATATAAAGGGTCAAGGACGTAGATATTATTAATGTAGGAATTCATATTTCTCCACTTTTTCGAAGGGAGGTTATTACTAAGGTTGTTGGAAAGTAGATTGAATGGGATCTGGAAACCTAAAGAAAAAATATATTTATAACTCCTTCCATTAATTTTTCTTCCTGTGACCCTTAGAAAAATTCTGATGGAAGCTCTGAAGGTGAAGTGTAGGATTTGATTGAATAAGAGGGGCTCCCCGCCAGAGGGAATTAAGGCGCCCGCATTTCCATGACTACATGATACAGGGTTGCAGGGCACAGATTTTGGATTCAGGCTGCCAGGGTTAACACTGGCTATGCCACTTAGTAGCTGTGAATCCTTGGGCAAGACACAACCACTCTGTGCCCAGGTCTCTCACATTTTCAACGGCATTCTTAACAGCACCTATCTCATTGTGTTACGATGAGGATTAAGGTGGTTCATCTCTATAATGTATTTTAAAAATTGTCCACCACATGTACAAAAAGTGTTTGTGAAATAAAAAAAATTAATGATATTATCCTCAGATATTAACTGTTTCTACTTACTGAAAATTACAGAGTCATAGAAATTTAGAGTAAGGAGGAACTACATGGGTCTTCAAAGAATAAGGGGCATTACATTGCCTGCTTTATGCCTTCTAATGACACTATTACTTCTGCAACTACCTGTTACTAAAAAGCTTCTGCTGCCTCAATTTCATTGGTGGGAAGGTTTCAGGTTTAATGAGAAATAAAGTAATAGCTGGAAGTCTTTATAAGGAATTGTGAGAATAAAATATCCCCCTTAAAATCCACTTCTGTTTTTCACAGTAATGGAAAAAAACAGAACCAAAATTCTCAGTGTAAATTTTTATTGAGCAAACAGTGTGGCATGTTTTGAGTAACTATATCTGGTTATGTGTTTATGGGGCCACTGTATAGGTAGATGACTCTGATTGGTTGGATGGGAAGTTTCTCTGGGTTGCTTTCTTCTTACTGGGCAGAAGGATGAAGCTATAGGGATGTCTTCACTCCTATTTTGGGTCACTTCCTTATCTACCTTTAAGAGGCAATTAAAGAAGGACATTATGGAGTACAAATGAAAGAATTTAACTCCAGTATATGATGATGTCACTTTTTAAAGATACCTCACTTTCTCTTTTTTCTTGAGTGCATATGGCAGAGTGAGCATAGAAAAGATATATACCATACAGATGCTACCATTAAAATGAGAGGCTATGTTATACTTTTTCTGTCTTTTGAAGAAAGTCTGAACTTTTGATGTATTAATCACTGTTTAAAGAAAGCAAGCTCTCAACTGAATCTTACTTTTCTTATGTGACACAGATTTTTGTTGTAATAACTAATATTATGAATATGATTAGTGTCTGTGGGGTAATTGTTACAATCAATTTATCATAAAGTACCTAATTGTGTTTCAGATTACAGTAAAATCAAGGTCACCTTGGTCTTATAAAATTATAAAGATATTTCCATCTGAAATTCTATTTGACATATTCCTTTAATTTTTAAAGTGCTTAGGAGTTGCTTTGTTTCATTCTGTTATTGCTTTTTGACGTTTAATTTTATCTCTGTGTTAATAGCTGTGTTTTCATTAATCATATTCAGAAAAATAAAAATGTGTTTTATGTTCTGAATTAAGAATCAGATTTTACAGGTATATACGATATGTAAATGCATCCCATTATTTTATTATTAATAATCAGCCAATAGAAAAATACCTGAAATCTGTATTAACTGTGGATTTTGCTTTATTGTAAAAGATGTAAGACATAATCTACACATTATCATGTGGCTGACACATAATCACCACCAGTTTCTCTCTCTGAGGAAACCTCTTGAAGAGTGATGACGGGGAGGTACAAGACGGGGGTAAGAACCAGATGAAAGGGCAGTCACAAAATTGGGCAGAAATAAAATATTTGTAAAACAGTAGAGAGAGAATCTGTTAAAGAGTTGTTTACATGGTACCAAAACAACTGCCAAATGCAGTGAAAAAATTCAGCCAGAACAAATATGTGGTATCACTAGTTTGCCAAAATATTTTCTTCTTTTATTTGATCGGTGCTGTATTATATGTCGTACACAGTCAGACTTCATTATCTCATTATCTCAGCAACATGCCGAACCTCTGCCTTTGTTCAAGAAATGTAAACGAGGTTATTCAGTCAATTAATGTAAAATTAAAAAAAAATTTCCATGGCTAGTCAGTGCTTAGTTGAGAAAGAAGCAGTTGAAGACAGTTAGGTCTCTTCATAAATAAAAGCATATTAACTTAGGCCTCTAAATCAAATATCCCATATTTGATTTCTGTATATGCACATAAATACATATATATGCATGTAAAATATATGAGTGTACATATGTGCATATATTATATATTTATATTGGTCATTAATTTTATGCAGTCACAATCTAGGTTGTACAAAAATGTAATATGCTTATTTCTTTAAAATCCAACTCGACTCATGGCTTCATTTCTGCTTGGTTGTAGGACGCTTATTCTAGTCATTTTAAGGTAACCCCTTCACATCCAATTTTTAAAATATATTTTAATATACTTTATTTTTAGAGCAGTTTTAGATTTATAGAACTATTGAGCAGAAGGTACAGAGATTTTCCAAATGCCCCTGTCCCCACACATGCAGAGCCTCCCTATTATCAACATCCCCACCATGGTGGTTCCCCGTTAATAACTGATGAACCTTCACTGACATGTTATTATCACCCTAAGTTTATAGTTTACATTAGAGTTCACTCTTGGTGTTGTATAGTCTATGGGTTTGGACGAATATGTAATGACATGTCCATTATAATATCAGACAGAGTAGTTTCACTGCCTTAAAAATTCTCTGTGTTCCACCTCTTCATCCCTTCCTTCTCACCTACTCATGGCAACTACTGATCTTTTCACTGCCTCCATCATTTTGCCTCCATAATGGCATATAGTTGGAATCATACAGTACACAGCCTTTGCAGATAGGCTTCCTTTACTTAATGATATACATTTAAGTTTCTTCCATATCTTTTCATAGATTGATAGCTCATTTCTCTTAGCACTGAATCATATTCCATTGTTTGGATGTAACAATTTATTTTTCCATTCACCAACTTGGTTGCTTCTGAGTTTTAGCAATTATGAATAAAACTTCTGTAACCATCATTGTGTAAGTTTTTGTGTGGACATAAGTTTTCAGCCCCATTGGATAAATACCAAGGGGCATGATTGCTATGGTAAGAGCATGTTCAGGTCTGTAAGAAACTGCCAAACTGTCTTCCAAAGTGGTTGTACCATTCTGCATCCCTCTCAGCCATGAATGAGGGTCCCGTTGTTCCATACCCTTGCCAGCATTTGCTGTTGTCTGTGTTCTGGATCGTGGCTGTTCTGATAGGTATACAGTGGTATCTCATTGTTGCTTTGATTTCTATTTCCTGGATGACTTATAATGTGGAGCATCTTTTCATGTGTTTATTTGCTATCTGTATATCTTTGGTAAAGAGTATGATAAGACCTTTGGCCCGTCACGTCCAATTTTAAACTGAGCTATTTTCCTGCGTCAGTGGGTCTGGAAGGAACTCCTTGTGGCCACTGCTTTCAGGAACATTCACCTAGACACTTGCAGCAGCCACTGGGGATTCACCCTGGATCTAAGGATCCCCTTGAATTTTTGCTGCCTCCTCAGTTAAACCTGGGAAAGCTAAGCATCTCCCATTTCTGTTCAGGAATTACTATCTCTGAAGCATCCCATCGCGAATTCTATTATCCTGTTATCCTTTCCCAAGGTCTTACCCAGGCTCACAGGCTTACTGGGAACTTCTCATTAATCCCAGTGAAATTTACTCTGTCTTTCTCCTTTCACACCAACCCTCTGTTTTTCCTTTTTCTTTTCCCTGTAAGAAGAAATTGTCATGACTCCTCCATATTTTGTTTTATGGACTACACTTCTGCTCTGATTCTTCTGGAATTTTGCTCTTAATATTTAAAGCCAAGTCATTGGAATGCATGAGGACAATTTTTGTTATCACTCATATATTTCTGGCGGTTCAAAACCTTGGTGTCAAAACTGTCTTGTCAAAATCTACTTATGATCTCAAAATCTCAAAATTTGTTTTTTTTGTCTTTTTTATAGTATACTTATACATGAAATGGTAGAAAACCTTTGCTGTTAACTGGCAAAGAGAGGTGGAGATAAATACATTTTTAAAAACATGGTTTAAATCACCAAACTTCCTCCATTATATTTACATATAGTTATGTATTGTGCTTCATTGGATGCCAATTGCCTTGCAACTTAGATAATACTTTCCCTTCTGCAAGAATTATTTTTTCTCCACTCAGAAAATAAATTTGAGTTCTAACTGAGCTTCCACTTTTTTACAAGACCCATCCACTGACCATATTTGATTGATCTTTGTGGTAGTAAGAGGTTCTCACTTATTCAGGGCTAATCAGAAGGGGTTTTGTTTTTTTTTTAAGAGAGAAAATATGGTAGATGTTTGGAGATGTGAGGGTTATATTTAAGAATACAGTCTGTGGTGAGAGAGAAAGAAGCCAACATACAAAGGCAAGTAGAGATAAGCGATGCAGGGAATTTTAAAGATTCAACTGGAAAAAAAGATGATAAAATCATCTAATTTTTCCTTTCTGAAGGTCTTTGGATATCAGCCCAGGGTGGCCTACTGTTGATGATTACAAAGCTTGGTACCTGTGTGATCATGAACAAGCTACTTAAACTTCCTAAAGTACACCTACCTCTTCTGGGACATGGGGCTAACAACTGCCACCTTAACTGGGATAAGCATACGCTACTGGCAGCTGTTACTCTATAACTTGTCATTGATGGACTTAATAACGATAGAGCAGGTCTTAACCTTAATTTGGTCTTTTGTTTTCCTCAGAGATTATTTAAAGAGATAATTTTCTATATCATCATAGTTTTAATGAACAACAATACTTCCTGGTTGTAGGGAGTAGAAAAATAGATTAAATTGAAATATTTTAAAATCGAAATAGTGTAGGTTTAGCCAATTTCTGTCTCAATTTTAAAGTACATCTTATCTCCACAGCAGCATTCTGAAATAGACATGCGTGCACAAATCGATGACTAATAAATTGTGAATTACCAACCTAAATTTTTTTGCAGTATATTTTTCTCCTTTTAAATGTTACGGGAAAAGTTGCAAATGTACTATTCATTCCTATAACATTAACTTAAAAGAAACGCAATTATGAGTCCTCTTACGATCCTTTTACCCTTCAAGCATAACCTGTGATTTGGTGAACGGTACAAACTATGTGCATTACATTTATAATGTTTATGCAGAAATGCTAATGACTTTAACTTCATCGGTTTGTTATCAAAAAATTGCTTTGACAAATTAAGTAGATGTTATCCTTAACTGATGGTAAATGGAGAAGACATGGCCAGTGAGAAATGAAGTGATTTCTTCCTGGTGTTCATGGTTACTAGGAGTTTCTGTGCTGCTAAACTGGGCCTTTATAGACAGGGCTTTGTGTGTGACTGAAACAGACTGATGTAGGCAGAGGCTGAGACTTTGACTGTGTTGCTCTACAAGGCTGTACTTTTAAACTGTGGGAAGCAGAATTTCTTGGCAGGAAGAACCTTCATTCATTCATTACCCATATTTTTAGGGTCAGTTGTTTCTTAAGGAGTTTGGATTTGAGGTTTTGATTATAAAGAAATGCATGTTCATTGTAGAACATTGGGATTAAACAGGAAAACAAATATATAAAGAGAACCAAAACATACCTTTATTCTACCACCTAGAAAAATCACTATTAATTTTTCTTTATATCTGCGTTGGCATATGTAAGATCTCTCTGTGTAATCAGTTTTATCCCCTGTCATTTTCATCTACTGTTGTAGCATAAGCATTTCTTTCTCATCGTTGAAATCCTGTTGGAAGCATAATATTTAAAAGCTTTCTTAATGTTTGCTGTAACAGACTGTATTTAATCCTCATCTTCCTGTCAGTGTATATTTTGTAGGTTCAAAATAATAAATAATGCCATGACAAACACTTGTTTTCCCCTTGAGAAAGGCATAATGAAATCGAGAAGAGTTTGAGAGAACAAACATTCTTTCCATTCTGCTCCAACATGTGTTGAGGTTCTTCGTCTTTTGGTTAATTGATTTAATTATTTATTTACTTACTTAGTTTCTTTTTCATGGCATTCGCTGTGCCCGTGCGTTAATGCAGCCAGTGCAGTCTTGCTGCTGCGTGCGTGCTGACGCACGGGATCTGGGAACGCAGCACGGCTGTCTCTCGCAACTCTGCGGTTTGATTCTGGAAGTAATTTTAATTTCTGTTTTCCATTGCTTGGTCGGGGTCTCTCCTCCTGGAGACTCATGTTGTACTTGTGTCCATCGTAGCGCGCTGCCCGCCCACACCCGCCAGATTGTTTTCCTTGATCTTGTTAGGCCCTCAGCAGAAAGCAGTGTGGCAGGAGAGCTGTGGGACTAGACTGTGCCCATCTTTCACACAGCCTGATGAACTCAAATGAAGAAAACTTAGCAAATCTGTGATCGAAAACAGTGGTGTTGACTGAGAACATTAAAGATAGATAAAGGCATCTTTTAACCATATCATATTTTAATCATATTATAGCCATTAGCCAGCCTCTCTTTGGTAGTTTCCTTCGGTATTTTGTTGCAATATTCTGAAGGGAGTAAAAATTATACAACGCTCCCAACTCCTGGCATTGTTTTAAATTTTATTATAGTTTTCCCTGAGCCTAACTGCCACATGGTTTATTTAAGAAAAAAGTGACTGGGGAAAGTAAGATGAATGGAGGGACTTTCAGTGTAAAGTATTTTTCAAACTATGACATAAAACCACAGAAATTCATATTCTCTCTCTCTCTCATATTACTGCTTGTGTGGAACTGGAGTTACGTTCTGAAGAAAACCTTGGTTTACCTCTGAGCAAAATGAAATTGGTTAGGCAACTCAAATTTCACAAGAGAATATGAAGAGAGAGGCTAAACTCACACTGGCTCTAATTTACCTGTCAGCCTAAAATAGCTGAATTCTCGCCACTGTAGGTACTTAACAGGGAGTATAATTCCAAACTTTCAACCTCTCAATATTTTTCAAAAGCTTGGTATAGAAGAACAGATGCTTATGGAGGAATGCCTGGAAGAAAAGCAGTAAATTCATTTCTGTGAATCTGTGATTTTCAATGGAACGTGGGGAAGAGAGAAGGAGGGGAAGGGTGGGGGGCCCTGATGTGGGGGGAGGGGCTGAATCCCAAGATGAGGATGATTTTGTGGCGATTCACATTACTGATAGCCACTGCTCCCCTCAATGTTCATGTGGATAAAATCTGAAAATCATTGCTTAAGCAATGCCAAAATAGGGGTGAACAAACTAGAGACCTCTGTGCAAATCTAGCCTAGAGACAATTCTCTCTGCCTTGTATGTGTATATATGTGTACATATCTATATATGTACACATGCAAACATTTTAATAGGTAATATAAAATTTGCATAAAGTCTGGATTCACTTGGAAACTAAAAAGAAAATTGGCAATGCTAGGCATATATCTGCTTGGTAATAAATGTCTGAAACTGAGAAATGGCTCCTTCTTTGAACATTATCCTTATTACTTTCTTTTTCCTTACATCTGGTTCATATCACTGACTTAGGTTACCTGTGTGTCCCTCTAGGCGTTGGAGTTTACAACCTTTGAGTCACAGCTAAGTTAAGGCAAAGTAGCAAAGAGCTAGGGGCCTGGGCCATGTCATCTTACTTTCTAGAACTGATTTTCTAGATTTGCATTAGGACATAAGGAAGACCCTATAGAACTACCTTTCAAGTTTACCCTAAGAATATTTTGTTCACTATTTTGGGAATTTTATAAGTCCAACAGTTCAAAGAATGGACTTTGGAACCAGACTGCCTGGAATTCAGTTCCTGCCCCTGCACTGCCTAGTCAAAAACCTTTAGTCTGGCATTTGATCTTGCTTTGAATCAATTTCCTCTTTTGTAAAGTGGAAATAACAGTAGTACTACTTATTTAGGATTTTTGTTAACATCAAATATATTAATTTATGTAAAGCGTTTAGGACAGTGTTTAGCATAGACAAACATTTGATAAGTGATACTATTACTAACATTATTACCTCCTGTCTCAGAGTTAGGAATAGTTGTACCTGGAATTACATTTTTCTATTTTATGGAGAACCTAAAACTTGTAATGAATCATGTTTGTGTCTTTTTATTATCCACCAGCAAGTTTTATGTAAAATTTGATACAATTTAGTAAATGCATTACCATACATCTTTTATCGTGCTTCCATCTTATTTTCCTACTCTGCATTTTCCTCTGTATAATTCTTAATTATTCTTGATTATGCCTATTTCTCTGTATTATGAGCACCTTTGCAAATCATCTTAATTCTCATTTGAAACAATATAGGCCTTAAAAGTAAACCCAAACCAAACAAACACAAGTGAGCCCTCTAAATAGACACGTATTACCAGTAAAACTAATTATTTTCCAGCATAAATTTCATGTGAAGTTTGCTTTTCTTTCCTGACACTTTGAGCTTCCATTTACTCCCAGCTCTGTCGTTTAGCTTTAGGGATAAACTGATCCAGTCAGCTTTGAGAGCACTGCTCCAGGAGGTTCTCGCAGTCACGTTTTTCCCAGATGACTTCAAATATATTGCATTGCTGCAAATTGATTTTTAGCTTGTCTTTAAACCTAACATCTGATCCTCCTATACCCAGTTGGCCTTTTATAGGTCACCAAAAGCAACTGTTTGTATATTTAAATTTCCTGTGTGAGTGACACTAAGAGTAACCATAGAGTCTATATGTCTTGTGTAAAATAGGCTATTGAACTGATATAAATAAACCTATTTGGAAGATGGCCAGTCTTCTAAAGTTTACTCCTAAGAGACTGAACAGAGTGCTTGGGGGAATTTTACTAAAGTCATTTGATATAATGAGTATGAGAAAATTTTCTGATCATCCACCCTGAGTTTGGTAGAATGGCTGGGCATTATTTCTGCTTTTAATTTGAGGGTAAATAACGAAACACTTTTTAGGATCTTATTAGCCATTTTAAATCAGAGAAACAGAATCACTCTCTGTGGGGAATTGGTTACCAAAGTCAAGGATGGGCAGGAGAAGCAGAAGGCGTATACAACGGCCTTATCCATACAGAGCCGAATGAGTCTGTACTCACCACAGACTTTGCTAGAGCCCTTGTTTCAAGTGGGACCCATGGAGGCCACACCCTCACGAAGCTTCTTTTGTGTTCTTTCCCTTTTTTCCTCCTTCTAATCACATGCAAGCTACTCCAGTTGGCAGAATTGAACAGGAATACAGCTGGCGTGGGGTCCTGGGGAGGATGGTTTCGGACCTCTAGCACTGGCAATCCAGGGGAGAGGGTAGAAGAACGTATTGTCCTCATGTAGTTCTAGACTCAAGCTTTTCATCACTCTGAACCACTTTGTTCCTCCATTTCTTTCATGTGATGCATTCATGTAAGTATTCTGATTTGAAAACATTTTGAACTGTTAGTATTTCTAACTCCAGGACTATGTCAGTTATGTCAGAACCCCAGGAGTCACTTATGGGGGTCTAACTGGAAATATTTTAAGTTATTTTATTTCCAGTTATATGCTTTATGCCAATCCTTAAGTTGTACTCTTCTTTTTCTTTTTCTTTTTTGGTTGAGGAAAAATACTCTATGTATCTCTTTATTATTTTAGCTACTTGAATTCCATGTTTCCTTGTAGGGATCAAAATAATTTCATTCTTACATCTGAACATTTTCTTAGCCTAATTTATTTGGATTTGGTTTTTATTTTCATTTCCTGATTTTCATAAACATGCATTTGATTTTAACTGTCCAGTATCAAAATATACTTTTGAACCTCACATTAGTAGGCTCCTACATGAAAATTATGGTTGGTCAACTTTTGTCTCGACTGCCAAAACATTCAAATGAATTAGGCACTCGTAAAACTCATCACAAAATGCATGCAGAAAGACTGAGGTGTCCTTCAAGTAGCAGAGACAGACCTGCTCAGAGCCGTACCGGCGTAGCTGGGTTGGCAAGTCAACAGGACCTGAGTGGGAGGGCTCATCTTTCCCCACAGCCCTTTGTCCCTAGAAGGCTATTTTTTTGGCCATTTTGGCAATGGTTGACAGGACTAAGTTGAGCCCTGACATGTGCTGTGACTTCTGTTAAGTGTTTCTGACATAAGTGACATAGTCCTGGAGGGCTTTGACAAGTTTGTCAACTTAATGAATGGGCAACTAAGCCTTAAAACCACAGTAAAGGTTGTATAAATTGTTCAACAGAGGGTGCAAAATCCAGGTAACCAAATAATAGTTTCAGAGTTATTCTGTTTGCCTGTTTGCCACTTTAACAGGCCAAGAGAAAACAGTCATCTTGGAAATAACTATTATTTCTACCAGTATAATATAATATATGCCTAATAAGAGAGTACCTTTTTCTAAAGCTATTTTTAGCATTTATACCCTCATTTTTTAATTATTTTCTTTCATATATGTTATATCTGGAAAACCTAATGCTTTAGACCTCTGATAGATGCTGGCACTACTTGAATGGTTTAGTTCACGGAGTAAATGTTTCCCAGAAAATGGAACAGTGACTACGAAATTACTTGGTTGAAGTGAGGATTAACCAGGGTAATTACCATTGTTTGGGATTTTGTGTTTCAGGGGCAACGTTCTCTGTAAAAATCACTGTGGCCTCTGACACTCGTGTCATTCCATTTGAGCTGGATCATAATTAACAGTAGCACTTGGATGAAATGTTGAGAATCAGAAACTAAAAAATGGTAAGTGTAGATGTCTGGAATTATTAAACAAAATAAAATTATATTCTACCTTTACTATTTTACTTCGAAGGTATGCTATTTGGCTTTTCAGACTAGCTCTACTTGAGCATCTAAACTGCACTAGAATTCTATTGTTGAAGTTCGTTTTGGGTGGGGGCTCTGTTCTCTAGGCTTCAGAAAATCTGTTCTAACTTTATACAGGGATTAGAACCTCCCCAAATGCAGAGTTATGTTTCTTATCTCGAAGCCTACAAATCAACAAATATTTTTCACTCAGCTGGAGCGTGAAGGCAGAGAAGAGTGCGGTTTAATAATCATTAAGTTTTCATGTGCCAATAAAGTTATTAGCTTATCTGGTTTTTTGGAGAGATTTTAATTTTGCAATGGGTCTGTTTGAAGGTGCCTTCCTTGTTCCTATTTTCATTCATCGTTAAAAGCCGGAAGGTGCAGTAAAGGTGGTCACATCCAGGGACTCTCATTTTTCCACAGGGTGGGGTGTAGGGGTGATAATGGAGGTAGAAGGTAACAAGTTGATGAGGCAGTTGGAATGAGGGTGAAGTTGGACAGTTACGGCTCTGTACTCCCCCTTCTCAGGCAAAAGGAGTTATTTTGGGGTTTCCTGTGATACGTAATTCTCCTGCTAACCAGCCCACCTTTTCAAATGAGGAAACATGGCTTCAGAGAAACTAAGTGATTTGCCCAAGATCACAAAGCTACTTCATGGCCAACCAAATTCTGAGTCAAGATCTCCTAGATTATAGTTAGTGATATTTTCTTTCTTTAAAATTTCAATAAAAAGAACAACTATAAGTGACCTGTGAACATGGACGACAGAGTGGGGATTCACTGTGGGAACGGGGGCCATGGCGTAAGGGGGAACAATGGGGAAATATTGGGGCAACTATAATAGAACAACAATGAAAAAAGATTTCTGGTAACATTGGAGATGAAAAAACTCTAATCCTTTTATAGAATTTACAGTTTAATTAAACAATAGATGTATGAATAAACATAATACATTGATGTATGACCATGTCTAAGCAAACGTAGGCTGCTCATGTTTGAGTCAAGAGGTTTTATAAAACGATTTCTTTAAGATTTTTCCCTTTGTAATATTAGTGAACACATCTAGGAAATTTCAGAGGAGTTGATTACTTATGGAATTCTTACTCTATAGTCTTATTTTCATAAAAATAGGTAATAAGATATATTTTTTATTTTTAAGTATATTTTATTGATTATGCTATTACAGTTGTCCCATTTTTTTCTTCCTTTTATTCCCCTCTGCCCTGCACACTCCCTCCCACCAGCATTCCCGATTTAGTTCATGTCCATAGGTCATACATATAAGTTCTTTGGCTTCTCCCTTTCCTATGGTATTCTAAACCTCCCTCTGTCTATTTTGTGCTGACCATTTATGCTTCCTATTACCTGTGCCTTTTCTCCCATTCTCCACCCTCCCCGCTGATAACCTTCCATGTGATTTCCATTTCTGTGATTCTGTTCCTATTCTAGTTGTTTGCTTAGTTTGTTTTTGTTTTCAGTTTTAGGTTTAGTTGTTAGTTGTGAGTTTGCTGTCATTTTCCTGTTCACAGTTTTGATCTTCTTTTTCTTTGATCAACCCCTTTAACATTTCATGTAATAAGGGCTTGGTGATGAGGAACTCCGTTGAGTAGACTTTACCTGCCCTTCCAATCTCAATGACAGTTTTGCTGGATAGAGTATTCTTGGATGTAGGTCCTTGCCTTTCATGACTTTGAATACTTCTTCCCCTTCAGCCACTTCTTGCCTGTAAGGTTTCTTTTCAGAAATCAGCTGATAGTCTGATGGGAACTCCTTTGTAGGTAACTGTCTCTTTTTCTCTTGCTGCTTTTAAGGTTCTCTCCTTATCTTTAATCTTGGGTCATGTAATTATGATGTGCCTTGGTGTGTGCTTCCTTGGGTCCAACTTCTATGGGATTCCCTGATCTTCTTGAACTTCCTGGAAGTCAATTTCCTTTGCCAGATTGGGGAAGTTCTCCTTCATTATTTTTTCAAATAAGTTTTCGATTTCTTGCTCTTTCGCTTCTCCTTCTGGCACCCCTATGATTTGGATGTTGGAGCATTTAAAGCTGTCCCAGAGTTTTCTGAGCCTCTCCTCATTTTTTGGAATTCTTGTTTCTTCATTCTGTTCTGGTTGAATGTTTATTTCTTCTTCCTGCTCCAAATCATTGATTTGAGTCCCGGTTTCTGTTCCCTGTGTATTTTCCTTTATTTCACTTTGCATAGCCTTCACTTTTTACTCCATTTTGTGACCATACTCCACCAATTCTGTTAGCATCCAGATTACCAGTGCTTTGAACTCTGCATCTGTTAGGTTGGCTGTCTCTTCATTGCTTAGTTCTATTTTTCGAGCTTTGATCTGTTCTTTCATTTCGGCTATGTTTTTTGTCTGGTGCACCTGTTACATTGTAAGGGATGGGGGGGCCTTAGGTATTTGCCAAGGTAGGGCAACCCATGTGCTGCTATATGGTGCTGAATGTGGAGGAAGGGTCTGAGAGGGAACAATGCTGCTTAGTTGGCTCTTGGGGGCTTTCAGTCACCCTGTTACCCCTACGCAAATTGGGCCCTTTTGGTGCTGATTCCCAGGTGGGTGGGTTTATGTACATTCTAGGACCCTGTGGGTTTCTCCAACGAACTCTCCTGTGAGGCTGACAGTTTATCCCACAACCCCCACGGATTTTTATAGCCAGAGGTTTTGAGGCTTTCTTTTACCATGCTCGAACTCTGGGTTGCACAGTCTGTCCTGCTCCCCTGTTGTGCCTCTCAGTTTCCCTTCATGCAAATGTGGGATTGCCAGCTGCCCTCTATCCAAGCCAGTCCTCCAGTCACTGCCTTGCCACTTTCCTTCTGACCCAGCTTCCCACCTGAGTCTCTGCCCCTCCTACCAGCCCAGATGAATGTTTCTTCTTTAACTCCTCAGTTGTCGGACTTCCATACAGTTCAATTTTCTGACAGTTCTGGTTGTTTTTTGCTTTAAAATTTGTTGTCCTTCTTTCAGTTGTGTGAGGAGGCAAAGTATACCTACCTACACCTCCATCTTGGTCAGAAGTCTCTAATGAGATATTTTAATTGAGCATAAAGAGTATTTCTTATCAACAATTTCAAATGTGTCATATACCATGAGCTGTTTCCAATACAGGTTTTTTTCCTTTCATTTGAATGATTTGACTCACATATTGCTTGCACTTTGGCCTCAGAAATGTGCTTCTCTGATGCAAGTTAAAAATTGCTATAAAAATAATGATAATTATTTGACATAACAAGTGACCTTGGGGTCTGTGGCTTCAGGGGTGGCTCCACAATGACATCAATGATCCAGGCTCTCTTTCATCCCTCCTCTGGCACGCCGGCCTGGCATGGCTGCAGCGTGCTGATAGAGCTCTGGCCTCAGGTCTCCACACAGCAGCATCCCCAGTAGGGAAGAAGGGGAAAGGAAACCAGTTTTCCTTTGTCAGATAGAGTTAGTGTTCATCTGCCAAGAATCCTTGATTACTTTGGTATTACATTTTGATTAAGTTGAAAAAAATGCAATGTATTTTGATTTATAGTAATTAGAGTCCATTAGACTTGGGCTGCTCAACATTGGTGTGCGTGTCTGTGTGTGTCTGTGTGATAGAAAAACCTGTCTATTCCTCACCACATATCCTGGGTGTGATGTGAGAGGAAAGAGAGCCATGGTTCATTTATACACTCCATGCTGGGGGTAATGGGCTGAAAAACCATTATATGCTTTCCTCCAAATATAGCCTTTATTCCTAAGACACAAGAGTAAGATAAAACTAGCACTTATCCATACATCTTGGCTCTCATTCACTCACCTTAAGTA
Organism: Mormoops blainvillei; assembly: GCA_004026545.1. Taxonomy (NCBI): domain Eukaryota; kingdom Metazoa; phylum Chordata; class Mammalia; order Chiroptera; family Mormoopidae; genus Mormoops; species Mormoops blainvillei. The sequence goes on from PVJD01000304.1 coordinate 17,867, forward strand.
AATTCAATCTGTCATTGAGTACTACAGATATTTCTGCCTAAATGTCTTTCTCCACTTGCTATACCAAACACTGTGCTTCAAGCTGCCACGGTCTCTTGCTGGGCCACTCCTAAAGTTTCCTAAATGGTATTCCCATTGACACTCCAACCCCACTCCAGTTTGTTCTCCACTCTGCAATCAGAGTGATCGCTTCAAAATGCTTAGGAAAGTTCAGTACAAACCATTGCTCTTAGAAGAAATAGAAAAACCTTAATTGCCATCTATAAGTCTTGCCATGCGCTAGCTCCCCCTTGTTTCTCCATCTACCCAGGGCGCTCCATTTGTTTTCTGAGCGCCCACACCAGGTCCTTCAGTCCCTCAGAAGCTCCCAGCTCCTTCCTCTCAGGGACCGTTTGCGCACATTGCTCTCTCTCCCTGCAGTTTCCTTTGTGCTTCGCACTCCCCTCTGCTCTAATATGGGACTCTTCTTTAGATTTAGGCTGCACTGTGAGTTTCACAGGAGGACCTTTTCTGACCCTGAGGTGCTCTCTTCCCTCAACACATTTCCTTTGTATCATTTATTCTACACTGCCACTTTACCATCATTTTGGTACATTTTTCATTAGCATCCATTTCTCCACACAGATAGATATTGAGGAACTTCATGGGAGGCTGGGCTATATCTATTTTTTAAAAATTCATCTTCATGTTAACAATGTTTACCATGAAACTTGGCACATAGTAAGTGCTGAGTATTTGTGTTGAATGGCTGTATCAATAAGCGAATAAATAAAGGGTATTATGTTAGTGGATCTCTGCGTCACTCAAGAATTTCAGTTGTTGAGTTTAAGTAGTTGATGAGGATGTAGTTTGTACTTCAAAACAAGTTATTTGGGACCTCTGCATGAGAAAATTGATTGGAAGGTTTCGCCCTCTGAAAAAATTATCTTTTATGCGACATTTTTAAGTCAGAGAACTCCTAAATGCAGTGATGAGTCTTCTCAATAAAATTGGAACTGAAAAATGTATGATTTCGGAGTTCAGAAATCAGGTACTATTGAAATAGTGAAAAATTTCAGACTTTGTAGGTATGGGATTAAGTTTGGAGAGATCTAGATGTTGAATAGGATGATGTTCAAAATAAATAATAGAAACGGTTAATGTAATATGGCTACAAAGTTCAAGTGATTTCTCTACTGATATCCCTTTTAAATTGTTCTATTATTCTGAAATACTTATTATCTTTGTATTGGTGAACTCAATAAAAGTAAGGAGCAGTTGTTAAGCAGATACTGGGTATCAATTTATTAATTCACTAATTGTTCTCAACCTACCTGAAAGTCATAAAGTTGTATTTTTCTTGTCAGAAATTTTTCTACGAAAATGACATAATTTCTAATTTCAAGTAAAAACGGTGTTGACAAGAAACTTAGAACAGATAAGTCCAAGCACTTTGTTAGAAGTAAGCAGACGGGTTGAAGATGACATACAGTAAATATGTCTAATTTACTACCTGTCAGGGTAAGGGGTAGGAGAATTGGGGGAAGACTTCCTGGAAGAAATAAACTTTGCGCTGAATTCTGAAAGACATGTTCAACCAAGTATTTATTAATTCTGATGCCAGTTTTCTTATTGTAGTGAGTATTTAAGTGGCATTGTTATTTTCTCCCCGATTTTTATAACTTTTTCTCTCTTATCTGTACACTGGATCCTTCTTGAGAATGGAAAATGTGTTTTATATTTTTAAGTATGTAATAAATTATTAAATATGGGCTATGCATCATCTAGATACACACCGGTGTTTTTTTCTTATTAATATTAAGTGGATTGCAGCTTTGATATAATTGTATATAATTTTTGTATATTCTTTCTTTTTTGAAGTTAACTGAAAGCACTATAAATATTTCTGTTATTATTCGCATAACTCTGGAATATAGATACTAAACTTTTCCTGGCCCTAAAAATTGGGCATTTGCATAGTCATAGACTTGTAAGAGTCTTAAATAATGTGTAATGGATTCTGTCTTCAGAAAGGATGAATAATGGACATTTAGTAAATATACTCAGCTGGTGATCAGTCTATTTTTCCTTTTCTTTTCTCTCTCTTTAACTTGTCACTTACTTTATTCTCAAATCCACTGAGGAAAATTTCAAAAAATATGTGTTGATTATTTTACTTTATAAGAGTGAGCAATTTTTACTCATTGTGAATTGCAGATACATCAGATATCTTAGTTCCTAGGAACATCCTCTGAACCATGCATATTTAACTGATCTGGAGGGAGGACAAGATAAACTCTTCCCAAGGTCATTACTAGAGACGAAAGATAGAATGATCTTATAGATATACTGTTGCTTTACTTCCTTCCATTTACTCCCTGAGAAATATTGCTTTACTGACATTTATTGCTAAAGATATTAAGTTTATTATTTTTGGTTTTGTTACTGACCAGTAGCATTTCTGAGTATCTTCCCTTGTCTGTGTCTCCTTTCTGATGGATTATTTATTTGTCATTTAGTAGTTCCTCTCCACCTACACAAGTGAGTTTTGAGGAGCTAAACGTTATCTGTTCACTTAATCTCTCTTCAGAGTTCACAGTGCCAAGACCCCATATTATTTTTAGAAGCACTTCTTTGTACTTTTCCACACTTTTACAACTGGGTGATGCCTGGACAGTTTTTAAGTCCCCAATGCGGTTTTCCAATGCTTTGTAAAGTAGCAATATATTACTTACCTTCATTATGGGATATTTCTTTTTAATCATGCTGTGTTAGCACTGACCTTTTCTTTTTCTCTAAGAATGCTGCATAGTTTAAGAAGCACTTATTCCAAGTGCTCATTTAAACAAAGAAATAGACACATTCAAAAAGAAACCCACACAAATACACACAACCGCTTACTTACTGAGGAGTCATTTATCTGACAACTGTAACCATTTGAAGTTGTAGTAAACGCTGGAAAAGGCCTCTGAGTTGTAGCAGTCACTTATGATATGTTTCCCAGAAAACTCCGGGGGTTGGGGGCTTGCGGCTATGCTCCTAACTAGACCCTCAGGGTTTCACTTAAGGCCTCTTTACTCCTGTTTATGAGCAAGTTGGGTTTTCTGATTTCTCAGCCTTCCACAGGCTGGAAATAGCAAAGTAGAAACCAGAAAGGAAACAGATAACAGATGCGATTTGAAATGGAGATGATGTAAATAATGAACACACTGGAAAATTTACCCTGTTTTTTGACTGGTCTGATTATGAAAGATAAAAGCATTTTGTTTACCTTTTTGCATAATGTTACTAAAGAGTCTATCTAAATAGTTTTTGAGTGAGAAAGAAAATTTTAAGTTAGATGCTGGTGTTCATTTTTAAAAAATAAGGATAATAGAAGACAAAAATGTGAGTGATATAGATCATTCTTTTTACTAGGTAGTTTACTTTATAATAAAAAATGTATGCTATTATATTTCAAAGACCTTGCTGATTCACTTATTAATTATGCATAAAATACACTGAATACTTATCAGCATATTGCCTTTCTTAATTTAGTTCTAAAACTGCATAAAACAAACATTCTTAACCAATCTCCTCCATGGATATTTGGGAGAATGGTGGCAATTGAATTCTTGGCCTACGAAAATTATATTCATTTGTTTTAAAGCAGGTACAATATAAATAATGTAAACATTAAAAGAGTCCTTTCATTTCATGCCTGCTATGATAATGAAAATTCAGAACATTTTAGTTCAATCCTTTGAATAACCTTTGTCATCTTTTTGAGTAGTTCTCACATGCTAAGGCTGGGTTTTGAGGTATTATACTGACACTTGGAAATCATAGATGCTAGAACCTCGAAGGTCAAAAGGACTACTCCCAAGCGTGCTGGTGATGATGAATGCAGTCATTGGGCCACCACTCACCTCTCTGTTCTCTAGTTTCATGTATGACAGGTTCTGCCAAACAGCACAGTGCCAGAGGCTACCCATGATGCGGAGCTCATGCCATTTGAGAGTGCAAATAAACGTTCTCATGGGCAGGTTTTTAAATGTTCCCCTTATTAGCAAGCTATGGTAATAGTGACATATGCTTTGCCCCTTTTGGATTTTGTGCTGGTGACAGCACACTGCAGTCTAGCTCTCACCATGCTACATCTTCCAAGGGCATCACACGTCATCCTTTGAGATGTCAACCATCCCTGTTTCTCCGTGGCCCCAGGATACCCTGTCAAGCATGTCACTGATGATTTCGCAGCTGTAAAACTGCTAAGATTATTGCTGGTTTAGTAAGGCAGGTCTTCATAGGAGCATGTGAAAGGAATCTCAGTTAACAGACATGGGGCTTAAATGTTAATCTTTTAAAATAAAATATTTGGTTGTAATTATTTCGGTTTTGAGCCTGGTGTTTGTTGTTCCTTTTAGCAATTTAGCAAAGAGAAAACCAATTAGAATAAGAAGCTGATCCTCTCCTCCCTTCTCCCCCTTCTTTCCCTCTGCTCTCCTCTCTTTTTCTTTCTTTTCTTTTTTCTTTTAAAGATGATAGTGAGGTGCTATTTTTATTTTGCATGGATGTTTCTCTCCTGATACTCATCAGCCCCCAAAAAACCCCAACCCAATTAGGCCAGGGTTTTTTTTTTTTAATGTAATGGCAAAAGGTAAAATGGAAGAAAATTTCTCTCCACTGGTTTCTTTGAAAATTATTCAAGAGACAACCTAATAGTGAAACATGTTTTTGAACAGTAACAGCAGTGGTTTGAAATGTGTGTACCCTGTGGTACAGTGTTTCCGATTTGCCAAGTTTTGAACCATCACCAATCGATACACTAACCAGTCATCCTATACCCCTGGGCAACCTACTGCTTCCTGAACGCTGCCCTCAACTCGGTTTGGCAGAGGACAAGCAAAGTGTGGGATCACCGTTAGCTCTGGGTCATGTGGGAAGGCTGAAGAGTGTGCGTTCAGAAATCTAAGTATATTTTCTGGAGATACCACAGACTCAAAAGTCTTTATGATCCTTCGTGTACTATTGAGTTGAGTTCCAAGAAGTTGTCACTGTTTGATAACAGCAGTGTGGACTTGTTGGGCATGGCTTGCCTTTTAATCATGTCATGGATATGAAGGGCTTTAGTTCCAGCTTATTCCTGCCTGTCTCTCCCATCCAAAATTCCCCCTAACCTGGCTCTTCATAGGAGGAACTTGCCTTTAGGGGACAAACAGAAGCAAAAGATTACAGGAAGACCCATGCTATGCCAGGGTGTCTTGAAACATGAAAGGTTACACCCTACATTTCTCTAAAAATAAATCTGTTTCCACAGGGTCAGTAAAGCTGCTATCATTAAAGAAATTCTCCACTTTCAATTTCATCCTTCCTTTCTCTTTCAAAAAAAAAATGCCAATATAGTCTATACTGTGGCTGATTAACTGTCAATAGAGTTTAGTTCAAACCTCCCAAGCCCATTCTGAAACCCCTTTAAGGGATAACTAGTTAGGTCTAGCATTGCAATAAGCACGATGCTGCCACAGGCCCTTTGGAGGGTGGGTTTATGTTAGCATCGTTATCAGCATTATTTTTTCTCCTTGTCTTCATTTTGCATAAATTGAAATTTCTCCCAGACTTCGGCAGCATGTTGTTAAAGTATCTGTGTAGAAAAAAAAAATTGCAAATGATTTTCTTCTGAAGGAAACGGCTGCTGAGGAGCCTTTGAAGCCGAAGCTTTTGTTGTGAATCTGAGAGCCATTGTTACCTAACAGATTCATACCTTAGGCAGAATTGCTGTGGAATCCTGTGCATAAAACACTGTGAATGTCAGCCCAGTGCGCCTCTCAGGAAGAAGCAGGACCGCTGATGTCCATCAAAAAGACAAATATATGGTTCTCAGCATCCACTGCTTCCTACATCACTGTGGCGGTAAAGCAAATTGCATGATCTTTAACCCTTCTATCTGCCCACTGTCAGGGAAAAACGATCAAATCCCAAGTCTGCATTGTGCTCCTGCTGAAATGTCTATGCCATGCAACTGACAAGACCATTTTCAAGGACTGCTTGAAAATAATACCCTGGGTTCTGCTCTTCTGAGTGATATACATATGTTTCACCACCCATAAATATACATGCATGTTCTATCTATTATCTATCATCTATCTATCTATCTATCTATCTATCTATCTATCTATCTATCTATCTATCATCTATCTATCTATCATCTATCTATCTATCTATCTATCATCTATCTATCATCTATCTATCTGTTTCTATCATCTACCTATCATCTATCTTTTTTTAATCTCTAGGGTGATATTGACTACAAGCAGGTGGCAAAAGAGCTCTCTTCAATGTCAAAGGCCTCCTGTTGCTTTAATCTACCAAGCCTACTATGTCCTTCTGTGATGTGGAGCTCAAGGTATATGGGGTGGGATGGAAGGGAGTGCTTTGGATTATTCACATGTGTATGTTTGTGTTTAAAATAACACAGAAAGAAAGCTTTCATTATTTTTAAGTCTTCAGAGAGATTCCACCTACTGATCTTTACATAACAACAAAGGTGGGCGAAGTCAGAAGAAGAATTGCCCTGCCCTCAGAATCCAGTCTGGATGGCTGCTTACTGGGGTTCGCAGTCAGTTTTGACATATCTAGCAGTACTGTATGAAAAATAATTAGTATTTTACAATGGTGGGAGTATGAAGTCCATAATGATGCCCACTTGGGGGGAAGTTTTTAATGCTTGGTGCTTATTCCTTTCTAAATTGGGAATAAAAACAGGGATAACCTCCTGTTTAATTAAGACATGCTACAATGAAGGAAAATTTATATTTTAAAAATTGCATTCTTTAGAAAGCAATAAATTCAAGGTAGTCAGTTACTACCCGAATTTAGCTTAAGGTAAGTTCCATGTTTTAGGAAAATGAAATGCTAAGTGAAAACTTTAAGTTGTGAGAATTGCTTGGAAACCATGTAGATGATATAGGACCTTTCCTGTTCATCAAGTTTATTACAGTTATGAGAAAACCATGAAATAAGAAAATAGAGAATTTCACCATGGAGAAATGAAATAATTTTACTTTGCATATAACAAACCAATAAAAGAATAGTTACACATACATATATGTAATTTGATTTTAGATAAATTGAGTGTATTAATTTCCTAACTTTCTTTAGGACTAAAATCATGTACTCAATGATGTGTATTTTATAACTCTTTTTATTATTTTGTATCCAAATTGAATAAATATCCTTCATGGAGTTTTAAATGTTTAACACTAAAGAAATCTTCTCCTAGGTTCTTTTCGCAGGAAGCATTTGACAACTCATTTGAAATTGAATCATTGAACTGTATTTTTACTATTGTTCCATGACACAGGGGTGCTCCCCACATTGAAAGGGATCCATTCCAGGAGCTCCAGGTGATGCCTAACATTGTAGATATATATACATTATTTTTTTTCTGTGTATGCATACTGGTTCACTTAAAGGAAACACTTTATTGCTTCTCCTTGGCATATCCAAATTGCCAGCATAGCTCTTCTTGTGTTTCGAGGCCATTATTCAGTAAAATAAGGGCTATGTGAACATGGCACTGCCATACGCAACAGCTGTTCTCATAATCAAGATGACTGCTAAGTGACTAACAGGCAGGTAACAGCATGGAGATGCTGGACAAAGGAATGAGTCACATCCTGGGCAGGATGGAGTGGGACAGCACCAGATTTATCAAAATACTCAGAACCACGCCATTGAAAACTTCTGAATTCTTTATTTCTGGAACTTTCCATTTAATATTTTTGGACCATGGGGCAGGTAACTGAAACTTCAGAAAGTGAAACTGCAAAAACTGAAACTTACTCACATTAAGGGCTAGTCGGACTCAGAATCATTACTCAGTGAATTACCTGAAGTTTCAAATGTCCTTGTCCCTCAAGCTGTGACATTTTTGAAGGCAGGTTTATTCGTTTCAAGAGCTTTTGTTGGTGTCTTGATTTTGATAAACTATATATAATTCTGAATCTAAAAGCCCCTCCTATTGAAACTATCATTCCTACAGTCCCCACACTTTCTTTCTTTATTCTTTAATACTTGAAACAGTGTATCTGTGAGTCTGAGGCCAAACATTCTTGATCAATAATTGGCTCATCATTTTCCTTTCCATAAAACAGATACACAATCATAGATGATAATATGGGCTTGTTCATAGGTAATAATGTTCAAAATTGGGTCAAGATTATTCCTTGTTTTTGTTTGTTTCTCTTTTTTTTTTATTAGTTTTTTTCCTTTTCTTTTTCTTTTTCTTATTGTTGTTCAAGTACAGTTGTCTCCATTTTCCCCTACCACACCCACTCACAGCTCCCACCCTCAATTCTTCCCCCCTTTGGCTTTGTTCACGGGCCCTTCATGCATGCTCCTTGATGACCCTTCCCCTTCTTTCCCCCGTTATCACCCTCACCCTTCCCCTCTGGTCACTGTCAGTTTGTTCTTTATTTCAATGCCTCCGGTTATATTTTACTTGCTTGTTTGCTTTGTTGATTAGGTTCCACTTACAGGTGAGGTCATATGATATTTCTGAAAAGTGATATTTTAATTGGAAACCTAAGTTAACCTTAACCACAGTAAGCAAGATGATTAGCATAACCAATAATGAAAATAAATTTTTCTCTTAAATAAGAAAAATAATTGCATGCTTTGGTATAATTAATTCATGTCAGATTTGTTCCAGAGAGGTGACTTTTAATTGTATTGTGTCGTACCCATTTTATTCTAATTCATTCATCAACTATCTATGGATATTTACTCTTTTCTAAAATATGTGATCACCCACTGATTTAACAACCTGAGATAAATCTTTTCATCTGTGTTAGTTTAGGTACAAGAAGAATTTGAAATAGCGTCTCATGACCCATAAAGTGTTTCCCTACCGTAGTCTCCAAACTTGAAATCTCCTCTCGGACAGTTGTATAATGGAGAACTCTGGCTGTTACTACCTGTTAGCATGGCTGTAAATTCTCTGGGGTGCTGTGTTTATTTTGATTATGTTAATGTGTTACATTGATCTGCAGAACGATAAAAAATAACAACCAAAAAATAAGAATTACAGATTTTAAAAATGGGATGAAAAAGTCCAGAAGTCATACTTGCCTGGAGATTTGCTTTCTATCACATGCTTTTCGAGAACGTGACTTACCCTTAACTAGCATGGACTACATTGACAGAAAGCCTTTCCAAAGGTTAATTATTTTACAATGAAAGTAATCAATACTATATGGCTTGTTAACCTTTATTTTCATCTTAAAATTATTTCCCTTAATTATCTGGCCATGTAGTTTCAGGGATGTTTTTGATTTTTGATTTACCTTATCAGTTAAAATATTTTTCAAATTTGCATCTTATCTGGTTAATCTTATTTGTCCTGAAGAGAATAGATTAAATCCACTTAACTGTCCACTTTATTAAATTTTTGTTCTAATTTATGTTACCGTAATAGAATCAGGACAAGAGGAAATTAAATTGCTTAAAAAATACAGAACAGTCTGTGGCTTCCACAGTCTCCTATGTAAAGTCTGAAATCATTTCATGTTCTAAATGGGAGAGTAACATTATAAAACTTTCTTTATGAAAACAAATGCCAAAATAACATTTACTTCTTTTCATTTTAATAGCAGATTATTGGAAAAATCGCTGGGCTTTCTGGATAGGAATTTTGATTTCCCTTCAACTTTCTAGAGTAATTTCTATAGTCATTCAAAAGTTTTAAGCAGAATACTTGTTCCAAATTTTTTAACATCAATTGCAGTAGTGTAGGATTAGACTGTTTTATTTCACAGTATTTGTTCCCTGGACAGAAATAAAATAGTTTGTATTGGTTATCAATACAGTAAATCAATGTATGCAACTAATTTGGACCATTCAAGCATTAAAAACAATACTCCATTTTATTATGTAATTATTCAAAAAATTTACCTCTTCTTTCCATTTCATTTTTTATAGCAACCTTACTTCAAATATATGTGGCAAGTGCATAGGTTCTGGGAGATATATAAAATTGTCACAGGGGAGGAACTACTAGAGAATTTGCAACTCTGCAATCCCTTGTGTCTAATCTGAAAACTAAAATATGAACTAATTTGTACTGCTCAAGAACCATAGGAATAGGACTATCTTGTGTCTTACTCTGGGAGTGATAAATTTAAACATTAAAAATGAGACAGTCCTGGCCGGGTGGCTCAGCACATCGAGTATTGTCCCTTGCACCAAATGGCTGTGGGTTTGATTTCCGGTCAGAGTGCCTACAGGAGGCAACTCATTCTCTCTCTCTCCCTCTCTCTCCCCCCACCCCCCACTCTCCCTCTGCCCTCTTCCCCTGCTTCCTCTCTCTCTAAAATTAATAAACATATGCTCAGGCAAGGATTAAAAAAATGTTACAGTTACAGAGTTATAGGCAGGTTTCTTATTATCCACTTGTGTGCTAAGCAGTGTGAGCCACACATCATGTTGCTAATTAGTGAACATTTACTAAATGCTTACTGCGTATGAAGCAGTAATCAAGGTGTTATGTGTAATGGTATGTGGGGGTGTGTGTAAAAGGCATATAAGACAGGTTTTGAGGTACAGAAGGAAAGCAATCACATTTATGGCTCACAAAAAGGTTTTAAAAAGACATGAGAACAATTATTTAGTAACAAAGCAATGAAGTCAAGCACATGTATTAAAATACAAATACATTGGCATGGGATAAAAGTGGGTATGATTGTTTTCCATTAACTTTTTAAGCCAAGAGACTGAATTCTGACTTTTAAAATAAAGATGTATGTGTAAAAATGCTCACGTAGCCTGAGCACTGAAGACCACCGAATTCTGTGTTCAGTTATTTGGTTGTTAGTACTGATTCATGTTGCAGGAATATAGCTTGATTTCTGTAAGTTGGGCAAACTCTGGAGACCTGGGAATGGCAGGGTGGCAATTAGCTTGCAAAATAAGCTGACCAAACCAGAAACCGAATTTACATAGAGCGAATAAGGATACCCCAGGGGTCCCCTTAACAATGTACTAGTTATGAACTAACTATAGCCATTATTAGCACTGCTGATGAAGAAACCATAGGAAAAGGCAAGCGGTGCCTCTCCCTTGTTACTGTGGGCTTCCTGCTTAAGTAGCTGAGGCACTCAGTGATCCTTTAAAAAGTGAATGGACTCAGATATCTGTTTGCTACTTGCGAAGACACCATTAGACATGGTTTAGCTTCAGAAGGTTGGAAGACAGTTTGGTTAATGGTGACTAAAAGTGCTGGATCGAACAAGGGTCCTAGATATCATAGATTTTTTTTCCCCATGTTTTGTGGCTTGATAACAATTTTAGTTTCAAATATGTTTTTTAAAAAGTGATCCAAGGAAATGATTAAATGACAATTTTCACATAGAAATAATAGTCCATTGGTTTAGTTAAGTCTTTGACTCTTTCTGGTACTGGAAACTCGGGAAAAAATATTTTCCCAGTGGTGGCTTTTAGAAGAATGGAAGTCAATTAATATGCAAAATGGTGCCACCATTAATAACTATACTAAAGATTTGGCTTTGGGGGCAAATAAAACCTATATGATTAAAATACTTATGAAAATATCTAGAATATCTATGAAAATGATTATTTAACTCTCAGATACAAAGAAGCAAAGGTAACTCTTCGTTTTGAAACCGGGAAAGTTTGTATTTGTGCTGCCTGTCACTACCAGAACCAAAAAGTAGAGACGAGGATTGCATCTTTATGGGCGCTTTATTCAGATGGCTGGCGATCTGGGAACACAGAGAGTTTTGCACCTAACAAACCATCTTAATATCTCATCTCAAGCCAACTTTTTTATAAGGAGTAGAAAAAAGTAGATGAAGTGTTTGGAATTTAAGAATAAAGTAGATTAGGGGTTTGGAATCAGGGATAAAAGTTAGATTAAAATTGCAGTCTGGCAGTTTTTCTAGCATCCTTTATCTGCCTCCCTCTGCCCCCCAACCCCTTTCCCTGGGAAGTTTTCTCCCAGGAGCGCAATGGCTCAGGCATCCTCTTGATCCCTGGAAGTCCTCCTGAGGCACAAAGGCCGAATTGCTGGTGGGCCTTCTGGAGTCAGGGTAGGTCCAGCTCCTGGAACAACAGTTTTCTAGATGCATTGATCACTAAGCCTATTAATTATATAACTAAAGCTAACAATTTTTAACTTTTGAGTTTCCCCATCAGTTTGATTCAATTTTTATCATTCATTTGTTTACTCATTCAGTTCTCAACAAATACTTAGGTCTCTACCACATGCTAAATCAGGTAATTAAAAAATTAAGACTATTAAATAACAAGAACACCAATAATAGGTGACATTTCTCAGGCCAGGAGCCTTGGACTCCCAGGTACCAATTAAAGGTGAGATAGCAAGTCCCTACATCCTGAACTAGAATCTGTCCTCTGATACCTGCTGATTGTCTGACTCCAGGCAAGTTTCTTATTCCTGTTCTCTTAGCTGTAAAATGGAAATACAACAGAGCACCCATTCTATAGTTTTATTGTGAAATTAGATAACATCCAAAAAAGCATTTTGAACAGTGCAAGTCTCATGGTAAGTGATCAATAAGTATTAACAATATTACTTATTGTTTTAGTTACTTAATTTAATCTTTATATACATGACCATACCCATGAAACACTTCTAATGAAACCGATAAGCAACGTGAAATGAAACAGATCATGCTTACTTCTTTAGAAATTAAAATGTTAAGTTTCCACAGGGTAGTGTCTCTTTGTTTTGACTTGCGAATATGCTCTATTACAAATATTAATAGATATACAATAATAATAGCCCTGTAAGTAATAATAGGTGTGTTGAATTATTTCTGAATGTAGTATGATTGCCTAGATTTTAGAGGTGAACAACGGAGGCACAACGAGGTTAAGTAACTTGTCGTGTATCAAGCAACTAATAAGCAAAGAAACCAAAAGAGAAACACGGGCACCGTGACTCTTCCATGTGGCTATGCTTTTTCCACGCAGGGCCACATAGCTTTTCTCTGATTTAAAGATCATTCAGAAAATCACATGTGAAGTCAGGTTTTGAGAGCAATTTACACAAGTAACCTAGTCCTGAAAGCAGATAACTCCAATCTTCTGTGGAAAGCAGCTGTCTCTTTGTATCTGGAATAATTAATTAAAATAGGTCATTTTGATCTATAAACTCTAGAAGACCTGAATTCTGATTGCTTTAGAGAGTAATTCTCCAGACTTACTGTCATGATCATCAAAGTGCTTATGCTAATATTTCCCAAATTTCATCTTTGGGAAATCAAATGCACCTCCATTTATTTTCACATTGTAAATTTCAGGCAACCTTCTTGATAAAATGGAATTTAGGTCAAATCTCTCATATTCAAGCAGGTACTTTGTATATGGAATAAGGAAGTAAACTAAGAAGGAACGAGAAAGACCTCAATTTATCTTAATCTTGTGTTGTAGGAGCCTGTGTTATGCTTAATGAAAAAAATACACACACATATATATACATAACAAATGGAAATTGCTCGTTGACTAGAATCTCAGTTCAGCGTGTGATTGCAAACTGTGAATGTAGCAACTGGTTTCATCCCCCCTCTCCAGAATAATGAAACAAGTGTGTATTTTCCCCTGTTTTCTACTCTTTACTTCTCCTCTCTTCTATTTTTATTTATTTTCTCTCAGTGAAAGATACACAGAGGTCATGATTGCTGTAGGTGGTAAAAGAACCACTTTTTAACTGTTTTTAGTGGTTGTCCCCATCAAAATCAAGCGAAAGTTAAGCAGGAAAAAAACCCTGGTTTTCTCTCACTTAAATGCTGTGCCCAGGTTCAACATTTTGATTTGATAATGAGGAGCAATGTAATCTGCCGAAGAATAATATTAGCATACAAACACAATAGAACTTGTCACAAAGTGCATAGCAAAAACACTATAGCGGCGTAGTCTAGAGCTTTAATTAACATATTTGTTAAATGCCAATTCTTCGCATAGACACTATGAACAAAGGAAAGTCCTCCCCTAACGCAGACAATGCAGATTGCTCGCTTTCCTTTAAGAGAGGCTATGGCAGCCATACTATTGAGCTCTGTAATTCTGCAGGGAACCAACTCCTACCCTTCCGCCACCCAGGCTTTCAAAATCAGAACAGAGGAGAAAGCCAGTAGCTTTTACTGCTCTGCAATTTATTCCAAGGCAGGAGTCGTAAATGGATGCATATACATCCTAGGGAATTTGCGTACTGAATGCCTCCTCTCAGTTTTCCTATGCCTACCCCTGTCCCTGTCACTTAATTTGCATTTATTCACCAATCAAATTTATTTCCTGGATGACTCACTTGCATGAATGAATAGCAGAGTAATTACAGGAAGGTAAAGTGGTTTTATGAATGAAGACACACCATTTACACCAATGAGTGTGCGTATCACCTCCCTCTCTCTTGTTTAATATTTAGACCTGTATCCTTGCATTCAAGCTGTTGGGAAAGGCTCCAGAAGCCACAGTTATATCTAAACAAATCAAACCAGCTTTTACTGCTCTGAAGGATTTTCTTGGGGTTGAACAAAAAATGTCTTAAGCCCGAGACACAAAAGCTTGATTTGTGATTGCATATAAAGAACAAAAAGTTGGGGAGCTAACGAGTAAAATGATGGGAGAAGGTTAAACAGAAAAAAAATTAAATTTTATTTTTGGAGAAGAGTAAATTTTATTTACTTCAAGTATTTGCTGTAGGGTTCTCATTTTAGAAACCCATAGTTTAGCCTTTTAGCACAGAGGAGGAAATTTAGTAAGGCTATCTTTGTAGACCATGGAAACAGTACTAAAGCTTGAGATTTTTCAAGTGACATCAGGTTTGTGTTTTTGAAAATGTTGCAGAATATATTCATGATTTATTTAAGTTGATTAATTAGGAACTTATTGTGGCTCCCAGACATTTGAAAGTTGTTTTTTTCAAATTGATTTTAGAGAGAATAGGGGCAGGGGAGAGGGAGAGAAACATCAATTTGTTGTCCCACTTATGTTGCAAAGGGCTCTGATACGGTAGGGGCAGACGATCAGAGCCATTTTTACAAGCAATCTCCCAATCATGTTAAAATTACTAACAATCTAATATTCAAAATCAACTCCAATTTCACCCTTTGTTTTCCTTGATTTTGTCACAGCCTTCAAGTGAATAATTTGTTCTGGAAATTCCACCCTCCTGTCTATCTACCATAACACTGCTGTCTTTGATTGTTTAGCGACTCTCTGACCACTCCTGATAATCCTTGATTATCTCCGCCATAACTGATAAAGACTTTGTAAATAGTTTCTATCCTTGACCCTCTTTTTAGTCTATAAGTACTTATTTGGCAGTTGTATCTCAACTATGTTTTTACCTGTCACTTATATTTGACACTGAAATCTAAATTTCTAGCATAGCACATTTTTGTTACTTATAGACTTATATCTCCATCTGTATATTGGAAATTTTTACCCGAAGACTGAATTTATTATCATTCTTCCATTACCTGGTTGTCCTAAAAATATATAGTTACCTAGCAAGTTATTTTCGACTCCTCCTTTTTCTTTCTCATCACTTCCAACTCTTTAAGCACTATATTCCGATGCTGTGGTTCATTAAATTCTATCGATTTATATCAACAAGTCAATTAAGCAAATATTTACCTAGTGACTACTATGTGCCAGCCCTGATGAAGCTTAGATTATACATTGCCTACTATGCTACCCGATGATAAGTAATATGAACAGATTTAAATTTGGGAAAGGGGAAGGTAGGAAGTGAACGTTGTAATTTTACTTCAGGTGGTTAGGAAGACGCACCGAGGAGATGATATGTTATGAAAGATCCAGGAGAGGGGGAAGGATGAAGCTGCCAGGGAGAGCGTGCCAGGTCACCAGGAGAGCAAGGGCTAAGCCCTGCTGAGGGGGGTTGTACGAACGTTCAAGGAATGATAAAGAAGCCAAAGTGACTTACAAGAGGAGGAGGGCAGTAGTGATAATCTAAAAGCTTTGTGAAATTATATTTTAATGTTCATTATATATTTATATATCTTCTATTAATGTTTGGAGTCTTTTATACCCTCCCTGTCAATAAGACAGAAATATAGCAACTTCTTTTGTTCCTTATTTTCTGCTCAAACTCTACATCCCAATTTGATAGCTTTGTGATTTCAATTCAAAATTATTATTTTCAAGTGTCCAGTATTCACATTTAACTATTTTGCAACAAAAATCCCTTAGTAATTCTTTTTGGGCGGTTTTGTAGAATTTCCTTTTCTGACTGATAATTTGGCTGGACATAAAATTTCATATTTAGAACATGAACAATATAAATTTAGGGTTATCTTGTGGATAACAAATCTAATTAAGGTTCCTGGATTTAGCAAATAAATATATAGGACGCCCAGTTAAATGTGAATTTCAGATAAACAACAGTTGCTTTTTGTAAGTATGTCCCATATAATATGTAATTTGACATACTTATACTAAAAAACTGTCTATTGTTTATCCGAAATTTATAGATTAACTGGGTACCCTGTATTTGATCTAGCATCTCTAATTTCAGTGTAATCTGATTATTCTTTTTCTGTTTCTCTAGATTACTTTGAGAATCTTGGAATTCTTGATATAAATTATATCCCCTAATATTTATATATTGGAGTACTAACCCCAAGTATTTTAGAATATTTACAGGTAGGACCTTTCAGAGAGGCAATTGAGGTAAATGAAGTGATAAAAGTAGAGCCTAATTCAATATGACTGGTGTTTTTATGAGAAAAGGGAGAGACACCAAGGATATCCACATAGAGAAGACCATCTCAGGACACAACTAGAAGGCAGCCATCTGCAAGCCAAGAAGAGAGGCCTCATGAGGAACCAAACTTGCTGACACCTTGGCTTTGGCTTCCAGTCTACAAAATTGGGAGAAAATAAATTTCAGTGGTTTAAGCCACTCAGCCTGTGGTATTAGGTTATGGCAGTCCAAGCAAATGAATGCACCTTCCTACAAACAATGGTCTCTTGATGTTTTCCCTTCTATCTCTGTTCTTACATTTTTGGAACATCCACTAGTGCTACTTTTTTGTATGTTTTTATTTTGTCTTATGGATTTATTTAGCATAAGTAACTTTTGAAGTAATTTTATGGGTCTTTAGGCAAGAAGTGGACATACAGAAATAGTTCACTAACTACATAATCTTCCAAAGTTATTTTTCTAATAGTGAGCTTATATTAGATAAGCTCTGATAAAACTCTTGGATCAAATTACCAAAAAAAAAAAAAAAAAGTGAGGTCATGTCTTCTGCTTGTATTCTTCCATAACCTCACCTATTTACTCTGTCCCTGTCACTTATCTTTCTCTTCCCCCAATGCACTGCTTGCAACCTATGTTCCATGCATGTCAAGCTATTTGAAGTACTATTTTGTGTGCCATGATGTTTCATTTTGAATGAGTTCCCCTTCCTAATTTTGCCTATCTGTTGAAGTCCTACTCATCATTCAAGATGCTGACCAACACTGTCCTATTGTATGAAGGTTTTTCTCTTGCCATATTCCCACTGTGATTCTGAGACTGCTTTTGGCACCACCAATGTGTTCTTTTGAATGTCCTTTCCAGCATTTACTACAAGGTATTAAATTATTCCTCTGTATTTGTTTGTATCATTAATAGGTGAATTATTTGAAGATGAAAGATAATTATCTTTACATTCCCATTGACAGAGACATGACTAATAGAAGAATAATTGCTTAACAGGATTAAAAATGAGCAAGTGAGAGTATGAATAAAGACCATGAACCCTAGAGTAATTTTTCAATTTTTAAACAATTTAAAGGTCCATGAATAGATCTTTTACAATTTCTTTTAAACTTAGCATTTTCACTTGATTCCATTTTATTGCCATTGATTACAGTAGTGGGTCCTAAAAAAAAATTTGGGAGAAACTTTAAATCACTTAACCCCCCTTTGTATTTATTAAAAGCATAAGTAAAAAAAATTACTTAAAGGTTAATTAAAATGTAGGTCAGTGTTTCTTTCACCTAATTTATAATACTGTAGGCAATTACCTTGGGTATCCAACAGGAAAGTAGAGGAATCTCACTCACCACTTGGTTAACTGTGTTTAGTTCAGGACACTTCCCTTGAAAAGAGCACGCATTTGAAGAGGAGAAACAATTATCTGCAAGTGAAACAGTTAATGAAGTTTTCTATGTGCTATAATTTTAATTTAAAGAGCATGTTTGAAAGGCTAAGAGACCCAGACAGGCAGCTATTTCCTTCTTCACAGTTATAAAATCTGTCACATACTAGAAATACTCCCCCATTGAATGGCAATCACAATTTTTATTCTAAAGGTTCCACATGCGTGGTATATTATGTAATGGACAGCGCTTCAGAATAATCTAATGAAAAGAGAACTCTTTTCCATGCTAATAAACTTCTGATTCTGCTTGTTTCAAGAAAATGAATTCAGGCTTTGAACTGCTGAGGTCCACATAAATTCAGGTTACCCATACAGCCGTGCGGAAAATCTCCAAGATGAGTTAGTTCTTTATTAATAGCAAGAATGAATGAGTCAGTCAGTTCGCTTAATGATCTGGCCCATAATTTGAATCCATTGAAAGTTGCCTGTTAGCACCTCTGGGAGCCAGGATCAAGCGTGACCTTGACTTGTGATAGCCTGAATCAAATCTTTGTGTGGCTGTTCCCACACCAGCGCTGGTTTCATCATTTGGCATGCAAGCTGACTCCTTGAGCAACCTTATGATTATTACAAGCATGGACATTGTAAGGAAGTGGGAGGAGGGTGATCTAACAGGCAAAATTTATTTGATAGAAAAGAATGGGTGGCTCCCCTCCTCCATGAAATTACTTGAAGATGTTTGTTAAAAGTGATCAAGTTCATGCGGACAGTTTTGTTAGGTTCCTGTAGGATTTTATATACGTATCTATTTATTAGACTTTCCTACTTTTAATAGACAGGTAATATGGTTCTAAAAAAGATTTTTTAAAAAGTAGTCTCAGGTGACCTAAGTCTTAATCTTTCTTGGCAACTTGAACTTGTGAAAGCTTTAAGGTTTAAAATCTTTTCCGTAACTAGGTAACAATATTTTATAATTTGGATCTTTCTAAGCTTTTAACTATGATAGCTTTGTTTCAAAACTTGTGTACCTTAAGCATCCTATTATTGTATTTGAATATATAATGAACTTATTGATTTCATATGATTTTCAGATATTGTGACATTCCTGCTTCTGTTTGTCCCTGCCTCCACCTCACCATTTTACTACAGGGAAATGGTACATAATATGATTTCCCTGAAAAGCAAAATTTATTTATAGGAAACCAGTGACATCAAGGACACTAGCTTCGTAATGGAAAGTGTGTGGATTTCCTGCTTTAATGAAGCGCTGCAAAGATGGGGCATATGAACAACGGGTATTTATAGTCTAGTAGTTCTGGAGACTGAAAGTCTGAAATCAAGGTGTCAACAGAATTATGCTCCCTCTAGAACCTGGAGGGGACCCATTTCTTGCTTCTTCCTAGCCTCTGCTGGTTCACTGGTGGTATTTGGCACATCTTAGCTGGTCAACGCATTCCTCCAATCCTTTCTTCATGTGATGTTCTCTGTGTCCCGAGACTTTTCTCTGTGGATGTGTGCTTCTTGGGCCCAAATTTCTCTGTTTGTAAGGCCACTAGTCATGTTGCATTTTGACCCACTCTAATGACCTCATTTTAACTTGATTATCTCCATAAAGATCCTATTTCCAAAGAAGGTCACATTCTGAGGTAATGGGTTAGGACATCAATGTAAGTTTTTTGGGGAATACCGTTTAATCTGTAAGAGAAAGAGAATTTAAAATGTCATATAGGCATGTACTTTTTCTTCTGATTTTTGCATTTAATATTTCCATTTGCTTTTAAAACTATTTTAGATTTATATTATGAAGGTGGGAAGTGATTTTTTTCCTTAATAATGCCTTGAAGATAACAATAACAGGTAGTGTTATAAGTACAGTATAGACATGAAGTCATTTTTATATGCAAATGCCCCAGAGCATGAATCTAACAAGTTTGTCAGAAAAAATATGTTGAGAACATATTAAGAACAGCTTTGGAAAACTTTAGAAGCTAGAAATGGTTAATGTTATAAACAGATTGCTACAATTAGCTGTGGCATGGACTAGTGCTTTTATTCTTTGACTCTTCAGTTGTTTTTCCATTGCTTTGTATAGCAGAAGTGATTTGATTTTATTCAAGTGTTTTTAGTGTCTTGTACCAATAGCTCTATTACATCAGAAATGGCACAAATTTGAAGGACTGTACAAGGCAGACTGACTTAATTTGTTTGTACATTTCTTAATCTTGGGGGTCTTCAATCTTCTAAATTGACATTTCCAGCCATTGGGGGCACTGTGAAGCACTTTTTCACTTTAATACTCTCCATAGCTTATGGGCTCAGAACTTTAAATAGTTTATAGTTCTTTCAGTTCTGAATTAGTACATAGCAAAGTGAATTACTTGGAAGTAGCATGAGTTGGCTGAGAAACCCAGACATTCCATGACCTTCACAACAATTCTCAGTCAGATGGAGTTCAATACTGCAATTATCTTAAGACTCAGAAGGGAAAGATTGAGTTTATGAAGTCAAATAGAAATCAAATAAGGATAATTCTCTTATTTACGACTGTTGCCGCCACGTGAAAATCACAGAGGGTCCCCTCTGGAGGGCAGCACACACAGCGATCTCAGGGTAGCCTGTCAGTGCAGAGCTTTGCTGGGATCAGGTAACATGTTAGACAAGTACCAGGCGCTCCTCTTTTTAATGCATTAGCATAAAAATATTAGAACCAGTTCCTTTTCTAGATTAACACCCAACTCCATGAACTATGCCTTTACTTGATTTTGGATTACGTGACTGAATCTTCTGAAATATTTGATTTACTGTAGTTCATTAAGAACTATGCACATCGATCACTGTTAGGCCCCATAAATATGGATTTTTCTAGATACAAGGTCATTCAGTCCTATCTAACCATTCCATGTTTATATGGACAGAACAGTAGTACATCGAATTTCAATTTTCACACTTGAATATTCAGTGCCCATTATGAAACAAATTTCAAAACACGATAACTGAAAAGAATGTAGATATGTTTTCCAGGTCAACTCTGCCTCGGAATTATTATGGAATTATAAGGCACGTAAATCTTTTACAAAATATATGTGTCAAGGTGTTGTTGCTTCTCCTTTTGTTCAATTCATACAAAGCCTATTAGCCTCTGCGGTGGCTTTCAATAGATGGTGGAATAGGAGGAAGGAGCAGTGTCTCATTTATTACAGCGCCAGCGTAATAATTAGTTCACGACTCTGTGCTTGTGGTCAATTGCAGTATTTCTAATCTATCCCAGGGCCAGTCAATTTCAAGTAATATTTCCAAATTGAAATCCATTAATTTCTTTGGTCTGACTTCACTAAATGTATTTATGGAACAGGTTAATTGGAGCCACCGCATCCATGACTGAGCCAGTCATTTTGAATGATATAGGTAGCATTAGCTCATGCTAGACCACGGCAAGCTCGTTTTCCAGAGCCAGTGCCATGGCCACATGCTGGACCTGTGCTGTGACTGAAGGGGTCCTTTCAGAATAGAATCAATCACACTTCACCACTATTTACAGAAGAGAAAAAAGAAGAAACCGAATATAGACATGACTACCATGCACACCAGTGAAGATTGCCCCACTTCTGTGTGCGTTTAAAGAAGTCGATAAATCTAGAGTGCTTGAAACAATGTCGCTCATCCGTCTTTGGATCAGTGGGGTTTGAAGCAGCTCCCCTTACAGAGCAGGAGCATCCACATTTTTCTATAGAGACCCCTGTGACTAGAAATTCGTATCACTCATTCACACTCATTTTTACTGAAATCTGTGGTGTGCTGAGAAGCTCCGCGTTTAGTATATAATTAGAGAACCTAACTTGTGCATAAACAAATTCAGCATTTATTCTTCTCTTTTAGTCCTTTATCTGGAGTCTTCCATAATGTTTCATGGTTCGTGGTATAATATTAGTGAAATTAAATTGCTGAAAATTTTAGAATTAATTTTTCAGCTTTAATTATGATTTGGTTTCCTAGACTGGCACCTCAGTTACGCCAAGTCAGCAAAGGGTATGTGGTAAGCTTCTCCTTCATACGTTTTTTTCTCAGGAGTTTTGCTTTCCCTTACCTTTTCTCTCTGCCTCCTAAGTCACGGGTCGGACAAGCACTTGGGTTAAGTTTGCTTCTCGGACCATAAATAAACACTTTTATCCAGTGTACAGGCTTTACAGCATTGCTCTCTACTAATTCTTCAAGACTTCATTTCTTTTAGTAAACTTATCTTTGGCATTCCTCGTCCTGATGACCTGCTGGTAATCTCTTATTCTAGCCAGTGGAAGATGTGTCTATTCTGATTTTCATACTTAGTTCTTTGAGACTGCCATTCATTCGTGCATTCATATATTTTGGAATGTTTCCTATAATTGCTAACTCTCTCATTAAATCCACAGTTGTATACCAAGGGGGCTTCATGTTAGCCACATGAGATGTGAAGAAATGTAAACACAGGGGTATCAGCAGTCTTGTCTGACGACTTCTTATCTTTGACTTCTGCTAATGCAACTCTGGTCCTTCTTAGCTTCCTTACATAAGTCGAAACCAAATGAAAGACAACCAGCGAATGAAGTTCTAGTGTTTCTGGCTAGTGTGTCCTTCAAGGTACTTTAGTAGCAGCAATAATGGCTGACACTTTTATTGCATGCCTGGAACTATTCCATCTGTTTTTTTTTTTTAATCTTAATAACAACGCTTGAAGAAAAAAAAAACCACTATGAGAAAAAGAAAAGAAAAGATGACACAGAAAGTTTAAGAAACTGTCCAAACTTATCCAAGTGGTAAGTTGTAAAGCTGCAATATGAATCCCACTGCCTTAGTTCCAGGTGGTATAACAAAATACTAGAGATTGGGTGGCTTAGAAACAACAGAGTATTTATTACTCGTCATTCTGGAGGCTACGAAGTCTGAGACCAAGACACTGGCAGTTTGGTGTCTGTTGGGAGGTTGCTTCCTGCTTCATAGACAGCCATCTTGCTCTGTCCTCATGTGGTGGAAACGGTGAGGTCTTCTGTGGGGTTTCCGTAAGGGCACTAATCTTATGATCTAATCACCTCCCTGAAGCTCCATCTCCAAATAACATCGGATTAGTAATTTCAACATATGAGTTTTCGGACAACACAAATATGTAGTTTATATCACCATCCAACCTCGTTCTAGGGATATTTCTGTATACTCCCATGTGGGAGTGAGGGGAGCTCTTCCCACTTCCTATCCCAGAAAAAGCATTTCCTATGGCAGTTCTGTGCATCTTCAGTTTGAAAACAGAGGCTTAACCAAATGTTCCAAGTTTAACATCTAAACTTGAATGGAGGAGCAACTAAAACTGCAGTTATTATATATAGGGCATAGTTTACAAATTTCTGGAAAATATAATCTTGAATAGGCCCAGGATATTTGAGGAATTTTGCTCCATATTCTTTTTCTACTCTAAAACTCTGTCTGGGAGATTTCTTTTATTCAGTTTTATGTGCACTGTTGAGTTCAAGATCCATGGTTTTTAATGATCATGCCCATCTGATGTCTTGTAGATGACTCAAAACTCAGCATGGCCCACATCAAATTCTTAAACTTCCCTTGGCCCTTCCCTTTAGGGATTCCTTTCTGTGCTGTAGATCAGAGAATGGCACCGTTATCACACAGCTCTTTGTCTAGACCTGAAACCAGGGCTTCTTTCTTCATTTTTCCTTCTTGTGTTCCATCATCCCACTCCCCAATCATATAATTTTCCACAATATACCTTTTCTACATCCTTAATATTTCTCATATTCTTTCACTAAATCTCCATGATTTCATTTAATTCATTTTTTTCCTTCTTGGTTATTGGTAGGAGCTGATTTCTTGTGTTCTCTCGTCCTTCCGTTTTTTGTCTTGGTTTCTTCTCTTTACCCTGGCATAAAACAGGGTTTGTCATCTGGCCCTTGGTTCCCTTTATGACTCAGGTCTTACTCCTTGACAATCTCTCCTTCCCATAGTGAGGTCCTTCCAGCTCTTTAGATGACCAATGTGCTATATTTCACTCCTGGGATTCTGTGCACACTCTACTCAGTGTGGCATACTCAGCTCATCCCTTCCTCTTCTTTCTGGGCGCCTCTCACACTTCCATTCTGTTTTTCCACACAGAATCTATCACATAACTGATACTCAAGGAATACATATTAAGTGGCTGATGGAGTAAATGTATATGGTCTACATAAACAAGCATCAGGAGACTAGTTTAAAGATGCAGAAACATTTGTATTAGAGAAAGTAGTCCCAAAGAGCTTAAAGTTAAACTTAAAAAAAACCTAATGTCTGCTTCAAGAGTGGGGCTTTGATACATGAAGATTTTACTTATCATATGATTCAAAAGACAGATGAACTTGTTCCTATAATATTAGTAATAGGTAGGCTACTGATTTAACTTTTATTCTTCCTAATTAAAACTGTGCCTATTCATATTTATTAAAAGACACTGTGCCGAGTTTCTAAAAGTGCTTTCATGACATCTTTGCCATAACCTCTATATATACAACTTTCTTTGAACTGGAGAGATCAGTTTATGTCTTTCTTCCCCATTAGCTTCTGAATTTCCTGAAAGTGTAAAGCATGAATACTTATTTTTCCAGAAAGTAAAAATATGTGTGACACATAGTACATACTTTAGGTACTTTTGTTGAGTGAATGATTTATAAAATAAAGAAAATCATAGAAAATAAAGAATATAGCAAAAACATGACTTCTTCACTTTAGTTGACAGTGCAAGTGGTAATAAGGATATTACCAGCTTGCCTGAGTCTCATCTACCACCAGCTAAGCAGCAGTTGGTCAGTAAAGGCACACAGGGGGCTTCCAATGCCCCTTTCATGAATCGGCTTGAGGTATTATGGCTGTTTGAGGAATCTCTTACTAGCCAAACACTTGCATGGAAATCGAAACTTGCTTTTCTTTGCCCCTCTGCCTGTAGTGTTACTAAGCGCCTGTTATATATTCTTTCCTTGTCGAACTTTAGTTAGGTTTCTCTGGGCCTTTTGCTTGGGTAGGCCAGACCTTTGGCTTCTGTCTCTGTTCTTATTAAGTTAGTTTTAGCAAGAATTCTACCAAGTTGGTTTAACCAGAATCTCCTACCCTTGATATCTTATCACCCTTGATATCTGATCAGGTTCCTCATTCTTCATCATCCCCCAGGTAGTATTTGGTCACCCTAGCCTACCTTCAGCAAGAACCATATTAGGTTAGTTTAGCAAAGAATTCTCCTAGCCTCCTAATAATTTTCTATCCACTGACCCCCTCCACATGTTCCTTAGCTATAAATTCCCACTTTTCCTTCTTGTGTTTGGAGTGGAAACCAATCTCCTTTCCCAGCTGCAAAACACCATTGCAGTAGGCTCTTTACCAATCATGATAATGTGAATAAAGTTGGCCTTACAATTTTACTAAGTATCTGAACAATTTCTTTCTTTAATAAGGCTGGGTATATACAGTTTTATACTTCAATATTGCAAAGACCACAGAATTCAGAAAAATAAGAACTGAAGACAAGAATATTTGTCTCTAGGATCAGGATCCTGAGAGAATAGATGAGGTCAAGATGAGGACAAGGAGAAACAACTCACAGAGGGGCTTTGGGAGTACTGCAGTTGTTAACCAAGGTTCTCAGTCATTCAGGAGGGTAAATACCCTGAAAGATATGTGGATATAAGAGAGTGATCTAGAGAGAGAAGAAAAGGAAGGAGATAGACTTGGAAATAATCTCACAACTCTGAACTTATTTTTTTAAAAACAGTAGTCTTAATGATGATAATAATATCATTTGTTTTCTACTTTTTAATTATTCTTTAAAAACTCAGGTGAAGAATAACAAGCAAGGACAGGCTACAGTTAGAAGAGATTTTTCCAAATTAGGACACTACTTTACGAGTGCTTTATGCAGATATGAATGTTTTTGAAATAGTTAAAAATCCTGAACCAATAATTATGCCTTTTGCCTTCATGTTTTAACTCGGATCTTGCTTAGAAAAAGCTTTTGTTTCATTTCTTCCCCATTCTTGTCACTACCATTTTGTTTGAAAGCAGGTAAAAATATAGAGCATAGAATAACTTTGGATAAAAATAATAACAGTAAATTGAGTGGTCAATAAAAAGTCTCCAGGGGGGCATTTGTTTCCATCTGTGTAGGTGACACTTTTAGGTGGCAAGGCCTGTGGGTCAGTGGCTATTATTGTCTTTGTTCTGTAAATGCAGCAGTGTTCTTTGTATTGGCTCTTCTGTGTCACTTTGAGTTCAAAGCGTTACAATCATGAATGAACAATTTCAGAGCTGGATAGACTGTATATACTGTGTGTGGAGATGATAAAAATTGATATTTTTATGCAAATTTTCTCAAAACATCATTTCCCTTTCTTTATGTACAACTTATAACAGACCATGGTCAAAGGAAAAGAACACAAACTTGCAAGAAAGCAAGCAATACATGAGAGAAGTCATGAGCAAGCAAGAAAAAGGTTCGTAGACACTTCAAGGAAGAAGCCAACTACACCTTGTCGGTTATAAATAACTAAGATTTTCTTACAGTGCCATTCCCATAGGCACCTCAATTTACCTCTTTTCCCTCCTTGTCCACTCCACTTCACCCAGACTGCCAAAGACGGCTGCCATTGTTGATCTTTTTGAAATTTAAGGACTCATTATCTTCTCTTTTCTCTCCTCAGTGTTTTCCAAGGTGACAAGTTGCTCACCCAACTAACAGGCTAATGTGGACTGGCCAGAAGCCAGTTCTTTCCTCTCCTCCCCCTTCTTGCCATCCTCCATGGATATATGTCCTCTTTGTCGTCACCTGTGCTGCAGAAGGCTGAGGGTGACACTTTGGTATGAATGTCCTTCCAAAAAGCAAAAAGAGAATGGCTAGCTCTTGGCATGATATTGGAGCAATAGATGGGGTTATAGTTCAATCTAAGCCTCACAATAAGGAACAAACCATGTGTTATGACTATCAAAAATACAAATAAAGGTTAATGCAATGCACAAAATTTCTCTCAGCATTCTCATTAAAGAGTTTGTCTACAAAGTTAATAATCATTATTTCTGCAGAGTAAATTATGTTTATCAAATTATTCTAATAAATTTTAAAAAAGGACATCATGGCAGAAATTTATAAGCAAAGAGGGAAATATGAGCTTCAGTGATCACCAGTCCTGCTGAGTTTCTGTGTGGTGCTGCGAGCAATTTCGGAGCTCTTTGCAGATTACAGTCACCTACAAATTAAAGATTACCTTATATCAACCATATTATGAGAGGGGACCCCAAAAAACTGGCATTTATTTATAAAAAATTGTGTATTTATCCTTACAGATTTAAACTTCAGTCACCTATAAAATGACCTCCGTTTGTTGCAGTACACCTATAGAGATGTTTTTTCCACTGCACAAAATGGTTTTTGAATTAGATTTTGATGACTTTCAGTGCTTCTGCCGTTTTATTTTTTTATTTCTTCCACATTGACAAAATGTTTCCCTTCGAGGACTTTTTTTCATCCAGGGAAATGATAAAAGGTCACTCACTGGGGGGTGAGATCATGTGAATGGGGGGGTTGGGCATGGGGTTCACGTCGTTTTTGGTCATAAACTGCCGAACACTGAGCACGGTGTGGGTAGGCGCGCTCTGTTGATAAATCACCCATCATGAAATGGGTAAACATGTTGAAAGAGTCTTCACAAAAAACTCACTGAAGCTGATGCAGCCTCTCACAACAACGCCAGCTGATACACTGATACAGATGGGTTCCTAGAGCACTCACCTAGCGCAGGAAACCTGTACTATAAGGGGCCCACTTTCCAGAAGATAATTCTGTTTTTTGGGGGTCCCCCTCTCATGTGTAATGCTTTGCCATGCCCAGAGTATTTTAGTGTATTTCCTGGATGACTGTGATAGGGGGAGTCACTCCTCATTTTATAGGTGCAGAATCAGGAGTCCAACAGGTTTAATGCTAAGGGAAGATCCTGGAGCTCAACGATGAGCTCAACCAGTTTCCTGCCTTTGGTATTGGACTGAATGTTTTTGTCCTCCTAAAACTTGTATGTTGAAGCCATGAAGTCCCTATGATGGCAATTTGAGGGGGAATATTTGGGAGGTAATTAGGGTTAGATGAGGCCTTGAGAGTGGGGCCCTAATGATAGAATGACAGTCCATACGATCAGAGACACCAGAGAGCTTGCTTTCTGTCTCTGAGTACACTCCACCCAAGGAAGAGGTCATGTGAGCACACAGTGAGACAGCAGCAGCCTAGAAGCCAGGAGCAGAAGCCTCCCAAATAAAACGACCTTTCTGGCACCTTGATCTTGGACTTCCCAGCCTCTAGAACTATGAAAACTGAATTTCTATTGTTTAAACACCCAAGCTATGGTGTTTTCAGAGAAACCTAAGACACCCTTTCATCTAGCTAAACCATATAGCTGCTGATTGGCTAGGTGCCCACATGATGTGAAGTACTAATCAAGACTTAGTATGTTATAATGTCATTGTTTTTTTATACTTTCATTTTTTTATGCAAAAAAAAAATCATTCAGTATCTGCTTTGTGCCAAGATGTGTGTTAGGTGCCAGAGATACAAAAATGAACAAGCTACCTGCTCACATTTTGATAAGGAAATGACTCACATAAGGGGACAATTACAATATAATTTGATAAATGCTATAATAAAAGTATTAAACAAAGAGCTTTGGTAGCATGAAGGAGCTCATTTAGCTTGAGGGAACTCAGGAACGGCTTCACAATGGAGGTAACATCCATGAGTTTTTAAAGTGATTGCAGGCAAATCTTGGAACTCATCCACCCAGACACACTCACAGAGGAAGTGGCTATTGGGAGGAAGGAAGGCTGGCATCACTGAGGTTGGCAGTTGCCATGCTTGGGCTGTGTCCTGGCATTCTGGTGGACAGCAGCTTAGCATTTCTGCCTGCACAGAAACCTTCTAGGGAGTTTCTATTACACTCAGATATTCAATTCTGATCCTTATCTAACATACAACAGCAGAGTCTCTGGGCAAAACAACGGTATAACTGTATTTAATAAACATTCCAGGTAATTCTAATACACTCCGAAGTTAGAATAACAATGCACTCAGGATGCAGGAAGAAAAAACGGGCTTTTCTCTGTATTTCAGCATAGATGAATTCTGATGTCAGATTTTCTACTCTTTTACGTGCTCTTTTATTACACTCCAGTTCTCTCATTGTAGCAATGAAATTTCATTGTAGCTCTACTTTCAAAGCATCCATGGAGTTACTATTTTTCCATCAGTAAAATGATATTTCCTTTTCATCTTGATTAATAAGCAAACCATCATCTATTTTGTTAACCTGATAACATTGTATTCTACTTTTATCTAAAGGATCTAATGATGGGCTAATAAGAAATGAGGCCACACTGCACCATGCCTGGTGAAGAGTTGCTGTTAATAGAGGTAGGTCTCCTTCCACAGCAGCTCTCTTCCACTCCCTCAACATCCCTCCCTGATTTTTGACCACTTCACAGGTATCAATTATCATATTATTTTCTTCCAAAAATACTAAACATATAATTAAGATTAAGATACTTGAGGGCTTTCCCTAGCTTTGAGGATGACACCGCCTTTGGTTTGGAAGTGTCATTTAACCTTTTTACCTCTCTTCTGCTGTAAGTGAGGAATGTCTAACTTACCTACCCTCGAAAAGAGCATTCTGCAGTTACAGACTAACGTCACTGTTTAGCACATTAAAAGTGCCAAATAACAGCTATGCAATGTGCTGCTGGCCCAAAGCTCGCTCTGGAACATCTGTGGTACTTGACCTTATCTATGTCTCTCTTTTTTTTATTTGACAAATTATGTCATATCGCTTCATTGCACATGAGAGAGAGACAAGATATAATGTCAATAATTAAAGCCTAAAATTTTCCCATCTATGTAAAACACAAAGAAACAAAGAATAGCAATACTGTGTCACCGTAATATTTGATGCTGTCTGAAACCAAGTAGTTAAGCAAGGGGTTTGAAAAACCACCAAATGGGGTACCACTTGGAACCTTACTTCTTTAAAGGGCTCCCTTCCCTATTTTTCAAAGGAAAAAAAAACACGTCTTCAGGGTAGTTTAGAAATTGGAGAGTTAACTTTGATTTTTTTGTTTTCCTGGCCAAACCAGCCAATCCTTCCAGTACTTTTGAATCTGCCTGTCTTTTCCCAATCATACTTCCACTCTCTTATCTAATAGAGAGAACTCTGTTGTCTGTTTTAGCTGGGCCTTAACTGGTTCATATTCATCCTTTTTGTACCTCTTCCCACCCATTCTTCACGAAGCAGCTAGAATGATTTTTTTAAGTCAAATCTTGCCTTTCTGCCCTTAAGCTCTCAATGGCTTCCCATTGTGTGTAGAATTATACGCAGCCTCCCCACCTCCAGTTGCAGGAATGTGGCTATGTTGGCTTTGCTTACTTCTCCAGCCCTATTCGAGCCTCTTTCTTTTCTTTTCCTCACTACTGCTCCAGGCATTTGTCCACCCCTTACTTCTTAGAATGCCCCAAGCTGTGTCCTGCCTCAGGCCATCTACTATAATTTTTCTCCTCTAAAACTTCTATACAAGGTGTCTCTCCCTCCCTCCTTGTCATTTTTCAAATCTCAACCTAAGTGTTATGTTAAAAGGCAGAGATTTTCTGGGATTAAAAAAAGTACCTCAGCAGGTCTTTCCCTTTATCCTTTAACAATGAACATGCTCATTACCTTCCAAGCACTTTTACAATTTGTGATTATTCATTTATGTACCATTTTTCTGTTTAATATTCAGTATTTATTACCACCAACTTGACCATAAGCTCCATAAGAGCATGGACCGGGCCTTTTAAATTTATCACTGTATACCCAGCACAGAGAATACTGTCTAGCACTTAATAGGGATTTAATAGGTGATTTCTGAATAAATAAATGAATAATAAAGAAGGCGTATTCTGTTTCTGCAATACCCTTTTATAGAAGAGCTCCTGATTAATTTGTATATTAAAATAAAATGTAAAGAGCCTGAGATACACTGGAAGTGGGAGTTAGAAAAAGTTGAAATCAAACCTGAGAGTAAAGAAGAATCAGAAATGGAAAAGAGTGAGGGAATGGCTGCTGAATGGATGAATAACAACAAAGCAAAACAGCAGCATATGAACAAAACTTCTATGGGCTGTTGAAGGATTCAGTATAATTCCTAGCACTCAGTTTACATTTTTTAAAAATAGTTATGATAGAAGCTACTACTTAGCCTTCCCAAGTCTCTAGAAAAGCGTGCTAAACACAAATGATATATGTGTATCTGAGTTTCTGTTTGGTGTGTTAATTATCTATTTCTGCATAACAAATCACCACAAAAACTAACATCATAAAATAACACACATTGATTATCTTACAGATTCTGTCATTCAAAAATCTGAGCATAGTTTAGTGGGTCCTTTACCTCAGAGTCTGTCACAAGGTTGCAATCAAGGTATTGGCCAGGGATGAGGTCTCATTTGAAGGCTCAACTGAAAGTGGAGCTGCTTCCAAGCTGTCGGACTGAAGGCATCAACTCCTTAGTTGCTGTGAGACAGAGGCCACCCTCGTTCATTTGCCATATGAGATTCTGCAACATGGCAGCTTGCTTCATCAAAGTATGCAGTCTGGGAGGCAATCTGGTCTGCTAAAAAAATGAAAACCACACTCTTTTATTAACTACTCATCGAAGTCACATCCTATTACCTTATCAGTATTCTGTCAATCAGCACCAAATCATTAGGTTTAGGTGACACTCAAGGAGATTGTGCAAGGGCATATACTGGGAGGCAGGGGGACCACTGTAGGCCAATATAGAAATCACTGTTATGTTTGTCGATGTTTTGGTCATGTGTGTGTGTCATAAATGAAGAAAGAACAAAGTTCTACATATAGGATGATGCAATTTGGTGGAGACAGGCTATTGTCATTGGGGATAATGATGAGATTGTATTTCCTGAAGTTATGAATAAAATTTGGGACAATCATTCCCAGGGTGTGTATAGAGGTATGAACCATATTATTTGGTTTTGAAGGGGCACTTAGACCTCAGATGTCTAGCCTAATCCCGTAATTAGATTACCTGGAACACTGCTGCAGCTCTCCACTTTGCCTTCCATGACAACTCCTGGAGCCACGGTGCACCCATGAGTATTGCCAAAAAGCTGTGGATAGAGGGAGTTTTATGCGGCTTTGCACTACAGTTAATGCCCATCAGTGACACAAAAGTCCCACCTCATTTTGTAGTTTGTCTTGACTTAAAATCTGGTCTAGGAAGTCAGGAAAAGTTCAGTGATTTAGCACTGTGATTTTTCAATATTTTTTTCATCTCATGACACACATAATTCCTAAAATTCTGTGGCACACCAAAATATATATATTTTTGCCAATCTGACAAAAATAGGTATGATTTTGATGGGTTTACAAAAAAGTAATAATAGTAATTACTTATCCATTTCGCTCCAAAGTGACTTTTAAAAAATCAGGTGCCTGTGCTTGTATATGAGAATTTCTGATACCAAGAATTAACCAATCAGACACAGCCTTGTTATGTGACGCAGCTCCATTAGATGACCTATGAGAGGCAACTCTATTGTATGACCTATATATTTACGGCTCAAAACAGGACATTCACACCAGATGGCTATTGTTGTGCTGGCTGTTGTGATTTATTTTTGACAATCTGAGGAAACAGGTGTCAGTGCACCTGACTAAACAGTCAGGTATTGCATGTTTTAAAAATTCTTGCTGATTGATTAAATTAGGAAAATATTTTATTATAAAAACCAGATTATTAATATACTTATCTAATAGTAACATGTATCTATATCTCTTTTATTTAGAATCAACTGAGATGTATTCAGTATTTATCTACATGACAGGCATTTTCCCAGGTGCTAACTTGTAGATTGCTCAAAGGACTCTGGTGACTAAATAATTATGAAGGTGAATAGCAGAAAAGAAGTGCACTGAGAGCTGTCTAGCTTGAGAGACTGAGTTATTTATTAAATAATTATTTGAAATTATATGATGGCAATAAGTTTGACTATAGCCAGGTAGGGGATGACAAGCTCTGCTTTATACATAAAATCTGACAGCATAAACAGTGATGTCATGTGGGGGAGGTACGGAGGGGGGGGATAATGTTGAAAATGATTATGAATATTAAATAAGGAACATAAGGTGAAATGGTTGTTGCCTATCTTTTAAATATCGAATTATTCAAAATTGTTCTCAGAGCCTCTCTTCACTTTTCTTCATACCAATAACATAAGAATGTAATGGTGACATCGAATGGCCTTATTCTGGTTAATAAATAAATGTACTTATGGAAGTTGAGGTCATGAGAACAACGACACCTTCCAATTACAATAAGTACTAGTGTCACCTGGCTGCCTCACAGGACGACTCCAATGTTTTTGGAAATGCGGGACAGCTGTCAGCATCCCCACTGTCCGTGGCGAGAGTAAGCGAAACCGCAACTAGCGCAACTCCTGCTACCTTCCGAAAGTGGGACCAGATGTACTTTTCCAAGTGATGGGGCCCCAGGAAGGGATCGTCAGCTCTTCCCAAATTTTAACTGGTATAAGGTGAATGAGGTGCACTGCCCAGAAGAACCTGCCGTGGGGAGCATAGCTGACCGACAGCCTGCATCCTGGGACCATCGTTTGCCCTGGCTGCTACCAGCCAATGGCTGTGCGTGGCCGAGATGCTAGAGTGGGGCCATTCCTTTCAACTGTGGATGCTTCTAACAGACAGAGGCTCCCCGTTAGGCTGGCTGAGACGGTCTCAGTACTGTGCTGTGGTATGAGGTTCTTCATACTCAGTCTTTCCTTCTCTTCCTCCTTTAACAGGTGTCAGACCTGCATCCCTTCCTGAAAGACCCTCCTACCTATTTCTGCTCCCTCTTTTCCCATCGTGGGCTATTGACCCACTATATCTCTTGAGCTTATCCAATACCATATTGGCATCGATGTGTCGAAGGACCTGAACTGGCCCAGGTGGTGGGTTCACCATCCTAAATGACAGTTACGCCATATACTGGTTATAACGGAGGTCATAGAGGTTGTGGTACTGAGGAGGGTGAGAATGACATTGGCACTTAAATTCTTCAATTTGATATAATTAAGGTTACATTTTGGGCACAGCATTTTATTTAAGAAATCAGAACAGTATGTGACCACATCTTAGGAGTATTCTTTTCTGTTCAAAATAGGACTTCCAAATTGGGCATGTGTTGTTTCAGTTTCTAGGACAAATAAGTGCACTCAGAATACCATGTTTACATATTATGTCAGATGGATGAGGTGTTTCACTGTAATATAAAAAAATCAGTGGGCTAAGGAATGCATATGTGAATTGAGCTCAATCTGTTCTCTGTGATTTTAAATATATGTAGATGTGTGCAGTGAGGGGTTTGTCACTGACTGGGAGCAAAACCCAGAATTTGAAAAGTTAGTGCACCCATTAGTACAACAATCCAAAATTCATCCTTCTCTGGCAAGATCGTGATAACAGAGTCATGGCAGGATTTGCACGGTTCTTCTGAAAAACCTAAGCGAGGTTCTGGTCTCCATGATGGGAGATTTAGGCTACCCTGTGACCCACTATATCCCCAGCCCCCAGTCTGTTGCCTCCCCCATGGTAGATGTTCAGTAAGTAGTTGTTGAAAAAAATGAAAGGCGTTATGTTCAGGGTAGTTCGTAAGTAAATGTCACTCGATTCTAGAATTTTGCCTATTTTTGTACATGGAATAATGAATTAGTCATTGTGAGTCACAAACGGTGTCTGTTTTTCTACAATCTATGTGCCTTTGACCCTGAGCATGTCTGAGGTGTTGGACAAATAGGGGAATAATGTTACTATAATGTGAAAGCGGTGCTGTTTTATGCAGAACTTTTCTCAGGTAGTTATTTTTTAAGTGATCAAGGTGAACTCTCTCATAATTAAAGAAATGCGTAGCAATGTATAACGTCCTAATGAAAAGACCTGAAAGTCTACAAAAGTGCCTTCTTTTATTGCAGGCATTGTCTGTACTCCACAATGTGAGCTGCAGTGAAATGCCAGAGCCGGTGAAGGGAATCGGTTAGCATTTCCTCCCTCACTGAAACAGTGGATTCACAGAACAGGCTCCAGTCTGGAGATGATCTTTGCTTTTGATGAACATGTCACTGTTTGGAGCAAACACCCTCCAAGAAGTACACCTCAAAGGAAAATGTGTAAGTGCCAGGGTTCAAGTTGCAAAGGGCTAACTTTAATTTTAGATGACAGTGCCAAGCATATTTTAGATGTTTTTGTGTTTTTATTAGGAATGATATTGTTTTTGTTAGTTTTTTGGATATTGTAGTTTTTGCATACTCTGCTCCAACCCTATTTTTTCCAGAATCAATGTTATTTTCACATGTGATTTTAAAGAAAGCATGTGGCTCCCCCTCACCCAGAAACATATGTATGGTGTCATATCAATACTGCTTATAGTTACAATAAAAGCAATGTAGTGTAGGAACCCAGCTCTAAAGTCAAATTGCTTTGTTTTTAAATTTCACATTTGCCACTACCAACCTGAATGTATTTGGGCATGAACACTTACCATTCTATACCTTTGTACTGAAAATGGTAAAATAAGGATAGTAATAGTGTCTGCCTCATTGTCTGTTGTGTAGTTACATGAGTTGATGTAAAAAAATTCCAGGCACATAGTAGGCAGTCCGCTAAACTAATCAATGTTACAAAATAAAGCATCTCTTTCCCCAGCTAAGCCACATGGTTCACCTGCTCTGTGGAGACATGGATGATTTCATAAGTGGGACCTTAATATAGAAATTCCGTTAAGGTTTGACTTATAGGCACTTGTAGGAATTTTAGGAGCCAGTCCTCTTCATTGTTTGTGCTGAATTTGTATTTACTTTTGCCACAACTTGTTTTTTAAATTTCCTCTGGCTAGGGTCACTGGACTGTGACTTACATTAAATTACACCTTTTTTTTTTAAAACTTAAAAACAATTTTTTTATTTTTAAATTTTTTGGTATATTTTATTGATTACAGTTAATCAATAAAATAGCTATTACAGTTGTCCCATTTTTTTCTCCCCTTTATCCCCTCCACCCCGTACCCCA
>PVJD01000304.1:54225-497694 GCA_004026545.1 Mormoops blainvillei
TCCTTCCCCCATTTGGCTTTGTCCATGGGTTCTTTAAGCATCTTCCTTGATGACCCTTCCCCTCTCTTTCTCCTGACAACCACCCCCCCACAGCACCCCCCCGGTTACTGTCAGTTTGTTTTTTATTTCAATGTTGCTGGTTATATTTTGCTTGCTTGTTTACTTTTTTGATTAGGTTTGACTTATAGGTGAGATCATATAGTGTCTGTCTTTCACCGCCTGGCTTATTTCACTTAGCATAATGCTCTCCAGTTCCATCCATGCTGTTGTAAAGGGCATTAGTTCTTTCTTTCTTCCTGCTGCGTAGTCTTCCATTGTGTAAATGTACCACAGTTTTTTGATCCACTCATTACTGATGGGCACTTAGGTTGCTTCCAGTTCTTGGTTATTGTAAATTGTGCTGCTATGAACAACTTTACATAACAACTTTAAAACTGATATCCTCCAGTTACATGAACTCCATACAGTAGAGTCGTAGTATGCTTATTGATCATATTTGACATTTTTCTCTTACTTTTTAAAAATAAATTGCAACCTATTATACCACTTACATTATATGTGAAATTGATACAGTCTAATAGAAACAAGATGTAATATCAATAAAATGATCTATCACAAACACAGCTAAAAACTGCAAAACACATGTCCAACATTAAGTGATATTGAATTAAAGTATACCTTTTTTTTTTCTTTCTAGAAAAAGGCTGATGAAACCAAAGATTATTGCAGGACAGAAGCCTTTTAGTACCGCTAGCAATGTTTGTATTCCTGGGGGTCTCTGGGGAAACTGGGGGGTGTGATGCAGGAATTTGCTTTAAGAATATGATCTCTGGGTTGGCGTGTCCTTTTTCAAATGATTGGATTTCCAAAGCAGCCATTTGTCATCTGGGGTTAAAAAGTGCTCTCTGCCAGCTGAGTATTTTGAAACCAGTTGCAAAATAGTGACCCAATGATACTATCAGTGGGTCAGACCTGATGATCAAGCTGAATGACAGGTCGGACCAAAAGATTTCAAAGGATTTTCAATTCTATGAAATATTCATTAATCATCAAAAAAGGATCCAACGCCTGAAAACAAACTGCTTTCTTTCATGGTGGAAGGGAAAGATCATGAGGAAAAAAAGCATTTTGGCAGTAAACTACATGGAGAGTAGAACTGCCTGATTTCTAGTATGAATACACCTGACTAAAATTATGATAAGGAGGAAAAGTAAATTATGTATTAAACACCCATGTCCGGCTATGCGATTGATATTTACTATTTCATTTACTAACCTCCCCCCAAGATAAACCCAAATAACCCTGTGAATTAGGAATTATTATTCTTATTTTATAGCTAAGGGATTAGGATCAGAGCATCTGAGTAATAAATAATGTCACTCAAAGTCCATTTTCTTTCCATTCCATCAAACCTTGCCTTGGGATCTTCCTTGTCCTGTTCCCTCTTCTGTGCCTCCCCGCTCGTTAACATTATTCTTAGTCTCAAACTACGTGGACTGTGCTCTCTTTTCCTTTTAAGCCTCTCGCCTTTGTCCCGTCCAAGTCAGAATTGTAAGGAAGTGTGCTGAGACCAGAAGTCGCCAGCACAGATTAATTGGTTGCATAAAGGAGACCTCAGGGTACTTATGCTTTGATACATTCACTGTTCTCCTTAATCTTAATACTCAGTTTTCCTGTTTCAGAAACCTGGCTTTAGGGAATAATGACAATGATTTTTCTCATGATGGAGTCATGTTAATTAAATTCATAGACGTTGATGTGTAAAACCAGACTATTGATTGATTTCATTTTCAATAAAAAATATACTGGCCAAGATCCTGAAATCATATTCTATGGCCTTTGTAGGCATGTGTCTTAAGAAACCACATTATAATCACACAATTTCTGGTGATTACTGAGTCATTGGAACAGAAAACAATAGTAATTCTAATGAAGTATCTCATAAATTAACATAGACAACCTGTGTCCAAAATATGCACATGATCCACTGATGAGTCAAGCCAAGTCCTTGGGCATTGACAAGTTTGGGTGGGTCCTGTCAATGTTGTTTGTTTTTCTTTATTTTGACCTTACCTTCTAAGTACTGAGGTTTTTGACAATGCACCACCCAATTGACTCATAACTCAAGTTTTGCTGATTCCAGGGAGAGCAACTAGAACTTAATGTGACTTTACACGTGTCTTAATCCATTCTGCATTGATTTTTCTTTAGTTAAATTTTCAGGTGGTAATTTTATTTCTCTTATTTGAACATGAATTTTGGGTTGGTTGGAGCAAATCTCTTTGTACATCTAAAGCCTTAGTTACTAGGTTACTTTTAAAAAAATGGAATATATGTCTTTTCAATAAAGATATGTAAAAGATCACATGATATCCAATTAATATTAAGGAAGTTTTAATAATAGGACACTACAGTATATTTCATTTCCAGAATTTTGTCTGTTATGTTAAGAATTCTTACATATGGAGATGCCGATTTTCAGGACATGTTTTAATGGAAGAAAATACAGTGACTGCCCCCATAATGAGATTCAAAAAGCCCTTTAGGCCTCAAATATTTTTCCTCATTATATGTCTGTTGGTTGACCTTTGAGATTAACTTCTTTGAGTCTTAAAATCTTCTCCATTAAAAAAATTTCTTCTTAGAATGCAGATGTACCTGGGATATACAATGCATTAGATTGGTGCTTATCAAATGGATATCATTAAACAAGATGCAGATATAATTTTAATGTCTGGGAATTTGTTAGAATAATTCAATTTTAATAATGTAATAATAATAAGGGCATATCCTGGATTATCTGAATAACTACTTTATAAATGAGTACTGCTTTCTAATTTAAAACTTAAATTTGTGTGTCTGTTCTTTTTTGGTATTAACTATTATTACTTTAATTGTCACTGACTCATTAATAATGGGATCTTTCTTTCTTTTTTTTTTTTAAAGGTGAACACTATTATCTCACTCTACAAATCAGGGTTCATAAAAATTTAAAGTGCAAAAGGAGGTGAAGGATTGAGTTCTAGCAAAGGGTAATGGAAACATATTGTACCTGGTTAATTATTTTCTGGATGACTACTGATTTGAGGCAAATGGATATTTAAATCCTGCCCATGGGGCAGTCAGATTGAAATCAAGCTTTTATTTTTTTACACCAATTATTTCCTGAATTTGAATTAAAGATCATTTCTGTCTATTAACTTGTCCCTTATAAGAAAATATTAAGTGACTCTGATTCCCAGTAGTGAAAAATAGGATGCATTCCCCTGTCGCAAAAGATTAAAATTGTTTAGAGTAGTTTTTAATAACAGATTCATATTGTAGTTTGGCTTGTTTTTTTTAGGGGTTTGTTGGTTATATACAGACTGGGTTTAGAGAATTCTAAGATACTGATTTAAGAATTTCAAACTATATAGTTCCAAGAAATCTGTATACCTTTCTCCTTAATGGATATACCCCATTGAGCATAAACTAGCCTCCTGAGTTTAGGATATCATTTGAATTTCTGGGAAAAAAATAGCTAAAGGCTCTGAGGATTCTAGTTGCTGTCATCTTCAGTAAGCCCACTAATTAGTACAATACATTTGTTATTGGAAACCAGAAACGCCGTTTGTTTGACTAGGGGCCCATGTGAATGGACCCAAAGTTCCGACTGAAATAGCTCTCGTTATCACTGTGCTGCAGGCCCACCTATGTTACTCTTCTCACTGTGGTTCAGCGTGCAATTTACAGCGCAGATATTGGAGAAATTTTTCCTAAAAAATTGTGGAAGTATTCCATTACTTACCGCACAGGGCAACTCTTTTTCATCTCCCTTTAAAAGTCTCATTTCTTCTTTTGATTTCCTTCTCCTTCTTTCTGATTCTAAAACCTTATTTATTTATTTATTTACATTCTCCTTTTTTCTTATTTCTTCATGCCTTGGGGAAGTAAGGAATGAAGGGGAAAAGTTTCCATTTTCCGCTTAGGCATACGACGGTT
This sequence comes from Mormoops blainvillei, assembly GCA_004026545.1. Taxonomy (NCBI): domain Eukaryota; kingdom Metazoa; phylum Chordata; class Mammalia; order Chiroptera; family Mormoopidae; genus Mormoops; species Mormoops blainvillei. The sequence continues at coordinate 58,207 of PVJD01000304.1, forward strand.
CATTGACCCACGTACCTAACGAAGTAGGCAACTGGTGGCACTGAGCAGATAAAGAGCAGCCTTAAGACAACTGATAAATGATAGAGCCTATTTTGAATTTATGTGCTAAGCAGAAGTATTTCATACTCAGGATATTATTTATCTTGCCATATAACCTCTTTTTAGGTAGGATACAGATATCACCTATCCATCCATCCGTATATGTCTATGCTGGCACTAAGAAATCGGTTTTTAATTTTTTTTTCCAGGACCCTATCACCCACCTCAAAGACGAGCAGATTATTTAAGGAAAATAATCAGGTTCCAAATATCTTTGAATAAAAAACTTTTCAAAAGCTCACCATTGGAATATTTCTATTCCGTTTTGTTCTTAGGAATACAAAGCGTGCGATGGTCATGGCCACGAGATGCGGTCAAATGCCTCTGTCTAATTCACTTTCCTTTTTCCATTAAATGCCTTGAATCTGAAGCTTAAAGACATGCAGGCATTTGCAATTGCTCTCAGTACAAATAGTCTACTGTGCTTGCCATCAAAATTCATATTTTTCAAGAATAGAATTAACATTATCACTTCAGAAAAAAAGGCAATGACAGGTATAAAAATTAACTTAGACATAAGGATTACAAACCGAGGTCTATTTCTTTAGAGGTAATCAATCATTGCATGTGCCAGAGATCTAGAAGATTGGCCTCAGAACTTACTATAGGGACTTTCTCCTGTCCTCCACAAATTGCTCAGTTTCACCAAAGCAAAGACACTATTCCCCACTGAGGACTAAATAAATGACAAGCTTGAAGTAGTGAAAAATAAATTCATTTTCTGAGTTCCTTGAGTAAAGAACTGTCTGAACAAAAACACACATTTCTCTCTACATAAGGGAAGCTTACTACGTTATACAAAACCGTGCTTATTTGAAAAGCAGCTTGGGAAATTCATTACAAAGGGAAGGATATTTGGGAGGTTAGTTCTACTCCACTCACAAATAAGGGAGAAGAGCATTGGGAATAAAGATTGTTTTGGCCTATACAACCCCTAAACTTTTACCTATGTTATTATGATTCATATACTGTTCATACATATAAACATTTTCTGGTAACTAGGGAGCTATTTATTTATACGCTTTATTTTCACTGCACGTCTGTAAGAATGCAAAAATGTAAACATTGATGTACCTAATCACATACATGTATTAAGTGAGGCTTCCTGTGACAGCGTGACTCAGATCTTAAAACGTAACAAAATTGCCGTTAATGGCATATTTGCTGAAAATGGGTATTTTAATTATTCTAGGTAGTTTGAGTTCATGAATAACTTATTAGTCACTCAATTTCTGTTGTTTTTTTTTCCCTGTTCGTAATCCTGGCAACATTCTAATATTTGAATTACAACCTTTAATGTTTCTTTTTTTGAATTCTTACTAGGGAGTTCTGGAAAATGATTTCCAGAACTCAGCCAGAGTAGATGTAGTTGTTACAGCTCATCATGAGATTGTATAATCCATTTGTTAAGGGGAAGAAAGTCCTAAAAAATGTGATATAGCATATCAGAAAGCAAGAAGATTTTTTCCAATGTAGATGACATGAAAAGACACTGAATTATGGGAAAATTTTATAAATACATGTTTTTCACATCTCTTTGTTCTTGGCTCCAAGGGAAAGAACATTGACTAGGAATCATGAGAGTTGGTTTAGCTTTTAACCTACACAAACTGACTTCCCCTGATTACATTTCTTCGTTCTGCTACAGTTTCCTGATCACTGCCCCTTGTCTCCCTTGTCATTCTCTTGCTTGCTTTCGCAGCCCCATGGGGCACAAGCCAGTCCATCTCAGGCACAGTCATGTCACCTTTTCAGTCATGAAAAGGTGCATTTTCAGTCATGTCACCTTTTATAGCCATTGATTCAGTGTTCAACAGCTGACACCCTTCTGAGGATAAACTGGAAATCTTCAACCAACATTACCTTTTAAATAAAGATGATGAAATATCAAAGACCTTGGATACATGCTGCAAAGAACAAAACATCTTGCAGGTTCATACTTGTAAAATAATGAAACCTCTAATAAAGGCAGAGAAAAAAGACTTTTTTATAGTAAAAAATTTAATTGGTTCCATCAGCGACCCTAGCACAAGTTTTCCCGAAAGGGAGGCGGAGTAAATCTACTGAGAGGTTCATGAGGTGTGGCGGGGGGGGGGTTCCCTGAGGAGACCCCCAAAGTCGCGAACCCCACTCCACATACCCAGGGGCCCTGCACTTGAGGGTTGGGCCGATCAGATGTGAAGACGAAGAAAAGGGACGCAGGGCCAGGGAAACACAGGTTCAGGGCCGCAGCTTCACCTGCAGGGAGGAAAAGCAGGGGCAGGAGACTCTCCCTGCACAGAAGGGCTGGGACCACCTGTTCGAGCTTTCAACCTCATTATGCAGAGGGCGACAGATGAGCCTCTTTCCCGCTGCCCTGTGTCAGGGACCCCTCCCAAGTGGCCGTCTGTCACGTCGGTTCTATTGTTCCCGTTTTGCATTCCAGGTTCTGCAGTTCAAACCCAAGTTCTGGATTCTCACTTCTTCCTTTGGGGTTCCTGGCCCTTGGTTCTTGCTCCCATTGCATTCTGTTTCTTGTCCCCCACCGCACCCCGAACCTTTCCAGGGCCCTTTTCCTTGGTTTTCTGGATGAATTAAGTGGACCTCCTGCTGATTTTGTTAATTGAGCATTTTCCTTTACATCCTGTAGCAGTTCTAGGCTTTTTCCCTGTAGGGGGCCTTAATTCAGACTGCTCAGAAAGAGGGTGGCCCAGTGGAGACCAGTCAATTTCCGAGAGCCTGATCTGGCTTGACTCTTCCCTTCCCGCTCCACCTCTATCCACTAGACACTGCCTTTTGTGCGACTGAAGCTAAACTGAAGTTTTCCACGGTGATAGTTGGGGACTGGTGGCCTTGAGATGAGGAATCTAGGGGGAAGACATAAAAAGTTGCTGCTCCGCATTCAGAGAAATTAAAGACTACTTCCAGCACAGGGGAGAGAACGGGCAGGGAAGGTGGGAAGACTCACTTTAAGTCCTCAGAACCTTGTCTTCCTTCAGGTCCTCACTGTCTGAGCTGAGCACTAGCCCCCAGAGTCCTCCCAGATCTGGGAACAAAGACAAGAGGGCTGGGAGCTCCTCTGTCGCAGCCGTCCTGAGGGAGACTGGGAATGAGGTGGATCCGCCGCAACATCACCGAGGAGGTGAGATCTTCAAAGGGATCAGGATCCAAGACTGCTTGTGTCACACCAGGGGGACCGTACTGTAGACATTTTCATCCCAATCCCCCTTCCTCCACGCAGGATTTCTAGTCTCTTTCTGAGACTGCACGTCTTTTTAGGCCCAGAGACGGTGCACAATAAGGGCTCTCATATGTGAGGCAAGAAACCATCCACCGCTCCCTGGTTCTCTTGCCAGTACTTGATGTCCTGGGCCCAGTTAGACAAATGTTTTAGAACCAGCCTTTAAAACATAACTTTAAAAAGAAAAAATCTGTCCCGAATTTAATAGTCATATGAATTATTTCCATTGGCTGAAGAGCTAAGTGCTAATGTGTCCTTGCCCGAGCCTGGCATCTAAATTATTTCAGACCGAGCGGTGGTTTGAGCCTCCCTGAGGCTGGGAAGCGGCAGGCAGCCTTCAGCCGCAGCCTGGGCATGTTATGAATGGCTCGACTGCTCCCCATTGGCTGCCGTTCTGTCTTGCCGAGAGTCAGACCATACCGACTGAATGCTCCAGCAGCAAGGCTTTTATATTTTTATTATTAATATTTGTATTAAAATTTTTAAATTAGTTTTATTTTTTATAATGCTTCACGGACTATCAAGGCTGTTTTGGTTATAAATAACAGGGATCCAAATCAACTAGTTTAAGTATTTCATGTAACTTTGGAGCCCAGAGTTACTTCTAGCTCTTAGGCATGGTTAGATACAGATGCCCAAATGTTGCCCGCCCTTCCTTCCTCCCTTCCTTCCTTCCTTCCTTCCTTCCTTCCTTCCTTCCTTCCTTCCTTCCAGAAGCAAGACTTTATTGATAAAATATAGCAAATTGATGAGAAAAGATATATTTTTGATAACCAGGAACTTTTAGTCCCTAATTTCAATTCTCAGCATCAGGACAGGGTACTATGATTTGTGTAAAGTCTTTTATAGAAAAAGAGTTTAGAGGAAGATGTGAAAGGCTGTTTCTCTAGTGTTCCATTTTACCCTCAGAGATTGCTCCCAGCATTTTAAAACAAGAATGCCATGATAGCTCAAGTACATCATTAGCCACTGCAAATGAAACCAAGCACGTGACCACAGAACCATCCACGCACAGTGTAAGGGTGTGGAAAGGTATCGGCAGAGATACTTTTATGCCATTAATTAAACTGTTTGTGACAAAAGCAGCTGGAGAGGGAAGAGGAATTGAGAAGAGGTCTTGGGGAAAAATGATGATGGATTTTTGCTTTGTATATTTTATATTTTTAAAAATGTTCTGTTGCAAAAAAATACTATGTCTGTTTTTTAAAAAATATTTCCTAAAAAAGACTTTTTTGGGGGGTGGGTAAATACTAGCCTGTGTGGGCTTCTTTAACCTCAGTAATAAATTTAACTTTACCAACTTTGCAATAACTTATATTTTTAAAGGTATTAAAATGTCTAGTATACACTTTCATTGTCCTTTACAATTAGTAGGGCTAGGCAAATTATTGACCAACGGGAGGAAATCATATTTAGGGGACAGCAGAAGGTCTCTAACTGACCTACCCGTGGTCACTGTCATCATCATCATCATTATCATCATCATCAACATCGCAAAGCAGCAGTTTTTAAACAGGCCATCTGAGCATGGCATGGCGCCGCCCTCTACAAGGTTAATGAAGCGAGTGTCAAGGACACCATTTCGACGTTCCCCTTCATCCCAGGGAATAAACATCAACAGGAACACACACGTACCGCTGTGAAAACACTAGCTACAAAACATTTTTGGAGTTGATATTGGTCATTTGTTAACTGAGGAAAACAAAGTGTCACACAAGACATTCTTTTACATGTTCCTTCTTTAAGTGGGACTTGATCATGGAGTTGTTTGAGAAAATGTTTTCTAATGCAATGGTTCTGTCTTTAATAAACACAACTTTCTCCGAAGTACTGGCATTATCATAGAACAGTAACTTGCAAATAGTGAGAGCACAATAATTCTTAGTAAACACTCTTTTTTTTCAGCTGACTATGATAGGACTTGTTGTTCTAGTTATTTACTAGAAATTTCTCTTATTACCTAAAGATAAGCACTCTTTTATTTTTCCCATTGATTTTTTTTTTTACTGTTGACATAACATGGACTTCAGGAGCATTAAAGAATGCTATTTATTACTGTTGTTCATTTAAGAATTACCTGTATTCTCAATTCATTTAGAAGCTGATCTTATTATATCTTCATATTTTGCGAAAAAAAACCTTAAAATTTTTAAAAATCATCCTTTTTGCTATTGTTTATGGGCACCAATAAAATCTCCTTGAAAAGGATATAAATTGATCCTTCTGAAAATCACCACTGAGAAGGCTGACTTGCTGAGATTTTTTGAGAAGGCAAGGTAGAAATCGATGTTATACCTGTGAGAACTTGTATTCAACACATACAATGGAGAGAAAAGGCTTAGGGTTTCAGAATCACTTTTATTTTATTTTAATTTTTTAGAGCTATTTTAGGTTTACAGCAACATTTAGAGGAAGGTGCAGAGATTTCTGATATACTTCCCTACCTCCACATATGTGTCACTTCTCATTGTCAACATCTCCAGCCAGAGTTGTACATTTTGTTACAATTGATGAACTTATGTTGACGCATCATTACCATCCAAAGTCCATAGTTTACCTCAGGATTTATTTCTGATGTTATGTAATCCATTGGTTTAGACAAATATATAACGACACGGTTCCACCATTATAGTATCACATGGAGTAAATTCAGGGCCTTAAAAATCCTCCCCTCTCCGTTTATTTATCCCTCTCCCCCATTATCCCTGATCTTTATACTGTCTTCCTAATTTTTCCTTTTTCAGAATATCATATAGATGAAATCAGATTGAAATTATGTTGGCTTTTTTTTTTTTTTTACTTAATGATATGCATTAAGTTCCCTCCATGGGTTTTCATGAGCTGATAGCTCATTTACTTTCATTGTTGAATAATATTCCATTGCCTGGTTATACCAAAGTTTATTTATCTATTTATTACTTATTGAGGGATATCTTGATTGCTTTTAAGTTTTGAAAATTATGAATAAACATGTGTATGCAGGTTTTTGTTGGACATGAGTTTTCTGCTCCTTTGTGACAATACCCAAGGAGTGCTCACTTTCATTTTTGAAAAGGAAAGTGGGGACTAAAACTGTGGTGCCCTGTTCCCAGTGGGAGATGCCTACAGCTGGTTTGTCTCTACAAGAAGCCCTTTTCTCATGTAGATAATGTTTTCTTTAGCAGATGGACTAATGAGAAATAAGGTTTCAAGGCCTTTATTTTATGGCGACTAATTACTATGAGAATAAGGAGTATTTCAAAATTTTGAGTATAATCTAATGTTATGGGTTCTCAATATATGTTCATCGGTGACAATGATGTGGTATTAATTAGCCTCACAAAAACATTTCTCCAGGAAGTATTATTAAGAGGTAGTTATGGTTGTCACAGGAATACCATCGAGTTTCTCAGGGGATTTCCTGAATTTGTGGCAGGATGTGTTAGATCTGATTGTCTTTTACTGATCCTTTTTTTAAAAATTAAAATCAAGTAAAATATGTTGTGTGATAATTCAGATTGATTATATACATATTCCTTAGCTTAGAAAAGGATTCAACAAAGAACAAGAGCCACCTTGTTCTGTTATACTTTAAACCCTTGGTGAATTTCTTATGGCTCAATATAAGTATCATTGAAAAGATCCCTAGTCAGTCATCTAGAAATTCTCCCATACAAAGACTCACAAGAGATTTCAGATCATTTTTCAGACTTGGGACAGTCAAATAGACTTAGGCCTGAAGAAAATGTAGTTGTATAAGGAATCTAAAAGCAGTAAAATTTTTCCATTAGCTATACAGAAAAGAAAACCATTACCATTCTGCCATTTCAGCAGTATGATATAAAAAAATGCCCTGATAAAGATAAAAACAAATCTATAAATCCAGCCTATGCTTGAGGAGAACACATCCACAGTGCCATTAAATGTGACTTCAAATCACATGCAGACAACCCGGAGACCTTGTCAGTGGTGGCTCACCTGAATGTAATCGTGCTACTCAGAAACTTGGCCTCACAACAAAAGTTGTCCATAGTTCCTTGATAGATTTTATTCACTTGACTTATAAATCTCACTTAATATCTAAACAGCAACAACAAAATTCAGGATTTTGGCCAGTTCATCAGCATTGGCAAAATCTAATGAAGTTAGAACAAAATGTATCTATTTAGCATGTATTTTGTGCCCCAGGTTGTGCTAGGCATTGGGGGAAAAAGCAAAGCTATAACAAAAACAGTGACAAAATTAAATTATTTTAGAGGTGACAGGTGTGCAAGACAGATATAATAAACCACCTAACACAGTTTATAGGCAAATTTAAATTTTTTGAACAGAATACGAAGTGTTGAAGAAATTCACAAAAAGGGACTCTGGTGTGATTTATAGTAACTGGTCTTTATTAACAAACTCAGTCTTGGGTTATACATTAAAAAGGAACTTTCTTGGGAATGGTATTAAGGACAGAAGTTTTGATTTATCCTTGTTGCATTAGCCACATATGTAATATGAATGAAAGCCGGCTGTGTAAACTTCAGCAGAGAACAAAAAACATGACAAGGGCACTCCTTAAAAAGTAGATACGATATCAGGTGCTTTAAAATATGTTAAGAGGATAGATCTTATATTAAGCTGTAACTTTAAAAACCTCAGCAAATATCTTCGGTGTGAAAGAATAGTCTGAAAAAAAGTGTATTCAAGTGTTTTCCTCAGGATAGATATTCATAGACATTCATGGATGAATACATACATGTATGATTCTCATGTATGAAGCATAAAAGATGTTTTAAAATTCATTTAAAATCTTATCAAGTAATTAACATAAAGCAAAATACTATAATGAAATTCAAATTCAAAACATTTGGCACAACCTGTGAGAGGGGCAGTCTCTTTCAGTGGGTGTCAGTCCTTGCACTTCTCTCCAAACTTCACAGAAGACTTACACCATTCATGAACACTTCTCTTTCTCTTATCTTGAATTTCTTACTGTTTACTGGGTCCTTCCAAATAGCTTTTAGATAAACTCAAGGTTCTCTCATGTTTAAAATAAAATCAACAAAAAATGATCTCAAATATAAAAATATTATATATACACTTTGCTAAAGTAAATTTTAAGTATTTGTCAGGCATCGTCTTAAGTATTGCTTGCTTGGAAAATAGTTTCTCATTACCTAAATGCAATCACTGTATAGCTGTGTGAAACATTTTACCTACCCTTTGATTCACTTAACACAAATATTATAAATTGACAGTTTGTGAAGTGATTTGCAATTGATTGCTTCCTGTGCTGGGCTGTAACCTGTTATCAGCTGTCCAAGACCACAGTACTGTCTTCTGTTGCCTAACAGTGGTGGGCACGCTGTGGCCCTCAATTGATTTTTGTTTGCATCAGAGAATAGCTGCAGGGCTCAGTCCTTCCAACATGTGAAATCACTGCATGTAACTCTGGACCTTCAAAGATGTACAAGGTGGAGAGAAGACTTAGACATCCTATACATGTCATTGAACCTTCTCTCACTCACCGTTTCTCTTCTTTTGCTCCTGTTGTTTAGATACTGGATTTTGAACATTCAGGCTGAAACAAAAGGGATGATGGAGAATGTCCTAGGGTTCTGACTTGACTTTATTGCAACACAGACTTAGGGCATTTTCTAACATCCTTACCTTGTTATCTGTACATATGTTTATAGTTTTTCCAACTTATATTAGTCCATTCCAGTGATAGAAAATAAGCAATAAAAATGTGACCCAAATGATCATTATTCAATTTATTCAGGTTACTATATGATAACTTCTGCACCCTGAGGCTTTTAATAATGACTAGGTCTATATGGCGCAGTAATCTAATGGGACATAAATAATTTAGCTATTTCAGCTCTTCCATCATCATGACCTATTGTGCCTACGGTTAGTTGTAGGTCAAGTTATTTACACACATCTCCAGAACGTGTGACGACTCTCTCACAGACAATCTACTCCCATCAATTAGATACAGAAGGACACCAGACAAATATTTAATTGGACATGGGCTGCACTATCAATAAGGGAGAAAAATCTGTTGACATTTCCCAGCCTCCACTTCTAGGTAGCAGTAGTACAGTCACTGGGACAGTGAGAACGGATATTGTGGACTCTCCTTTTGGAGACCGCTTTGATGTACCATTAAAACAGAAAATAAACTTCAGCTCAATTAAGAGCATTTCAATAGCCTTGTACAGAAACTTAAAATAATTACTTTTCATTGATATTAAAAAGTACTAAAATTTAGAATTTTATTTCAATATGAAAAGGATGCTTAGATTACTGAGGATGAAAACACAATTGCCATCACAGTAGTCATTCTTTCATCTTTATGCACACACAAAAGGTAAAATGGAGCTTGAGACTTTACCGAAATGAGGACAGTAATTGGACCATTTAATATGGTCACTTAAATTTTAAAAAGCAAATTTGATGTACTCATGCAACAATATATCTCTGTCCATCTTATTTCTGCTGTCTTCTGATGTGCAGCATCTGATTACCAACGTTGAGTGACTTGTTCCATGTGGTCGTGCTCTGTAGATTAGCATGAAATAAAATATTTCTAATGAGTTTATAGTCCTATTTCTTTGGCCCTAAAAGCCATTTAAGAAAAGTTACCTCAATCTCTGAACTAGTTCATTGCTTTTAACAGGTTATAATGCAGAGGCAGCAAGATGATCTCATTTGCTTTCCAAACAATTAAAAAATGATCTGCTATAAACTGTGGTACATTACCTTTCCCTGCTTTGATCACAGGCTGCTTTTTTCCAAACCAAAATCACCCAAATTATCAATTAAATTAGGATTTGTTACCTCCTTTATAGAAATTACCTAAAGTGCTTTTGAGAGAATACATTTGCCCCACAAATTAAAGGTAAATGACAAAAATAGATGAGATTTCTCCCCTTTTCTAAAGAAGTTAGTTTCAAGGAGATGCTCAGTAACTCAAGGCATTTAGAAATACTTTCACCTGAAGATCAAAATTAATGTAAGACATTACTTTAATATCCCTGTTATGGCCCAAGAATGGGGACTATTCAGTTTGTGTAGCAACACTCTCTTTGTGCATAAAACTGGGAGGAGCACTTAGGGACGTGAAAAGAATGGCAGTCTCATACTGACAAGGTTTGACCAAAACATCAAAGAGAGTGGTATGAATAATGAAACTGTACTCGTTCTGAGAAGAAATGTCTGCCGGAGACATTAAAGAAATTTCATGAAGACCGAAGGTCTTGGGCAGGGCTGCAGAAGACTGAGAATTGAGTAGAACACGTGGAGGATGGTTGAATACTCCAGGCCACAGCATAGAAAATATCAGAGGCTGGAAAATGTATGGGGAATGGTAGAGAGAATCACGTTATTAGAGAAGCAGATAGGAATGCTTAATTTTTAAAGCCAACTCTTATCAGTTTTTATTTGTCCGGCCTTAGATAATTTAATTAATTTTCTCAATCTCAGATTTTGCATATGCAAGTGGGGGTGATAAACCCACAAGGTTATATGTGTGGGTGGAAACAATGCTCATTAACAGGTTTTCAAAATACCATGGTGCTGAATGAATTTTGGTTGTTCCATTTTATTTTTCATAGAAAAATGAAAAGATACAATGGAAATGGCATACATTTAAGTTAGGTTTTGGAAGAACTAAGTGGCACACAAGAAACATTCAAATTTTATCCTATAGGCCATGGATAGATTTTGAAAGTTTTGAGGTGAGGTATTGAGTTGGTAGAAAAAGAATGTATTTTAAATAAATGTACCTGGTGATAATGTGCAAGAGTCATTATTAGTGTGTAAGAATGAGTCAGAAAGAGTAGATTACAACTTCATTTGATGATCCAAATTCGGGTGCTTGTAGTTGCCTTTTTTTTAGATCTAATGAAAGCAGGAATAAAGAAAATAGTTTTGTGAAGTTATTACTCATAATTGATAGGCTCTGATTAATCTCTTTTATAATAATACCTCAATCAGGATAAGGTTTATAAAAGTCACTCTAAAATTCAGGGCATCAGTTTGGGTCCTTACCTGCAAACAATAAAAACAGGCTTACTTTAGGAAGAAATTTAGGAAGGATCCAGGGTAACTCACAGAGTCTTGGGCAGGTTCAGAACACTAGCTGTGGAGCTTCCTGTCCAGAAAGAGTGCCCTGCATTGTGCCACAGATCCTTTCCAGCAGAGACGCCGCTGATGCCGTAGCTGGCACTGCACGTGAAGCTAGAATATTAACACTGCTTCCTTTGGAAATGAGGTGCATCTGCCTGTCCTTCCCACATTAGATTGCTTGGAGTCCCTTATTCTTTGTGTCAGTGGGTTCTTAATGATCTTAAGTGTCATGTGAAAGAAACTGAGAATTTGGCTTTAAAGGTGGTAGGAAAAGATTCATAATGTAGGAGATTCCCCAAATCTAGTATTTTTATGAGTTGAATTATGCCATCTCAAAATTCCTATGTTGAAGTCTTTTTTTGGTATATTTTATTGATTATGCTATTACAGTTGTCTCATTTCTTTCTCCCCTTTCTCCCCTCCTCCCTGCATGCCATCCCATCATCCTCAGATCAACATTTTCCTGCCACTGCTTTCCCCACCCCCACCCCTCCCCACCTCCCACCCTCAATCCTTTCCCCATTTGGCTTTGTCGATGGGTCCTTTATGCATGTTCCTTGATGGGAGGGGGATAACAGGAGAAAAGGAGGGGAAGGGTCATCGTACATTGAAGTCTTGACCCTCAATACTTCAGAACGTGGCTGTATTTGAGAAAGGGTCTTTAAAGAGGTAATGAAATCACAGAGAATGAGCCCTAATCTAACATAACGGGTGTCCTTACAAGAATTGAAGATTAGGATACAGCTACGAGCAGACGGAAGACCGTGTGAAAACACAGGGGATAATCACTGTCTATCAGGCAAGGAAAGGAGAGTCAGACCAATCCCACTGACACCTTGATCTCAGACTTCTGACCTCCCCAAATGTGAGAAAACAAATTTCTGTTGTACGAGTCACCTAGTCTGTAGGACTTGGTTCTGGCAGCCCTAGCAAACTAATACAAGTGTTCAGTGGTACAGGAGAGTGCAAAACAATGACATATGACAAATGTACACTGTGTTTATGAAAAAGGGGAATTTCCCAGGTGGGAAAACAAATAAAATGTAAGAAATATTGATGAAAGCTGAGAATGGAGGCCTCGGCTTGTTGCATGCCGAGGACCGGGAGTCCGAAGACCACAGTGCACAGCGCTAGTTGGGACAGGGGATTCTGAATTTATTTGGGACATTTTGAGTTTGAGGTGATAGTGTCATCTGAGTGAACATATTCAATAAGCAGATGGAAATGCAGATCTTGAACTAGAGTTCAAGCTTGGTATGTGGACGTGGGGTCATGGAAATGTGGTCGCTGAAAGCTAGAGAAAGAGTCCATTTTGAGTACATCTAGACAAAACAGAGAGCTTTTCTAAGGACTAAAAAAATGCCAAACTTAGAGGGATGAAGAAAAATAAGGGCTAAAATATTGAAGGAGCAGAGTGAGTGCCAGTGCATTTCTCTCATACCTCAGTTCTATATAATGGCATGTCAGTCCGGCGTCCAAAAGAGCGAGCACAGAGTGACAAGGGGCTCCGGACCTGGGCGAAGGCGGTGGCGTGTCGGTAGAGCAAGAAGTGAGTCAGGAGAAAGGATGGTGAGGGTAATAATGCTGGGAAGTTTCGATATAAACAAAGCTGGTTCTCTGGGAGAAGGGGCACCGTCGCAGGAATTTTGGTGGCGGGAACTCATTGTGCGTGTTTCTGAGGTAAATCTTAAATACGGCCGGAAGCGCGGTAGAGCAGCTGCACCCTGCTGCATCTTGCTTTCTCATAAGCACCGTAGACAGGTAAACACCTGTGCCATGACACAGAACAAATGTAGCCACTGGGATGCTGGGGATGATACAGGTGAGAGCCTGCTTCCGACATTCGAAAGTGGCACCTAAACTGAGTTCAAAAGAAAGAAAAGGAGTTAGCAGGCCACGAAGTTAGGGGGAGATGAACATGTTTCAGAGTTTGGACTTGAGCCTGTGAGCATTGACACTTTTAAGTGGGGAGTGATATAATCAGATTTATGTTTTAGAAGGGATTAGAATGAAGGTTCATAGTCTAATTAAGGGATTCGAATATGTCACAGCAATACGTGACAGTGAGATGTGATAGTGGGTATAGAGAGAAATCAGGAAATTCCAAAGACATGTAGGAAATACCAACAGCATTTGATTAATTGGATATGGAAAGTAAAAGAAAGAGAGTGGTCCAAAGTTTTTATCTTATGTGAAGGGGTGGACGGCGATACCATTTGTTGAGCTGAGGAGCATACGAGGAGACAAATGCAAGTGTTGGACGGGAAATGAGTAAATTTGTGGACTGGATTAATTTAAGGTAGGTGCAGAAACCACACTCTAAATATAGGACCAAGAGAAAAACCTGGGCTAGAGAGGTTAGGAAATGACCATATGGTATTGTCATGACTACTAATATTACAAATGACAACACTTAGAGACGATGATGACCTGAAAATGGTAGAAAGGAGAATATTTCAAAATAGCCAAGTTAGCCATTAGTGACAAACCCTGCCATGAGTTCACAAAAGATGAGGACTGAGAAACCCCCGGCAGATTTATCAAAAGAAAAATCCATGCAAGTGTTTTAGAAAGTGATGAGGGGAGAAGGGAGAGTGAAATGTGTTGATGAGTAAATATTAAGTGACTAAAATGAAATAGAAATATGAGAGAATATTTCAAGGTGTTTGGCTTGCATGGAGAAGAAAGAGACAAGACAGTGGCAGGACAGCTGGGTGAGGGGACAGGGAGCAGTTTTCTAGACTGGAAAAGTCTGCCCATGTTGAGAGGCTGACAGGAGGAGAGAGTGGAGAGGAGGAAGGTGACCGTACTGGAGAAAGAAACTACGAATGACCAAGCTAGGGGCCGAAGACAGAAAAGGGTTATGAAATCTGGGTCATGAGTGGAAAGATGCACATTATATCAAGATGCAATATGGACTGAATGGTGAAAAGGAAAAGGTAGATATATTTGTCGGTTTGGAAGTTGGGATTTAATGGCATTCGTTTCTGGTGCCTCCTGTGCTTGCTTGTTGGAGGGCCAGGGCTCTGGTGTGGAGGAGCTAGAGCAGTAAATTTTGAGGTGAAACAAGTTCTTTTGGTCAGGGTTCATTTTATGAACATACACATGAGTCTTCTCTGTCACATGGTAGGGCTGTGTTTGGCTAGGTTTCTAAGAGTTGTGTTACAGGAATATATTCTTCAAAGAAGGAAGTTTTTGTGTCAGAGAAGGTTTGACACTTTTTTGATGTAAACAAGTTTAAAAATGTGTTAGGTGGAAGCACTTGATTCTTAGTAGTGTCCTAAAGCATCATCCCCCTCCCCCAAATAAATAAATAAACGAAAATGGCAGTTCCATCACATGGTAAATTGCATTATTTTACTTGACCCTACCTGTCTTTTCTCAGCCTTCCTGAGACAACAAAACAGATGTAAGGGACAAAAATGCAAGTGTGGGGGATGGCAATAGTAAGGAGTGCACAGAGTTCTGAATAATCCCATTACTTAGAAAATCTGTATCTGGGCATGGTTTAAAATAGGACCTTTAACATTCTGGGTCTTCTATGATGGGGGCATGTTCTTAATGGGGGGGAAGAGGAAAGGAAGAAGTGGAGCAGTGCAGAGTGGGGAAGAAACTCTTATTCTTCCTGTGGGTTGACCCTATCACTAACTAGCTGTGGTATTCGGAGAAGATCACTTCATCTCACTGCTTTTCAGTTTTCTAAGTGAAAGTCAGCTAGGAGCCTAATTTGTGAATGCTTCTGAATGTCATCTTTTTATATGTTATTTATTTAACCTTCAAATGTATATTATTATTCCCATTTCCTAGATAGGAAAATGGAGGCTCAGCTAAATTAAAAAGCACCATCAAGTTCAAATAGCTTGGCCCCAAACCTAGGTTGACCTGAATTCAAAGCCTATGCATTTTCCATAGCACTGAATAGTCTTCTGCACATAAATCTCCTCCCCCAGCACATAAACCTACATAAGCATAAGGGAAAAAGGAAGAGCTCTTTAATGTCAGTGACACCTCTCTATCAGTTCTCCGTATTCCCACAGTTCCATTCATTTTGTAATTTAACAGAAGGGCCCCTTGGTTCATCTGTGTTTTCATCTCGCCATCTACCATTCTCTTCCTTAACGCCCCCTTTCCCCATCCCTGTAAAATAACAGAGGATTCTGATCACCTGACAAGGGAGCAGGCAATGGTCATAAAAGCGTGTGCACAGTATTAAGGACAGAATTGTGCTATAAAAGAAAATTGTGTCACGGAATAAGTTCCTTTTTTCACTGACCTTATTACCCTGATAAAATACTCTGCTTTCTCCATATCCTTAGCTATAAGTAGACAGGCCATATTTCATAGGTTGCTTAAGCTAAAAATCTTGCTGGGCCCATCTGTTATGTAGAAGCAATTTCCATCAAGAAATCTAAAATTCTACAGCTGGAAGGGGACTCAAAGATCACCTAATCACACTAGGTCATTTCAGAATTGGGAAATTGGGTCTCTGAAGAATAAGTGCTTTCCCCAAGGTTACCATGGGGAGCAAAATTTACACCGGCCCAATGGAGGTCTTTGAATTAGGATCTTTGGCTTAATGTCTCAACATCTGATTAATTATTTAGATAGAAAGGGCTATGAAAGGCTTTATATGCTCTCTTATGGGATATGTAGTTGAGGCCATGAATCTTAGTGGTTGAGAAGAGGTGAGGTGAGTCCCAGTCCTGCCACTTTACATGTTAAAGTGGTTTACCCCATGAGCTCAGTGAAGGCAGTGGTCACTTGTCATTTGATTACCGTTGTATGCCCTGCACCTGGCATGACGCCACTGAGTCAGGGGCACTTGACTTCATTTATCGGAGGGACGGAATGCATAAATAGCTTCTCCCTTAAATTGTTATGAGGTTTGGAAGAGAATCTCAACACCCCGAACTTACAAAGAAGATCCAGCTGGGAATCAGTTGTTATGATCGCTAAAAGCATGGCTCAGTGTCCTCTTACCTTATAGCCAACATTTTTGGATTTCAAGGATCCTTTTGGTCACGGCCAGTCAATTCTTTCATCTCAAAGGCTATTCATAGAGCTAAAGAACGTCCATGGGGCCTTTAGAAACAATCAACATGTAAGAAAGGCAAGAGAATAAGCTATGCTGTTGCCAGAGCATAAATGTGTAAAGACGATACAAAAGGAGGTAAGAATAAGGGGCCGTGTATTGGAGGGTTGCGATAACAATGTCAGCATTGAAGTTTCAAAAGCATGGAGACTGTTTTTTGCTATGTTCTGCCTGTAGCTCTTTTCCTTCTCTAGGTGTGGAACAGGAATAACTCTTATGTTGACAGCAAGTGTCGGCAACTTGGTTCTCTGCAGTTCCTTGGACATGTCCAGTGAAACCAGAAAAATTTAAATTGTAGGGAATCATTTACTTGGCAGAAAAGTAGAACCTTTAAAAAAAAAACACCATGAAATCTATTCCATTAATGCCCAAATCTATGTAAATACAGGCTGTCACTAGGGAGTGAATGGAAGTGTATTTATATTGGCTCTTACTCTCTAAATTTCCAGGGCATACGTATATTATAATAACAAATAATAGTAACCTGGTACAGGGGTTGTGAAATTGTAGGTTGGACCATAAACGTTATGTCTGTACTTAGTGTTTATATTACTACAGGGCTAAAAGGTTTTTGAACAGGTTCTTTAAAAAATTAGTCATAATTTCTCAAAATGTATTGATTCTAGGAGAGTGTACTATAATTTTTTTTTAAACCACAAAACACCAAATTATTTTTGGTTTCCATTAGGGTTTGGATCATATATAATTTTAGAAAAAATGGTGAGATGACGCCAGTGGCTTGTGAATTACTCTATTCCTTATCAGCCAAAGTGTTATTATGGCCATTTAAGGAGCTTTACGCACATCTTTGAAATATTGCGCTTGTAAGAGTATTTCCACTTGGAATGAGGCACTTTTAAATTTATTGCCTGTAAGTGTCCATAGAGAAAATATTTGAGGCCAAGAATAACCAAATCCTAGACAAGTAGAGCCTGTCAAAACCCAGGGCATCTGCACTCCTTACATAAGTACCAGGGCTACGTATGGCTACTTGACTCACTTTTTTCTCTCCTTGTGAAATAACTCACATTTGTTTCAGTGATATGAAAAGGCAGCAGACTACAAAACTTTTACTTTTAAATACCTTAAAATCATCAAGAAATCCATTTTAAATGTTAAAATTTGTTAGGAATACATAACCCATGCAGTAATTCAAGTAGTGACTTTCCGTATGGGTGACCACCTCATTAAATTAGGCTTTAAATGGATGGAGATACATGGTAGCATCGAACATACAGAATTTCTCATTCAAACAGAATTCGTAAAAGCTACATCAGTCAAGGTAAAATTCAAATGGGCTGTTGAGTCATTGATTAAGATTTGAAAATAGTTCCTTTGTAACACAAACTTTTTTTTTCCCCCAGGGTGTACTTACCTATAACTTTATAAATAATGTATGCACTCACAAGTTGCTTTTTAATAGTACAGATTTATTAATGATTTTGATTAAGCTTAAGAAATGTGCAGTTATGTTGGGGGTCCACTCTGTGTGAGAGAGATGTGGCTGTTGGGGCATAGTTTTAGCATTAAGTGGACATAGGTCTGATCAGCTAATTTTGAGAAAAAAAAAGTCCAGAAAGTTTAAACCATGATGAGGGGGACCCAGGCAGGGGAAACACATTAAGCCTGGCTTGTTTCTTCAATGAGGCAGAAGTCAGAGAAGTGGAAGCCGAGAGGAAAGAATTCCCTGCATTGTCTTTTGTACATTCTCCTCCTCTACTGAGTGATTCATTCCGAGGCCAGCAGAACGCGGTCGCTTTCCCAGCACAACTTCCCTGGCTGTACCTTTCTGTAGCAGCGCCGACTGCAGGGGAGACATCCCAGAAATCCCGGCCAGTAATGGTCCCCCTCAGTTTGAAATGGGTATGCAGCATAAAGCTGTTCAAGGACTGCCCCTGGTCCGCTTGATGAGACCAGAAAAGAAGGCCACAGCCAAGTTCCGGAGCAACTGCTCCTGAAAGGGGCTAATGATGCCCTGAGCTACTCGGCTGCCCCCTTCACCTGGCAATGGCATGCCATGAGGAGCGCGTCCCCACTCCCAGTCTGTCTGCTGCTGTCTGTTGTGTTGAGAACTTCCTAGGATTACCATCCCCAGTAAAATTGTTTAAAAAAAAAAATACTAACCTGGTTAATGGAGATATTTAATTTCTTAGAGTTTCATTACTTATGTGAAATGCTTGACATAGTAACATTGATAATATCCACTGAAGTACTTACATAGAAACAACATCTTATTGTTTACAAGTGTACTTCCCTTCCGTTGTTTTTATAGAATAAAAGGTTAAATACCCCATTTTCAGGTTGAGAAACTGAGGCATAAAAGGAAAGATACAGGACGATTTAACAGAATTTTAATAGTGTTTTTCAGACACTTCGTTCATATAGTCGTCTCTTAGAGCAGAATATATTTTATAGTGTAACTGATATGTGCAATGCATAAACTTATGCTTATAAATAAGCATCAGGTAAGCACTGACATACGTTCTTCTTTGGTTGGGAAATTCACTGGCCAATTTTCTCTGTTTTGAGTACACTGAATCAAAGCATTGATTAGAGTCATTGGTTTAGTGGTAGCGTCACATTTTTAACCCATGGTTCCTGGCAGGTATGAGCTTATTCAATGGTTGGTGGCTAATACATGAGACCCACTATATCAATCAGTTGGATCAGCACCTACTTGCCTCCAGGATTGCCATTTTCTGTGAAATATTGCAGTGTGCCCACTGTATTATATATAATATCTCTAACATCCCTTATTTCTGCTACATCATCCAATATAACCAATTGTTACTACAAATGTCTTTTCGAAGAATTACCCAGTAGAGGCCTATTGAAAAGAAAAACTAATATTAATACACATTTCCCCTCTGTTCCTAAGCCTCACACTCTTTAAGCCGGCATCGTTTAATCAGCGCGGTCGCCGCTGTATGGGAGGCGTGCATAAATGGGGCGCGGTCCAGGTCGCAGAAGAAACAGCAGCGATTGCCTTCAGCTTATGGGCGTTTTCACTACTCTGCTTTCTCTAAAATGATAATATGTAGTGTACTGAATATAACACAAAATTAAAATATGTAGTTTTGCAAATCTAGTCAAAGCCAAAATGCAAAACTTTATCAACACAGTCACGCAACCTGAAGCCTTCCATCCATTAAGCAGAACATTTCCGTCCTGGGACTGGCAGGCTGTCTGGTGGTTTGAGTGAGTCAGGAGACACATACACATGTGTTGAACTTTATCAAACTGACAAAACTTTAACCACATCTTCTGCATGAGTCATTTGTTCCTTTGTGTATTTACTGAATGCCAGGCACTGTACAGGTGACTAGAAGTCAGGCAGTCTCCGCTTGCTTGGTGTTCACACAGCTTCGCAGGGGTTTGGGACAAGAATTAGATAGGTACAGATAATATTGTGGAGCGTGATGAGTGCTAAGAATGAGCAAGTGGAGGCTAGAACAGGAAATTACACTGGGGCTTTCTTCAGATACAAGAATCTGCAGGGTGTAGGGTGACGACGACAGGCAGGCTCTCCCCTCAAGTTACTGACCGCCCCGGGCATGGCAGAGATGAGTAGACTGTGAACCATTACTTACTAGTGTACCATTTCTCAAACAGAGTTCTGTGGAATCCTCATTTTGCAACAGAGATGTTAATAGGTGTTTTATGAAAACAATGAAATGTTCTGTTGTTATATTGCATTACTGCATAGCAATGTAGCTCCTCTTCGAAATTCACAATGGACAACACAATGAGGTGTAGGCACTGGGAAGTCTGACAGTAATAAAAATTATACAAATTTGCTTAATCCCATATTTCTAAAGCGGTTTTTGCCTTGGAGCTTGATTCCAGTCTAATAAGTATTTTACCATACAGTGAATTTGAATACTATCAAAGAGATAAAGTGCATTAAGTATCATGTGGTTTGGCCACATAGATGAACTAGTGTATTTTGTGAGTGAAAATAGAAGTTATGAAAAAGTTGGAAATTATTATTACTTGGTGATGGCCATCATTATCCAATGATCCTCGGAAATTTTTTTTTGAGTGGAAATGATATTAGAATAGTGTGTAGTTTGAGTTATTAAGGATATTAACATGTATGAAATTAGTCTCATAAAAATGGAAAAATGGTTTTGTTTCTGCTTTGGCTACTCTATGATTATTATAAAGATACTGTATATTAGTGATATGTTACAAATAAGTCCAGCCCATAGAATTTTTTTTGCTTTGATTCTTGGAAAATCATAGAAGGTCTTTATTAGTCCTCTGATAAGCACATATATACTTGTTATTTTGAGATAATTTGCAGAAGTCTCAGGGTTTAAAGAAACCAATAGGAGGAGATCAAAGTGCCCTGTGGGTGCTAAGAAGGAGGGACTTTCCCACCATGAGCCCTAAACTCAAGCGGGTCCCTGTATAGAGAGAACTGCTGTAGGTGAATGATGCCCTGAACTGTAGGGAAGCCCCAACTCATAAACACCTGGCAGGGAGAGAGCGGGAGGGATGAGCATCCTGGCTTGCACTCCTCCTACCCTCAAAGTGCCTTTTAATGTCTAAAAAGATCTCAAAGAGAGAGGACACAGGGGCTGCTAATGACTTTCTTATAGGTCTGCCTTTGAGGCCAGAATAGGTGAAGAAAGGTATAAATTGATTTTGGAAATAAAATAGATTATATTCAATCCAAGGTCATTTTGTATTCTCCATCTAGACTCCCAATGACAATCATATCTCTATCCGTCTCTTTTGTAACAAAGGAAGTGTTTCCAGGCTCATGATAAAACCAGCTTAACTAAATAAATACTGACATGACTGAGCTTTGGTTTTCTTGATATTTAGGTTCATGTCATTAAGAGTCTGTTACAACTTTATGTTAACTATGAAATCATTATTTTATATTACATTTGCAATTTCTATTACTACTGTACCAGTGGGGTATTTTTAAATTAAAATAAAATTTAAATAAAGGCAGTGACTACTCTATTGTCTTCTTTCATTGAAAGGCAAAATGCAAACAAGGTGTCCTGGGTGACCACTTAGAACCGTTTGCTTCATATTCAGCCCCTCTTGCTCCTGTTTCTTGTTGGCGGAGTCAGTTGGAGTTCTGCTTGGCGATCGCCTTGGATCCCTTTTACTGTTTCTTTCTGTGTCCTCCTCGGAGCCTGTGTCTTTTGCTTCTTATGTTCTCTACGTGCAACTCTATTTGGAAGACTTCCCTTGTGTACTGGTATCACTTTGCTTGTGTGCAGAATTCCCTTAAGTGGCTCAGGCTGCCAACACAGAAATGCCATGGGCTGGGTGGCTAGAATAACAGAAATTGATTTTCTCATAGTTCTGAATATTAGAAGTCCAAAACCAAGATTCTAGCCTGGCTGGTTTCTGGTGAGAGCTCTCTTCCTGGCTTGTAGATGTCTGCCTTCTTGCTGTGTCCTTACATGGTGGTAATTGGTGGGGGTGCGGGGGATGACAGCTCAGTGAAAGAGAGAGGACTGGCAAGCTCTCTGACCTCTTTGTACAAGGGCACTAATCTCATCATAAGGTCCCCACCTAATTATAGACCAAAAGCATCATCTAAACCTAATTATAGACCTTCAATATGAATATGAATTTTGGGGGAACACATTTTAGTCCATAGTAAGCACTGAGGTAGAATTGCCTGGGAGTTTATATCCCCTTGGGCTAATCTTTAGCCAGTGACTGAGATGACATGTCAGTGTGATAACTTCTTGGAGCTGTAGGATTCATTGATTTATCGATGAATCACAAGCGCAATTTTTAAATTTGTACAATCCTATATATAAAACATGCTAAGAATCTGTCAAAATTACATCTTTATCTTCACTAAGCCCATTAACTGTGTACCGTAGATGAAGTAGTTAGTATCTTTGACATTTTCTAATTATCAGCTCAAGAGCTATCTTTAAAAAAACAAACATGTTTGTTCATGTCCCTATTACTGGTGTTGTAACTGCGTCTTTTGGGTATGCACACCCAAGGCTCTAGCCTGACAAGCTAAATATTGAAGTCAAATTTCTCCATTACCTTCAAAACCAACATCATCATCTATTTATATTCTCTCAGGCTTATAACTTCCGAAAACCACGATTTCCTCCTATGCAGATTCTCTGCACCTCCATCAAGTACCTGGCTATCATTTGCTGCAGTAAACTCCATCACCTGTCTACACGGCAGCCCAGATTGTGATCACTGTGTGTCTTACTTGGCAGTGAATCCCGGCATCTAACAGTGCTGGGCTCATTGTAGAAACTTTGCAAATACTTGTTGATTGAATGGTGAATTGTTCTGTTAATTAAATGATTCCCCAAGGGATCAAAATTGGCTTTTGACCAATCTATTCTTTATGGATTTTGCACTTCCAGCTGTGAAAAAATTTGCCCTATGGACATGTGAAGAGAAAATGCTCTTTGTTTTTCTATGGCACGTACAACTCCCACCTGTCAGTTTTTGCAAGTCTGGTCTCTAGGGTAAAAACTGGAAGCTCTATATGATCTTTTTTTTTCTTAGCATTGAAATGAGTAGCTTTCAAACTATTGGAAAGAGAAGTCAATTGAAGGAAATTTCTGCTCAGCCAGTGATTAAGATATTAGCAAATATATTACTTTACTGCTTTGTCAATCAGTTTCTAAAGAATGAAAATAATGATAGTTTCTCCTTTTTCTCTATTTATCTAGAAAGATAGTTTCTCTATTTTCATAGAGATGATATGGAGATTAAAGGAGCAACCCTGGTCCTGGATTTCATCTCTGTGAAGTCAGCCAAGCTGCCATGATGGTGCAGCTCCCATGGGGAGCTATTTTAAGCTAGAAATACTTCAGCCCATCCCTTAGCTAGCTAAAGCCTTAAGCACTTTAAAAAACCACCCTGGTTCTGCTGCCAGTATAAAGTGCTGGGCAAAGCTTTTACATTTAAAATGACCAGTCTAGGGAATAGGAAATTTCTGAATAACCTAGATAGTGTACCTTTGGCTTTCTACCTTCAGCAGAGAACCATAAATGTCTTTAAAAAGTCAGAAAAACCAGCCATCTCACTTTTATGTGGTAAAGGCCAGCACTAGAGTTTTTCTTAGATTTACTGACACAGAGTCCATTGCCACCAGGCATGCCCATGTTCAGTAAAAAACTGGCTCAGTGGTACAGTCATTGTATTTTTGAAGTTTCTCCTCTTACATTCTATAGAATGGTACTGGTGTTAACATGGAAGTAGAATAAGAACTCTTTGTTGGAAGGCAACAACAGGAACCAGACATAGCATGAAGGCCATAGAGATAATGCTATCTTTAATAACGTAAAACTTGGAAATACAAGACTCTTTCAAGAACTGTGAAGAGTTGGAGATCTTACTCTAAGTGCAAGTTAAAAAGTTAGCCTGCCACAGCTTCATGGATGCTGGAAGAAGACACAGGCTCCTAGGTTAGGGACAAAGGACTTTACTACACATAGAATAGCACAGCAGGTGGCCCAAACTTCCTGATTGCACTGGTTCTCTTGCCGGTCAATCCCACAGCGGTGATCAGCAGACATGCTTTGAACACAATGGGGGTGTGTCACAGCTGAGCAACCCTGAGTTCAGGAAAAGTTACCATCTAGGAAGTGGGACCAGCAAGGCTGCTCCTTTTTCCCCTAGGGAGAGATATTATCTTTATCATTCTGACCAGGGAGCAAAGCTGCCTTTCACCGCAGGTGGATATCCTTCCTCTGTCTTCCAAGGCCGTTTGCAATACAGACATCCTTGAAAAGATAGTCCAGCATAAAAGCTATCAGTGCCCCTGCTCAGAAGACATGGTAGAAATGTGAAAGACCAATGGGAAATTGCCTCCCAGGAGACTCATGAGGTATTGAGCTTGCTCTCCAGCGCCCTGGGTTGCCAATATTCCACTCTGTCTCCGGCGCAACGCCTCTCCACTGGTTATGCTCGTATGCACCTGTCTCTGGATGCTAGTAGAGTACCTTGCACAATATAATTTTTTAAAATAAACGACTTTAAACAGTTAACCCTAGGTCTCATTTTCTGAAACCTGTGCAAGTCACTATTTTGCCCTGAAGAGTTCAGTTCTGCTCAGCCATCAATCACTCGATGGGAAAGTTTGCAACTGTAGCATATCAGATAAATTTTATTAGCCAATTTAATCCATTTATGTATACACTAGGAATTGCAGAGGGCTATTTTATTATATTAGCAGCCAAGAGAAGCAATTTAATAATAAATTACATCTCTCATTTCATATGGATTTCTGTATTTACCTTTTTTTAGGGTTACTCTTGTTAGACTACTGATTCCCAAGTCCTTTTCTATATCAAAATCCTTCAAAGGCCTTTTATAATAGTCAGTTTCCCTGCCTCCCCCTATCAAACCCCCTGAGATTCTTACTCAGGAGGTATAACATCTTGCTGAAATACTTAATTTAGAAAACTTTCTGAGTGATTTTGAAGGGCAGCTTGGGGTGGGCATTTGCACAGTTTAAACTAAATTTCACAGTTATTAACACTTTTGCTATTTATGATTTAAGAGCAAAAACACTTAAAATTAAAAAAACAAGAAGCTGAAGAATATTCTAATCACAATTGTTATTTTAACTTGGAAAACAATACATCTTCTTTAAAGGCATGGGAATAAATTATTTTACACTTTGAGCACTTTTCCTGCTTTGAGGGAAAGTTTCTGGTCCAAGAATTGTTAGAAAAAATCAAAAGGTGCAAAAGGGCTGGTCATTGCGAAGGCTAGAGTTGCTGACTGTTTCATCAGAACTGAGCTCTAAGTGGAGAGGACTGTGACACCAGCACAAGAACAGAAGGGGTGCCATTACAGCACCTCCCTAGACAGGGCGACCTGAGGTCCTGCTGAGGGTATCCATGGAAGGGACTGACTATGAAAAAGAAACGAGGAAGAAAACAGAAATTTAGTATTTTGGCAAAGTTTTGAAGAAGAGTTCCAGGTTTCAGGAGATTAAATAGGGGACATTTCTACAATTCTTAATTAATTTAATCACTTCTAGAAACATTTGGGTATCCAAGTACTGTTATTGTTGTTGTTTTACTATTATTATTATTAATTTGGTTATTTTCACTCTATGTCTCTGGCTATTTGATTGAAGCAGGAGAGAGGGTTGTCCCCAGCTGAGTTTGCAGCAAATTATAGCCCTATTTCCACACCTTTAACTAGCCTTGGGATCTCTGATAAATCTGTTAATCTCTCTTGGTCTTTACTTTCTAATCTAAAGCATGAGTCGTTTTCCTCGAGATCATTGGTTTAAAAATGTTACCCTATAGCCTAATGCCTGTTCCTAATAAAATTTTCAGTTATCTAGAAGAAAACAAAATATAGAAAATAATAAAAAAATATAAAAGAATAATACATAAAAAGTTTAAACTATAATTCTTTGTTTTAGATTACATTTTCCTGCCTTCCTGGCAGTAATATTTTATTTGTTTTATATGGTAATGGAAGATAAGAGTTTTATTTTTATATTTTGAAGATCTTTACTCCTTTAACTTGGCAAATTTAGGAATGACCCTATGCCGATTCTAATTTGGGGTGTGTGTGTGTGTGTGTGTGTGTGTGTGTGTGCATGCTGATTTCTTGACATTCAAAAGTTTGAGAATGTTATGAAATAGTTTGGCAATTTCTCAGAAGGTTAAACATAGAACTATCATATGACCTAGCAATTCCACTCCTACATCCATTTCATAGCAGTATTATTCACAATAGCAAAAGGGTAGAAACAATTCATGTATCTATTAACAAATCAATGGATAAACAAAATGTGATACGCACATGCACACACAATGACATACTCAGCTATAAAAAGGAATGAAGTTTTGATATATGCTACAGCATGGATGGGCTGGAAAACAATATACTTAGTGAAATAAGTCAGACACAGATGGGCAAATATTATACGATTCCACTTTTATGAGGCACCTGGAGTAGTCAAATTCATAGAGACAGATGTAGAATAGAGGTTAATAGGGTCCTTGGGGAGGGAGATATTATTGTTTAATAGGTATAGAGTTTTATTTGTTGGGGATCATGAAAAAGCTGTAGATACAAGTAGTAGTGAAAGTTGTACAACACTGAATGTATGTAGTGCCATTGAATTGTACACTTACAAATGATTTAAAGGATAAATATAATGTTAGGTCTGTTTTTCCACAAAAAATCAGAAAACTGGACCACATGGCTTTTCAATTTTTATGTTCTTCTAATCATTATTAATTTGCCTCTGTTTAATAATATGCCATGCTTTTGTACGTTATATTTAAAGATCAAGAGGAATTACTACTCGATGATGATAAAGTCTATGATTAATATTATTTTTACAATATAATTTCAACTCCCCCCCAAAAATAACAAAGAAGTAATATTAAAAGCATTCTCTATAGACTGTGAAATTTTGGCTTTGACTGGAGTGGTTCAGCTGGTTGAGCATCGCTCGGCAGAGCGAAAGGTCACTGGTTTGATTTCTGGTCAAGGCACATGGCTGAGCTGTGGGTTCGATCCCTGATCAGGGTGCGCGCAGGAGGCAACCGACTGATGTTTCTGTCTCACACTGATGTTACTCTCCCTCTGTCTTCTTCCCCTCCTCTCTCTCTAGAAATAAATACATAAAATCTTTAAAAAATAACTTTAAGTTGTGGCATATTGGTAGTTTCTGTGTTTTCTAAATTGTAAATAAACATTAATTTTTAAATAAGAGAAGTTATTAACATAAAGTTTATAACTAAGAGTGTTTAAATTGGGTTAGTGTGGCAAGTGGACTTCTAAGATGGCCCCTGATTATTCCTGTCTTGTGGTGTTTGTGCCACTGTTAATTCCTTCCCCTTGAGTATGGGTTAGACCCAGCGGCTTACTTCTCACTGATGGTACAGGGCAAAATTTTGTGATTAGTTTATAAAGACTGATCTTCGATTTTAGTCCTTGATAAAGCAAGCTGTCATATCGGAAAGTGTGGTGGTTAATTTCATGTGTCAACTGGGTGAAGCAATGGTGCCCAGTTATTTGGTCAAAGACCATTTAGATGTTGCCATGAAGGTATTTGTTGGATGTGATTAACATTTAATCTGTCGACTGAGTAAAGTAGATTATGCTTTCTGATGTGGGCCCTATACGACCCTGACTCGATCATCAGTGGGAACCCTGGGAGCCCTCAGCCTGGAGCTGCACCACTAGTTCTTCCCTGGTTGCCAGTCCGCCAGCCTGTCCTACAGATTTTGGACTTACCAACTGACTCACAACATCATGAGCCAATTCCTTAAAATAAATCTCTCTCTCTCTCTCTCTCTCTCTCTATATATATATATATGTGTGTGTGTGTGTGTGTATATATATGCATATATATATGTTTATTAATCCTATTGGTTTAGTTTCTCAGAAGAACCCTGAGTAATGTAGAGAATTCCACAAGACAAGAAACTGAGGGCAGCCTAGGGCCAGCAACTTGTGAGGAACTGAATTCCTCGATTCAACAGACCGAGAGGCACTAAATCCCCCCTATAGCCACCAAGTGAGCGTGGAAGCACATCTTGCCCAGCTGAATCCTGATTTAAACCTGTGAGAGATCCTTAAACAGAAGAGCTACTGAACTGTGCCTGGTTGTCCCGCCCCCTGGGAACCGTAGAAGTGTGCTGTTTTAAGCTGCTAAATTTTAAGATAATTTGTTGTGCAATAATAGATAACTGATACAGATTTTTAAAAATTCATTAGCAAAATGAAAATATCTGGAAAAAGGTTTGAGTTTTTAAATATGTTTTCTTGTGTTTTGCAAAAGAAAATTTTGTTTGTAATTTATGCATACCTGCCACTAGTCACCTATCTCTTTTCCTTCTAGTTTGTTGCTTCCAATATGCTATAAAATAAGACGTTCATAGCTAGATTTCTTTAGTATTAAAATAAAATAAACTATTCATGCTGAGGGTCTAAAGAACTCTCAGGGACGAGAGAGGGCACATGATTTGGTACATAGACTTCTTGATAATTATTTTGGCATGCAGGAGTCATTTTATTTTCTGGAATTTTTTTTTTAAGATTTTATTTATTTATTTTAGACAGATAGTAAGGGAGGGAGTAACAGAGAGAGAGAAACATCAATATGTAGTTGCCTCTCACGCGCCCCCTACTGGGGACGTGACCTGGCCTGCAACCCAGGCATGTGCCCTAAGAACTCAACTGCGAACTTTTGGTCCGCAGGATGGCGCTGGAAGTTTTTTTTTTTTTTTTTTTAACTGTGTTTCTGAAAAAGAAATATTCAAAATATTATTAATTTGAGTTTTTTAAAAACTTGAAATGTAAGCAAGACTAACAGAGAGTAATAAAAAATGGAGTTTCGGCATCAACAAGGAAATAATACTCACATGGTGGATTTAAGAACATATTAACCCTGAAGTAATATTTTTGAATGGGAAGAGTTAGGGTATCCATAAATAGTTGCAATATTTTTTTGTGCGTGTATCTTCAGCTACAACATTTTACTTCCACAAATTCCCTATCTTTGAGGTCGCATTTAGTATTTGAAGAACCAGTGATTCAAAGTGAGGGCAGAAATGTCAAGTCATGTTTTGAGTGCAGCCCAGGCAGCAGAAGGCCTTGGGATTTATTTCTGCTTCCTCGAGTGACTTGCATGCAGCGGGGCAGGCTCTTGCTAAATCTTTCTGAAGATTGCCGGCCTGTGTCAGTGGCCGGCTCCCAGAGTTTTGGAGGAGTAATTCATGGCTGTAACTACTCTAAGGCTCTTGGCCTAAGGCTGCTATTGAGGTGCAAAGTATTATATTTAAATGACTGAACATCTTGCACCCATGAACCCTGAGCAGAATAAAGTGGTTTGCGTAGTTTAGTTTACACTCCAGTGTCTGATTTTACTGATTGCTGGGCATGGAAGAAACAGAGAAGATCCAAATAAAGCTGTTTTGTTCTCTTGTTTTAAGCACGTAGTGCCACAAAGCAAATTTCATAGTGAACTTAATCACACGGAATTATAATTTCAAACCATTGCTGCAGTAGTTTTAGTTTTACGAACTAATTTCTATCGGGGAGAAAGGTCAATGCTGTCGGGGGGTCCTTACATTCACTTATGAGCCCTGTAAGGCCACCAGGGGGTTCCCATATCAATCATGCCCATGTAGCATGTCTTTCCCTTACACTGAAACATGCTGACAAGAAAAAGTGATGGTAATGGCAGCATCTTCAGTGTTACTGCTGTCTCCGGCCTCCCAAGTCTCTCTCCAGTATGTCTGTTTCAGAGACATCCTCATCTCCTCAATTTTGCAAAATTTGAAAAAGTGTGGTCGAATGGCTTTCATAGACCAGTGAGGATGGAGGGGGACTGTGGGTGGAAACTGTCACCGATAAGCTGGCTTTCGCTTTAGAATGTCTTATATACGGTGGTGAGGGGGGAGGGTTTTCAGCATGCAGACTGTAGTAGGCATCGAATTGCTTGCATAATTACCTATCTCCAAATTTGTCTCATGGCTGAGAAAGAGGAAAAAAAACTTTACTTGTTGGCTTTTAGGATATATTATGTGTGTGTTTTATAATTTTTTTCAACCGGTTCCAAGTACTACAGTTAGTTATTTGCTGTATCTCACTGCCATTTGATTAGCCTGTATAAATGTCAGCCTGAGTGAATGTTTTCAGTTTCTGTAGTGCCTGGAAGTCTAACTAATGGTACCATTATAGAGTGAGGAAAGGAAACAACTATAAGAATCACAGTCCTTCGTCGAAATTGTCTTGTTCCTTCTGATTTGTGAAATCTACCAACTGTTAAGAGTTCCTTGATTGAGCCTAACAGTCCTTGAACATATAGGGAGGGAGTTGAGTTTTCATGCAATTGAGTTGCAAACTACATAGTGTTTTGTGGACCCACATCGATTGGCAGGATAGCAAATGAGGACTGGCAAAAACTCAACCCCATAAAATGTCTCTTAGGCTCATCTACCTCAAATGCTTTTTCTATCAAGGTTAGCATATTTGTACCAGTTCCCTGGACTCAAGTGAGGAATTACAACTCAATTTTTCAATATCTCCTCTAAATCACATCAGTTACCACTTTACCTTAATCATGTGCAGCAGGGCTTCTCTGCTAGCCGCCTGGAGGTTCTCTACATTTCTGGCTTCTATCTGACCACTTCCTACCATTTTTCTCCCCACAACTTTGCTGTTTTCTTCCCTATATCCTTCCTTCTTCTCCTTTCTCTTACCCTTTAAATGCTATTGTTGCCAGAATTTTGCCTTCTTCCTACTGCTCTCAGGTTACCTTCCTTTCCTTAGAAATCTCATCCTCATTTATCATTTTATGATAGCTTAAATGCTAACAATTCCCAAAGTTATGTATCTTGTCTTGCTCTCTTGGCCGGGGTTCAGATTTGTACAGCCTGCTCTATCTATCCATTTTGGTTTCACAGACCCCTCAGATGAACCATGTTCTCAACTGAACCCATTGTCCTCCTCCCCCTGCAATCATCCTCTTAAATTTTGAATGGCAATTACCGACACACCGCCGGCTGAGCCAGCTGACAGAGACAGAATTGTCAGCAACCCTCCTAGATATTTCCATCTTTTGGAAATATCCAAAAATCATTGGATATTTTCATCCAGTCATCCCCACAATCCTTTCCATTTGATCCCTCAAATATTTCTAGTGTCTATTTTTTCACCACTGTATTGCTGCACAAGTTAAGGTTATTTTTGAAGCACGGTTATTGTAAGAGTATCTTAACTAGGTTCTGCTTTCCAATCTCACCTTGATTTATGTCTTAGATGGATTCTTCTAAAACACAAACCTGACTATAACATTCTTACAATGAGAATGGCATTCTTTTATCTATATAACTGATACCAAACCCCACTGCGTGACTGAAAAGACTGTCTTTGTTCTCTGTATTACGTTATGGTCTTCCTCCTGCAAATTACCCCCTCCCATCAGCCATTAGCAACTCCCACTCCACCTTCGAGATTTAAGTTCAAGCATAACCTACTCGAGAGACTTTCCTTCTCACACTTAGGTTGGGCTAAGAGATGCTCCTCGCCTCTTACCTTCATAGCAACATATTTACAACATTCTCACTGCACTTGCGAAGGGGTAGGAGGTTTATGTTCATCATTCCACAAGGTCCTCGATGGCAGGATTCCTGACATCCTTCTACTCCCAGAGTCCGGAGCCGTACCCGGATTCCACTTAGTGCCTAACGAAAGCTGAACTGAGCTAGATTATTCCAGTGTCTTATGACTGCAAACGCATACTGCAATACCTTCATATCTGATCTTCCTGCCTCCAAGGCATTCTCACTGCAGCCTGTCTTACACAAAACTGATAGGTGGACATAAATAAAGTACCGCGGTTAGGGTTTCTTCTTTCCTACTTAGGATTTACAAAAGCTTCCTAATGTTTTATGAAAATTTGTGATCAAATTAATCTGTTTTCCCTCGTGCAACTGGTCTCACCTGATCAATTCAAATACACCAGCTGCTTCATCTTAACTCAGATGTCTTCAACTCTCACTGCTCTACTTTTCTATCATTACTCCTGGTTCAATAATCATAAACTCTAAGCTTCGAGTAAGCCTTTAGCGTTTACAAAGGATTTTCACAATGCAGGCCCATTCCCTCTTCTACTAATTTTTGCTTTTCTTTCTACTTGTGTATTTTGCCCTTTTCGTATCCTAGTTGGAGTTGTATTTTCTTGAAAGTTCAAATTATGATGATCCCTTCCAGATATCTATCACAAGAAAAGACAGTAGTCTATATTCTTCAGTTTATATTTTTCTAATAAATACATCTAATTATGCTTTTTATCATACTATTTCTCCCACTCTAAATATTTCCCCAAGTTTTGTCCTAATTTTTAAGAGCTGCATATTTTATCTTTCCAGCTAGCTTCACCATTTCTCAAAGGTAAAAACTAAAATTTCTCTCTCTATGTATATTTTCATACATAGCCCTTGGAACAGAATAGATTCTGTCAGTGGCTGGCATCTACTAAGATTTTCTTTTCTTTCTGTGAATTAAATTTATTTTCCTCTCATATTTAAATTCATTCCTGGAAGACAGTTGATATATTCTTCAGTTTCTTTTCTAGTAACATTTCTACAGTGTTTTCGGAGACCCTTCAAATATTCAGAAAAGTCATTTTTATCTACATCATGACATTGATCCATCCACAAAAATAAGATTTTGCTCTACGACTGGCAAGACTGCTATTCTAGGCACAAATACTAATCTCTAGTGTAATACACTTTATTGCTATGAAAACAGCCTAATAAACTAGGCCTGAAATAAAGAGTAGGTTGAGCTGTTTTCGTTTTTCAATACAGTTGAGTAAGGTGATAGAAATGCACTATTTGGAGCAAAGATATGTTAATTTACAGGTTTTCTTACCTTAAGCTGCCTACCATGGATTTCTGTGATTTCCACACACAACACTGGCAGCATTATGTAGAAATAATGAGTGCCTGTATTCTGGAGGCGAGGGCTTTGCATAAAAAAACAGTAAAGTAAATTTCAAATCAAACAAAGTTGGGGAAAACAATAGTACAAAGACAAAGTCCTGCGTTCTGTGTAATGAGATCTAGTGTTTGGCTAACAACCACCTTTTTACATGTTATAATTGGGTAGGACTTATATTTCAGGTTAAAGCTTCACAGGCAGGCACGTTCTACAGATTTTTAAAATGTAACAAACAATAAATCCTCCCAGCAAGTTTGGCAATATTTACAAAGTCAATTGGGCAATGACAATGATCCTTCTTTTTATCTCTTATGTAGCTCAAACTCCATTTTCCAGCTTTTCCTCAGAGCTCTGCAGCCTACAACTTAAACATATATCAGACCCACTAAAGTCTGCTCTTCCCATCAGGGGACTTGCACAATTGACTTGCTGTCCTGGTGAGAAGATGAGCAAATTGGTGTGGGGCAAAAGGTCAATCTGCATTCATGGTGTGTTAATGTCTTTGTAGATGAAAAAATTATAATAACCCTCCTGCATATACCACACTGTATGCACATCTCTTTAAAAAATATAAAACACATGCAAATTCTTTGAAGGTATTTTAAATGAAATTGAACTGGTAATTTTATTATAGTACTACTAACTGATTGCCTTCTGCCTCCAGTTTGAGAGGTACTTTTATGAGAATGTTGTCCTGGAACTCTCCATTCAGACAGGAGCCTTGTCATACAGAGGTGTCCAGCTCCCTTCATCTCTTTCATTTATTAACTGCATATCCAATGGGTGATGATTTAATAAGTGCTGCCCAATATTATTTAATTTTTAAAGAGCACAGCCTATCTGATTTTTGAAACATTAAATCCTTGTGTGTTTTGTTTCCCCCTACATTCCATGTCCTGCTGTACTGAGTGGATGTTTCTGGTGAAATCAATTAATTAACAGTCAATCGTGAGGGCCCTGTCATTGAGCCAACATGCACCATATAAACATGATTAATAAAAGAACACCAGGGAGTAAAAGAGGTAAATTGCTGCATCATGACATTAAAAATTGGACTGTGACATGTCAACAACTTTAATTGAGTTAAGTGTTCCATGAAAAGAATTGAAAAAGTCAAAATGAGAAAAAACAGGGTCCTTCATTATTTCCAAAATTGTTGATGCGGAACTTTTTTTCAAGTGCGGGAATTTTACATTCTTAAAAGAAATACCGAAGTGTCAGCTGATTCCTCTGAAAAAGAAGTTTAAAAACCTCCATCAATAGAAGGACTAAAACTTGACGTACTGTTTATTGGATCATTGGCAATTTTTGCTTTTTTAATTTTTAACAGATAATAAACTCACCAAAGAATTTCAGAAGGTATAATTATTTGTAAATTCTGAAGAGGAATTTTTATAAGTATGAACTACTTTGCCTTTTATCAATCTATCCCAAACATTCTTTTTTATTTTTCATTACTTTTAAATAAGTTTTTATTACTTAAAAAGTGTATGAATAACTTATATGGAATAAAATGTATAAATCTTAAGTATTCCAATTTGATAAGTTTGGCAATTGCATTTATTTGTTTAAAAGACAGAGAATGTTTTGCCATCTCAGGAAGTTTTCTTATGATCTCCATCAATCACCTCACTACCGTTAGGTGCCACCATTTATTTCTATCACCAGAAATTATTTGAGCTGATTTAGAACTTTATAAAAATGAAATCTTATAATATATATACTTACACAATGTCCTTGGGATTCATCCACATAACCTGAGAACTGTGGTCTGTATCCGCAGTTTGCTCCTTTTTATTGCTGGTTATCATTTCATTGTGTGGATATAACCCAAATTGTTTTACTGTTTTCTATTGATGGGCATTTGTGTTGTTTCTAATTGTCTTACACTTTCAGAAGCTGTGCTATTAAATTTCACTTTGTATGCATGCACCACCTCTTTTCTTCACTGTTCTCCCACCTGGGCAGCTAAAGATGTTTTTCCATGTTTTTGAGGATGGTGGATAATTTTAAATGAGTGTTAGAAAAATATGTTTATAATTGGTGAAGAATTTAGCTATGGCTGCTAATACCTTAGAACTGTTGTACTTTTCTAAAAAGAAACATAATTCATTAAGATTCTTATTTAGAACATAAATACATGTGCACTTGAAAAATTATACAGGTAATGTATAAGATGTTGTAGTTTGTACAAATGATAGGTATTTGGATAATACTTAAAATTACTTATTCCATGCAATGGAATAAATCTTTTCTACTTAATATAATTAAAATTTTTCTATTTATTGATGTGGTTTAATCTTTTCTTGTTCTAGAAGCTTAAGTAAATCTGAGTATGCAAAGATACATATTTGTATACATATATTTTTAACTATCAAGAAAATGCATGCTCTAAAATGCCATAATTTTGTAGAGAGCAATACCTCTGTCCAAAAGACCATGATTATTTAGACTACAGTGGCCATACCGTTAGCATAATTTACTTCATTGTTCAAAATAATCTTAGAAATAGTCTTACTTCAGATGATTGACAGCTGCTTAGAAAGTCTTGTGTGATGGGCCCAAATATCAAATTTAAGGCAGACCACAACACCATTTTTAGCTTCTCATTTTGCTGCATTTGATTTTACATTATGATTCTGATATGAAATAAAATTTTCCATAATTTTTTCTTTCCCCCTCCAAACTGTTAGCTCCTTATACACAGAGTTTGTTTTTTGTTCACCTGTGTCTTTGAATCCTAATGTTCACTCCAATCTCCAGAACAAAGCAGGAAATAAGCATTAGTGAGATGAATGAACGCCTTATGTATACCTTTATTGGGACTGCTTGCTATATGTCTTATTTTGCACTATATCAGATACCATGCCAGTCAAAATAATCAAAACAACAAATTTTTCCTGGTTTTTGGTAATTTATTTTAAATAAGTTTCCTTATTCAATTCTTTCTACTTGGAAACCAAATTAGTATTGTTTTCTATTTGGCTAATGCTCTTCATTTTCCTAAGATGAAACAACATTCTGCATTGGTTTTAAGGAATTTGGTTTCTAGAGCCCAGAGTCTGAAATCTACATCATAAGCACTGGCAATAGTCTCAGCTGGAAGGGTTGTCTTTACCTCTTGTCTCTGCTTCCTTGGTTCCCACTCAGCCTCTGACTCCATGATCTGCTTTGGTCACCCATTCCTCAAAATGTTCCCAAGTCCAACAGACACTTATCTCTCCTCCTTGTACTCAGACTGCATAATATTGACACGACAGGCCACTTCCTACTTCCTCTGGCATGCTCCTTCCTTGGTGCGGCTTTCCTGGCTTTCCTCCTACCGGTAGTGTATTTTCTAAATCTTTTTGGTCCCTTCCTTTCAATTCACAGCAAAATCTTTCTATGACCCTCCTGGGCCCTTTTCCCCTCTCTCCTCTCTCTGGAGAAGACTGTCTCAACCTCGCATAGACTGATAACTCCTTACTCTGTGTATCCAGCCGGGAGCTCTTCCCTCAGCTCCGCAGTTGCATATGCAATGTCTTCCTGACACCTTTTTAGATGTCTCCCAGACAGCTGAAACTAAACCAGGACTGCAAAAAAAGAGAAGTATTGATTTTTTTGTCAGTCAGGGCATTCTTACCAGTCTGCTCCAGTAAGTGGAAACTCTATTTGCTCTCTTGTTCAAGTTAGAATTCTACGAGTCATTATGGACAGTTCTTATTTCATCCCATATTTTCAATTTTCAGTTTGTTTCAATTCATCAGCATATCCTGTCAGTTCTACTTTCAAAATACACCTTAAAACCATCTGCTTCGTTCTACTTTTTATGTTTCCACCTTGTTGGGGCCATTCTCTTCCCTCTACTGGATCATAACATTTGCCCTCAATTGGCCACTTTTCCTTCTCTTTCCTCTTTGACTCTGTTCTCTACACAGAAGCACAAAGAATGGGGTTTTTAAAGCACGAATTATAAAGTTATATCCCATCACTTAAAATCCCTCAATGATTTTCCAGTGCACTTAAAGTCCAAACTTATTGCGCACACTATAAAGCCATGCAAAATCTTGTGTCAATTTACTTCTCTAATTTTAAGTTTTGACTTTGTTCCTTCTGCAAAGATCATCAGGGTTTCTTAT
This sequence comes from Mormoops blainvillei, assembly GCA_004026545.1. Classification (NCBI taxonomy): domain Eukaryota; kingdom Metazoa; phylum Chordata; class Mammalia; order Chiroptera; family Mormoopidae; genus Mormoops; species Mormoops blainvillei. Next base: position 95,285 of record PVJD01000304.1, read on the forward strand.
AACACACTGATTTACTTTCCTCTAGCATAGTCTCCTAGCAATACAAATACTTAAATGCTTGGGCTCTGCAGCCAGGCCTTGCCTTCTGACCATACCACTCGCCATCTGGGTGTCTTTGTGTAAATCACTTAAACTCTCTGTACCTAAAATCATTTTCTCATCCATATGAGAAATCAGGAAAATAACGGTTTTAAAACATCATGGAGTTGCTCTGAAGACTAAATTTAAAATGTTGAGAAGAGTGCCCAGCAAATGTTCTCAGTGTTCTGTGAGAGTCAGCTATTAGCATCAGCTACTCTAGCATTGCCCAGCTCTTACTTTCAGCTGCTTCTTACCTTTCAGCTCTCACCTTTAAACACCATCTTCCTCAAAGAGGCCTTTTAACACCACAGCTCACACTAGCCCTGCTTGTAATTTTCTACACTGTATTTCCTTATTCGTGTCCATTATAGGACTTAAAACAATGTGCGTATGCATTTATGCATAATTTCCTTTTATGCTGAAATGCAAGCTTTGAGAAGGCAAAGATCATGCAGTGAACAGTGCCTGACACATAGTAGATGCTTAATAATTATTTTTGAGTTAATTAGTGAATGATAACCACTTCCTAGGCACAATGGCAGTCAGTCATATAGATATGTTGCCTTTTCTTGGTGACAGATACAAAAGAGAGTAGATAAGAGAAAGGAGATAAGTTCTCCAAGCACCCTAAATTGTATCTAGAGAACCGTTTTGATTTCTTTCTAGTTACAACGGGAACACCCTAATATTCATATCAAGAGAATGAGGAAGTTAGTTTACTCTACATAAATTTATATAACTTTTACCTAGCTTTATAATTCTCCTGTATATAAGAGTATATCTTATATTAGATAATTTGTCCTCAGCTTCATTGGAGATCACTATTCACTCTTAAACTGAAAAATAGAATTAAACTATTTTTAAAAATTTACTGACTATCCAATGAGAACAATTGTATGTGGAGCAATTGAACAGAATCATGTGAAGAAAATCTGTTTCCTGAGGCTTTTCTTCCCGCTCCCTGCCTCCCTCCTTTTTTTCTTTAACAGATGCTCTAGTTCTAGATCAAAATGGCCAGAGTAAGAGAAAGGGTTTTCTAATTTAATCACTTTCTGTAGTGGCTGATAATTCATTATCATTTTTATGATGGAAATAAAAATGGTATTCAACCCCATATAACATCATGTATTTATTACATTGATACAGATGTTTCTATTTAATTATGCTCCCTTTAAAAATAAATTTATTCATGTAAGTATAACAGATACAGAGAAAAGTCAGAGGTGGATTTAATGGCGGGCGCGCTGGGCGTGTGCCTTGGGCCTCGACTTCTGAACGGTCCCGCAAAACTCCAGCTTTATGCCTTTTTCTAATGACACCAAGTTTGGTTTCATATGTGCAATTTTAATTACGTACAAGTTTACAATCGGCGGTAAAAGCCGATAGTATGTTCAAATATTTTCTTCTGCTCCTGGGGCCTCAACCGACCTTAATCTGCCACCGAGAAAAGTACACAAATATTAAATGTACCTCTTTGTAAAATTTTACAGGTAAATACATCCATGTAACTATCATTCAGATTACTAAGCAGGATATCACAGATGCTGTAACTGTACCCGTCTCAGTCCCTCCCAGTCAGGCCCCCTCCTTCTCTTCACAGGTAGGTATACATTATCCTGAATTCTGATATCAGAGGAAAGTGTTCTCTGCTTTTGAATTTTACATAAACAGAATTATACACTATGTACTTTTTTTTCATAAGATTAACCCACATTATTGAATGTAACAGTACTTATTTCTCTCACACTGAGATATGTTTCCATTTTATTTTATAGATTAGGAATTATTTTAGAGATTTGATTGGTATATCACAATTTATCTATTTTACTGTTGATGGGAATCTTCTTTCAGTTTTTGACTGCTATGAAGATGACGGCACAAGCGTCCACGTTCACATCTTTCAGGGCACATCGATGCTTAATTCTGAGGGTAAACCAGGGAAAGAAATGTTGGGTTATATTTGTATGTATGTCTTTAGAGGACATTACCAAAGATATTTTTAGAGTCATTATACCAATTTGCACTTATATCAGTAACATTGGAATGTAAATTGGCGTGTAGGTTGGGAGTTCCTAACCAATACTTAGTATTGTCAGCGTTTTCAATTTTATCCCTTCAAGTGGGAGTGTATTGGAATCTCATTGAGATTATAATGAAACATTTCCCCGGTGACTAAGGAGGCTGAGTGACTCTTCATATGTTCATTGATCACTTGGACATCCTCCTTTGTGAAGTGCTTCTTCAAGTCTTTTATTCATTTTTCTAATGGGGTTCCTGTTTTTTTCTTGTTGACTTTTAAGAAGGCTTTTTATGTATTCTGCATATAAATCCTTTGTGAAGTATATTATGAACATATTTCTTACTCTCAAGTTTTTTTTAAATTCTTAAGTTCTCTTTCAGTGAAAATTTTTACTTTCAGTGTAGTCAGATTATTCAATCTTTCCATTTTTGTTTAATAGTTTTTATGCCTTATTTAAAAATATCTGATTATCTCAAAGTCATGAATATATCTTTCATGTTATCCCATGGAGTTTTGTTATTTGATAACATTTATAATTATAATTCATATAGAATTGCTTTTGGCATATAGTGTAAGATTTACTTTTTATGATCCAAGTATATATTCTCCCTCTCTCTCTCAAATACACACATACACACACACATACACACACACATATACACTTGACACTATTAATTGAAAAGACCATTTTTATTCCACTGATCTATGGTATCCTTTTTTTACAAACCAAGTGTTTATATAGTTCAAATGTCAGGAACATATTTTAAACAGACAATATCCATCATTAACATTGTCAGCCACATTTAGCTGCTCCAGTAACAAGGATATTTTAACAGTAAATCTTAAGCTTTTAAACGCTAATAATATGTTCTTTTTTTAACCTTTCTTGTATCTGATGAAAGCTTTGAATCCTATTCATGGGAAAATGCACATATGCAAAAATTTTTTTAATACAATTTTAAAGTTGTTTGTGAACACTTTACAGCCCATACATAATTGAAATGAGGTACAGACTCAGGGTGGAAGGACCTCAGAAAACTCCCACTGCCCATGGTTGGGTGATGGGGGAAGGAGATGTTATAGTAGTTAAGGTACTTTGCTTTACAGTGGCAAGTGGATAGCCATGTCTTCCCCGAAGGGAAGCTGTGCTACCACCCCAGGGCAAAAATTACAAAAGGTATGTACATGACTTTGAGAATGTATGGTGCCCCATGAGGTAGCCGCGAGAGTGTAGAGTTTTCCTGGGTAAGAGGCAGGCAGGCGGTTCCCTGTGTCACTATGCCATGCTTGCCCTGACTAAAGGTGGCAACCAAGAGAATGTCAAGAATATGGGAAACTGGCAAAAGTAGCTCATTGTGGGAGAAGCCACATGGAAGTTCATGTAGGAAGCCCCAGGTCGACAACGAAAGCTAAGGGCGGACAGCCATGAGGCGTTGCCGCGTAGTTTGGAAAGCATGTAGTAAGTGGGGAGCCATGTGGCCGGTAGTGAAGAAAGCACGCAAGGACGTAGTGGCCACGTGAAGGGAAGAGTAAGCAAGCAACTGTGTGGTTTACAGTCAGGATCCTGCCACGTGGCCTGGTGCGGTAAAGAAGGAGACATACTGTGGCTCTAATCGTGCCTGCTCTGGTTGACTACGAAGTCACTAAGGACCCTTCTTGCAAGATGCCGACCTGCTGCCTCACAGACCCGGACTCTATCATCACTCTTGGGACTTGTGCCTTTCCAGGACTTCACGATCCAGTGTAACGCGGTACGTGCTTTCCTGGGCTATAACATGGAGGCTGATGACAAGGTACGCTAGGTCCCAAAGGGAAGAGAGGCTGTGAGATTGTTTGCAAAGCCAGCTTAAGCACAGATAAGGATATTGGGAACTACTGGGCTTGGCTTTGGTTTTTAGCCTTTTTGGGAAGCAAGGGAAGTGCTGGGTCTTGGGGAAGAACAGAGCTCTGAGCTGAAGTGCTCCCAGCTCCCTCAAGGTTGGAAGAGTGTAAATAAAAACCTGTTTCTTCCAATACTAATTGTTGGGTCATACACCAAGGTGCCACGTTTGAGCTTGCATTTGTACTTTTTCACAGTATATTTAACTGTGTGGTATACCTAAATTGCAGGCATTCGTTTGTTTCAATAAGTATATATTTACTATGTACTATGCCAATGAAATGAAGAAAAGAACGCTGAATTTGGTGTCTCATGTGAGAAACCACACTTCAATCAAATAGTAATTTATCTTTTGTAATAAAATTATATGAAAAAAGCAGTTGTTCTAGGAGCATGTTATGAGTAACCTAAGCTAATTTGAGGATATTAGTAGATGGTGGACAAAAGCCAAGGAAGGCTTGCTTAAGAAAAGGACACTTAGTTGAAGTCTGAATCACAAATATGAATTACTGAAGTGATGGGTAAGGAACATTTTCAGGAGCAGCACCATCGGGTACAGTGTCTGCATGATAGGTAAAAGCATGTCAGTTTGAGAAGATAACCAGGCTGAGCTCTTGGACGTAAAAAGTAAGAGCGGCTGCACCCAGCAAGATTAGGGAAGCAGACAGGAATGTGGCCTTTTATAAGAACCCTGGGAAGCCCGAGTAACCTGGGAATATTGGCACAGTCAAGAGATGATGTATGTGGCTTTGTGTAGGTGAGACGTTGAGACTTGGTGGAATATGAAAGATATTGATAAGAGAAGAATTTGTACAATTTGATGATGAGACTTCATGTATGGGGGGAGGGGAAGGAAAGCACTGAGAACTATTTCTAGATTTTTGGTTTATACAACTGAATAAATGGATACGATTCAGGGAGATAGGAACAACTGCGAGACATGACAAATGCACAGGAGTTTTTCTTCCTCTAGGATGACTAGGAACACATTGCATAGATTTTGCATTTAGTTTTGGGTTTATTGAGCTCGAACTGACTTTAAGGCATCTACACAATGGGTTGAGTTGACAATCTGTAGATTGTTCTGGAGATCAGGGAAATGGTCTGGCCAAAAGGTATACATTTGGAGGCAGGTGGAATTTAGATGACATTTGAGGTTAAGTGTGAGGAGACTGTCAAGGGAGGCCCTGCAAAGTATGTACTGAGAGAATGATCTTTATTTTTCTGAGTTCAAGTCGGCTCTGTTTGAAATCAGCTATTTAAATATACTTTCACTTGAGAGCAAATATATAACAGCCTTCTTGGTCATTGATAATTTATCGGGATTGTTTAGGAGGCTAAGAAGCTTAAAGCAGAGTTGCTGGAGTTTTACTAAGTGGCAACTTTGGGAATAAAGTGTATCTAAACCATTAGCAAAGAGAAATGCCTTCTCCTTTCCCTAAAACCAGAATTTTACGTCCTCGGGGATTATGGTAACTATGGATTGTTTTTGTACAAAGGTGTGTGTGTGTGTGTGAGAATTAAACTGAGCATTAAACATCTGAAAGTATATCTACACTACTTTGTCTTTAGTCTTTCTCCATCAAAATGTCACACTTTTACAAATACTGCTTAAGGTAATAATACAGAAATATTTACAAGATTAGAATTTCTAGCTGTCTCTAGAATTAAGGAAATGAGTCCTGAGAAAATGGGCCATGCACAAAAGTATACTATTCTTTGGGTTATTGTGGAAGGAGGCGTTCAGAACAATGGCAGCCGGGTATCTATGGGACAAGGTTACCACAGTGACCCTGAAGCTGCCAAAAAATAAGCATGAGACTGTTGTACAGTTTTGCCAAAAGTTAATCCTGCACCTTCCAGTGTCTAGCACAAGGTGTTTCATGCACTGAGTCAGAAATATTGCAAGGATTCTCAACTTTGGCCCTGTTGACATTTGGCTGGATAATTCTTTGCTTTGTGCTGTCCTGTGCATTGTCGTATGTTTAGTAGCATCCCACTGGATGCCAGTGGCACCCATACCCTACTTGTGCAACCCAAAATATCTCCAGATATTGCCAAATGCCCCCTTTAATGTGTGAGGGTGGTGGCTGGGAAGGGGCAAAAATACCCCTGGTTGAGAAACACTGATTTATTGAATGAACGAACATTTCCTTTCTCTTAGTACTTCTAGACTACTCTTAGTACTTCTTGTCCTTCCTATCTATATTTGGGAGGGTGAAAAGGTCTTAACCTCTGGATAGTATGAGAGGAAGAGCCTCTTGGTCACCCTGCAGTCAGAGGCAGAGGTCACAGGTCAAGCCAGGTGCTGACAAGCACATTCAGTGAGGACTAGTGGGACAGGGACCGAAGCTGTGGATTGTCTGTCGGCCATCCAGAGTTCATCTGGGGCACCCCACGTGCCTACTTTGTGTCTTCTAGGCTTTATGAAAGACGGTTTTCACGCGATAACAGTGGAACCCTTGTGAGACATCTTAGTAGATAGGTCAGAGATCGGCTCTAGAGGTTAAAAGTTACCATTTAATTAACTCCATTCTCTTTAGGTCAAATTACTTACAAAGAATAGTCTGAAACATAAGGGATTAAAACTGCCATTTTGCGAACATGGAGTTTCCTTTGTGCACATAAAATTTAATGACCAAATAAGTAGCTATGAACCTTCAGTTTGAATTTGCCTGTGTCTGTGACTAGTAACATTATCTGACGTATTTCTGTTCTGGCCAGTCCTGCATACCAAAAGCGTCAGCAGACATCTGCCGCACAGCATTAAGGCTTACACAGTACTCAATTGAGGCTGCAAGTCTTCACAGTGCCTCTGCTTTATACGTACGTTCCTACTGGAAGGCTTGCATCGAAGGAGACAGTGTATATGCCTGTAGGTTAATAGCGGTTTCTTAGAATAGTTCTGTCTGGAGGAGGAAATACTGTGTTTTGAACCAGCATTTCTCCAGGTCTCTTTGACCATCACTAGCATCAAACTTCTTTGCATAGTTCTAGAAAACACAGCTAAACTGGCTCCTGGCATGACACGCCATAGGGTAGCAGCGGAGTGGAAACGTATATTGTTATGACAATAGAGGGATATAAAATCATGCTGGCTGCCAGCAGGAGTGGAAAACTAGTGACCTAAATGAGCTCAACCAGAAATCCATTAAGTGATTTAATTTTTGGTCCATTCAGCTGTCGATTATACTCATAGAACCGAAGCAGCAGCAGCAGCGATGTCAAAAGCAGCAGTGAAAGCCTGAGTAGAATTATTAAGAGGAATTACCTGTTCTATAAAGTGAGTAGATGTCTAATATAAAGAGGTTAGAACAACTAGAACAATAATTTTCCGACAAGGCTGATTTATTTCCCGTGCAATGAAAAAAAGTTTCTACAGATTGTGCATGTCAAAACATCAGAGTAGAATAGGCAACTCAACATCTGAATGTACTGTATGATGTTCAACATTTTTTTGCCTTTTAGGAGCAACTAAAACAGATGAACAATAAGTTCAGGAGATTTTCATGCTGGAGAGACGGGGTAAGGAATGAATACTGCGTGAAATGCGAATGACAGTGTATAGCTACTGCAAGGCTCCCATTCACACTATGAGTATTAAATGTGGAGCCTTTTCCTGGTACACTCAGCTCTACCACATTATTTGTAGTGTAATAGAGAAGGATGCCTCGGTTCTTTCTTTCCGGTGATGTAGCTCTAGCTTTAAAGCAAAAACTGCAACCCTAGGTTTAAAACAAAATCTCTGAGCAAATAAAGTTCCATCCTTTATTTCAGAAAATGGAAAGATAGGCTTATGAATGATTCCCACCATAATTTGAGATTTTGAAAGTAGGAAAACATGGGTAGAATTCCATAAAAATCCTTTTCCAGATTTGTGGAAGAAGTCTTAAAATAGTCCTAGAACTTATAATTGTGGAATTCAACATTTTGGGCGTTACTGGAACATACTCTTGTTAGTATTGTAGAAAAAAAGGATAGAAAACAAAGCTTGTGTGATTGTGGTGTTTTATTTGCAATGACTTTTTGGGAAAGTTTTGTCTTTGACTTTCACTAGCTATAGTTACAGAGCAAGCAGAAACAAGCAACTTACAAACCACTACACTATGGCAGAATTCATGCTTATTTTTGTAAGCATGAGGCTTATCAACCTTCGATCTGAATGTGAAAGAGAAGATTTTTATAATCAGCTATTTCACTCTTTTTCCATGTTTAATGAATATTGTTAGCCACTTAAGATAAAGTGAACTGAGTAATTCTTAGATTCAGCTCAAACTTCCGGGTCTCCATAACACCTGTCTCGGTTTTGGAGGCAGAAATGAACCTGACCTCTGGTGATGCATTCTGGATCAGATCTTCCCATTGGCCTTGGCTATATCCTAATAGAATAAGTAATACCTATAGTCATAGTCACAGCCACGGCCACAGTCACAGCCACAGTCATAGTCATAGATTTTTATTTTGAGAAGTAAGGAGTGAAGCCAGCTATGTGTAGTGATTCTGGAAGAGACAGATTTTCTGGATTCCAGTCATGGCTTTGCTACTTACAAGTCCTAAGGTCATGGGGAGTGTACTTTACCTTTCTCCTTAGTGCTCTCATCTGTAAAATGAAGATCATAATTTCACCTAATATTTAAGGCTATTGTGAGGATTAAATACATTTTTTCCTGGCACATAGTAAGCACTCAATAGGTGCTGTTATTATTTGCCATTTTTATATCTTATGTCATTTGGTCACAAGTTCAGGCATTTTAAATTAAGAGGGCTGGATTGGAAATTCCTAGATGGAAACATAATAAGAAGTTGTGATTTCTTCTTATTTCAACCAAAATAAAAATATGAAAGAAAACTGAGACATGTTGAGGGTTCATTATTCACCAGACATTTTGACATGTATTATTTCAATTAATCCTGCCATAAAAACTCTGAGGAAGACTTTATCATCCATGTATAGGAGAGAAGACCCAAAGTGATAGAAGTTATTAAAATTCACACATAGTAGCAGAATGATTTGAATCTAAATATAGTTAGTTTGTTCCACTTCATGACTGCTGCACACTCCCCCCCGCCCCCCCACCGCATGACTCCACAGTGTTTCTGCCATCTTGGAATGCCAGGTCTCTTCAGAAGCGTACCTCTAGTTACAGAACCGCTCCAACAAACATAGCGCCAGGCTAAACGAATCCAAAAACACCACGAGGGTAAACCTGATAGATGTGACACGAATGAAGGTGCTTCTCTTCCTACCTAATTCCTTGTAAAACCTGAAACCTCATCTAAAATCTTGGCAAAACTCTAAGGCAGCAGAATTCTACAGCCTGGCTTGCACCTGATGGTGATTTTGACGACCTGAAGTCAACCCAGACTTCACAGCTCAAGGACTAGTGTATCCAAAAGCTCATTGTCTATATTAAACTCCTTAGACCTAACTAAGTCTAAAGAGGCTCTAAAGTATGTCTTTGAAAAAGTAGCAGAGTGTGACTTATTTAAGAAAAATGCAGTTGGTGCTATAACAGATAGGACTGGGGGATAGGTTCCAAGGGAGTTCAAGTGTGATTCCTCGGAGGTGGCTCTTAGCAGTGCCATGGTGACCAAGTTTCGGAGGCTGCGTGCAAACACAGGACTGCTGTCATCAATTAGCGAAGTCAGCTGGGACCACAGAAAGGGAAACTGGTATCATGCAAACCACTTCTTTGTCATCCTTGGGCTAGTGTGGAATGTACAACCAGCTTGAGTGTGATTTTATCATCCATTTAATTTTGCAAATCTTCCTCTCTTCTCAGTCATACCTTCTCCTCCTGAAGATGTATGCTCTCTTGAAATGATAACTATTCTTTGGTCAAGTAGCTGCATTATTCTGTCAAAAGCAACAAAAAAGGACTTCTGAGAAGAAACTCCTCTAACTAGTATATTTATATTTATTTTAATCTGTTTATGAGAGTGTTGGGAATTTCTCTTAGAATCTACAATGTGTTACCAATCTAAATATCGTGTATTTACATAATGGTGATAAATTATGAAAACATAATAACAAGGAACATTTTAATAGTCTAGACCATGAAAGTAAAGAATGAGCCAGTATTTCTGCATTTTACTAGACAAAATAATTCTTTGAAAATAGAATTGTATAAAACTATTTTTTAAAATCAAGATCTCTCAAATTTGTGTGTTTTATTTTATTTTACTGTTCATGGATCATTTCCCAGGGATATATTAAATGATGGAAAGATTAACGCTATAGGAGTTTATAAGGATTTTATTTCTGCATTGATTGATATGCTCTTAACCTTGAATGATATTGATCCATATTTAATAGATAAGTGGGTATATTCTTCTAAGAATATCTCAGGTTGAGCATTAGCAATTTAAAATAGCAAATATGCAGATAATGTCCGTTATATCAACTTCAAGTATTTGTTTCAGGTGTCAAATGGTGGATTAAAGAAAGAAATCAGTAAAAATAGATAAGGTGTGGATGCACCCCTGTTTCAGTAGTTAAGATGGCATCTCAATTTAGAGACTTAGTGAGCACATGAGGAAATAGACATGACTTTTTCTAATACTACCCTTGTTTTCCTTAAAGTAAGAGCATCTCAGATTTGCTTATGTAAGCAATAAATAATACCATGGAAAATAACCTACGTAATTTCCAAATGTTGCATCAAGTCGTACATATCCTTATGACACTGAACTGACTTTTAACACATAAAGAATTGAGATTGATTAGAAGGGAACTGCCGTTCCATACTACATTTATCATGGCCAAGTGAGTTCAGTTTACTCCTAAATCATAAACCTTTCTTTTATATTTGGAGCATCACTTCTGCAGTTGGAGAACTGCTTGGAAATAAAGTTGACCTCCCGCGTGAACATGGCTGTAGAAGACGGTATTTTCACCCTTCTCCTGCAAATCAAAAATAACAGTAAGAAGAATAGGAAACAAAGAAACAAGGTCTGAACATTCCATTTTTAATTAAGCAGAGAGACAGAGTAATGCCCATACTCCACAGCATGTGCGGGGGCTGCCACAAGCACCTGAGATCTGGTGGAAGCCTTGAAGGAGGAATTAAAGGGAAGAAGCACAGAAAGGTGCAAGAGGACTGAAGGGAAAGCAGTTTCAGAAAATGGAAAGCAAATATATACTTTCTCCAGTGGCAAAAGCGTTACATGTGTTTTAACATTGTTGCTGAAACCTGAGCCTTTCTGGACTCACTTTGTCCCTGAGGAGAAGGAGTGGGCAGTGCTTGAAGGAAGGAGTATGTCTGTGACAATAGAGGAGGAACAGCTGCAGAGCTGTCTGGTAGGTCAACCAAGAGTCATTTCCGGGAACTGTAGCAAAAAGACAGGGTGAGTGTGGCCATTGAATACACAGAACCCTAGAATGAAGATGAAAATAAATGTGGGGATTAGTGTGATGGTGTAGAATATGAATCTCATTTGTTATAACAAGGAACTGATTTCCCCTAAAAGCATTGGGAAAGGATGAATGAAAGAAGGTGGAAAGAACTGTGTTTGAGAGCTACCACTGGGTAAGAAAAAACACACCTCCAATTATAGTTATAATTAATCCTTGATTGTAAGACACAATTTAAATTTAGAGAAATTGATGTGAAAAAAAAGGGCCTCTTTCATTCAGTAAAATGTGGTAAGAGAGGGATAAAGTATATGTGATAGTCAAAGGAAAATACTATTGAAAAATGCCGTGTAATAAAAGAGAAGGAAAAAGAAAAATGCCAATTTTATTATTGCTCATAATCAAGAACAAATAGTTATGACCTGAAGAAATAGAGCACTGTGGGTATGTATAAACTATAAGCTAAGTATAATGATGACAAGTTCATCAAAAATACTGCACTTTCTAAATACCAGGGAAGCTAAACATACTGTCTTCTAGAACGTGTCACACAAAATGGAAAATGAAGCAAGTAACAAAAGTTCATTTATTACTCATGTAACAGACCAAGGTAGATGTTACTGGTCATCAAGGGCTCTCCGAAATGCAGAATTTCAGCCTTCCAGGTTCCTGTGACCTTTTGGTCTGTCATCTCCTAGCGCATTATCATCATCTGCCACCAACTAGCAAATGGGAGAAGACTGCAGAAGAAACACTAATTCTTCTTAGGAGCCTGACCCAGAGAAAGATCCCATCAATTTCCTTCATATTCCATTGGCTTGAAACGATAACTTTCGAATTGCTTAACTGCACGAGAGCCTCAGGAGTGTGAAGTTGAACTAGGTATTCAGGAAGAAGAGGAGGAAGAAGATGGTGAACATTTTATAATCTCTGCCATTGCTCTCACTCAAAAAGTAAGAAAGAAGATAGCAAAATAATCTGACGCAAGTTGCAAACAATAATAAAGATGAAAATCAGGGATTAATGAATTTGAAAAGAGAAAGATTATAAAACCAATTAATAAATACTTGAAGCAAGGCAAGTTATATAATCTGCTACATTTTAAGTTAAAAAAGAGTGAATAATTAAGAATATATGTTTTAATTGCTTATATAAACATAAAACAATGCTGGAAAGGTAGATACAAATCTACTGACAGCGGTTACTATGTGTATTTAAAGGAATGGGGATCGGGTGGGAGGTCAGGGTGGGAGGGGAATCTTCCTATTGTACATATTTATATATTCTTTTGAGTTTTGAATCATGTTAACATTCCACTTATTTAAAAAATAAAATTAATGTAAACCATGAGGAAATAAAGAAAAAATATTGGTTGAGCAAAATTGAATATGTAAATTTGAATTTCATGTTTACTTTCTATAACAAAGTTTGAGAAAAAGAAAATATTTTTAACTAGGAGCCTTCTGCCAATCAGCTAATGAAGCACTGTTGTTATGAATACATTGGATATTGTAGCTGCTTGACAACTTACTTAAAAACACATAAGCACAGGAGATTTTTCCAGAGTGAATTGATGGCCTCTGATGATATTTGGCATAGAAAATGGTCTCCTGGGGCAATGTTGAGAACAATTAAACTCTTACTTTCATATCTACCTAACGCATGGTAGGATGGGATTTTCCTATTTTGTAACAGTGAAAGTCCAGAAAATAAGAACCCCTCAGCTTGATATTTGTTCTCTGAAGTGATTATATTAAACTTCTTTGATGGCATAAAGGATGGCTAATTTATTCTTATTTCCCCTGTTAGTGAAGAATCTGAGGTTCTGAATTAATGCTAGATAACCATAGTAAAATGTGGGTATCCCGTAGGCAATAGTTTAACCACGAGGGTAAAACCTGCCGAGTGAGTCCTTGGGGAAGCAGAAAGAGAAATCCCAATGACTTTGGAGGCACATTACTTCCATGTCCCTCTGGATATAAAGGAAGAAAATACCACGTAGTCAATATTAGAGCTCTCCGTAGCAGCTGGAGTTGCCTTGTTATCAGGAGGGAGTGATTGACTGAAGACTGAAGACAAATATCAAAGAGGCAGTCAATGGGTAAAAAAGAGAGAAGTAGCAAGAAGCAGTCTAAAAGTACAATCTAAATTGCTTCTTTTTAAAAGACTGCACTCATCTTTGACCCCACTTTGTCCTTTAAATATCTCAAGATACTGAAGGAAGAAAAGGAATAGGTACTTCAAATGGTCTACTTTAAGGTTGGGATTTGTTTTTGTCCTCCCCTCCCCTTTGTTTTCTTTCTTATATAAGCGACAAGATATTGTTTTTAACTTGAACATTTTTGAAAAAAAGACCCAGCTAAGATGGGTCAGAGTGACGAATGAAAAAAAATAATTTGTGAAGAAAGTGAGTATCTCAGAGTTGATATTCTCCAGCAGGCTGAGCAAAAGCAGCCCACCTCAGCGTGGTCTTATGTGACCTACTCGCATGCGTCTGATCATGTGGAATTAATTTCCCCAGGCTACTTCATGTTGATTTGAAAGAGCGGTTGAGGAGAGACAATCAAAATACATCCAAGTCCGTGGTCATGACTTTCTTACCTGGGAAAACAGCACAGAGACAGACACTACTGAGAATTCACGCCGTTTGAGACCAAGAAGAAAGAAAAGGCGCTGCTTGGCTCTAGGCCTCTTAGAGGGATGATTTTGAGGATGCAGTTTCCTTCGATTTTAAAGATGCTACTGAGTTTCTCATAATTCTCAAACGTATGATAATTATGGGAATAATTACAGTCACTGCGTGTTCTAGTTTGTCTGTGACAGTGTTAGGTTATGTCTGTCCTTGCAGCAAAATTATAGTGTTTTATTTTCAAAAGTGTTCTGATTTGGTTGATAAATCATATGATCTCTATAGAAATGATCAATTTTGAGATTTTTAGAAATTCCATTTATGAGGCTAGTAGTCAAAACTGCAAGTCCCCGTTTCTAACAACCAGATGAATGACTGGCTCCCTATAGATGATTGGGAAGAAGACCCTCAGCGTGTGTATTTATATAAGACCGTGTTGCAGAAAGACACCTAGCATTACAGACCTATATTTCCCAGTGAGTTTAACCACTGTCTCAAACATAAACCAAACCAAGTCATTCAGAAATGTATGTTCAGGACTTAGCTAATTTCTGTCATTCCTATGAAACCTTTCTGAAGCAGAAGGCCCAAGAGGGTGAGATAAAGTGGTTTCTTCTTTCTGAGCCTCCAAAGTAAGGGGAGGCAAACAAGGTGGCCGGGGTACCAAATTTAAGGCACTCCCTTTCAGGCTTTTGCAAGGGCCAGCTTTGCACTGACGTTTGTTGGAGAGTATTGACTGGTGCCTCAAGACAGACGTCAGGCTTTCGCTCTGCTATGGAGGCTTCTCGAGCCCTGTGGTCTCTCCCCATCCCCACCTCCAACTGAATTATTGCCCCTTGTGTGTCCTTGTTGCATCTTGGACAAACAAACCACGGTTGCACTATATCATGAGATATAAACTGTCAAATCACTATGTTATACACCTGAAACTAATGTATGTCACCCATACTTTAATAAGACATTTTAAAAATTACAATCAAAAGGGGGTGTGTGTGTGTGTTGTTGTTTTTGAGGGTGATGGGCCACATCTTATTCATTTTTACATCGAAAACGCCTAATGCTGGGCTTAATGCACGTCATGTGTTCAAGGTTTGTCAAACATAGCAAGAAAATGAATTATAAAGAAGTAGTTGGCTCAATTAAATGAAAATGCTTCTAAAATTTTTTTATCACGTCCTCAAAGAATCTATTCCATTAACAATAATAATACAAACTAACATTTCTCAAGCTTAGTAATTAAATGCTTCATATCCAGGTTTTGAGGTATTTAATACTTGTTTACAAAAGAAAGCCCGAAGAAATAATAAAATGTTCAGTGTTATCATGAAATGCAAAGACAGATTCTCATTGGGATACCTTCTGAACACTTCTTTCTTTCCAGTGAGAAACAGCATTAAGTAGTCTTCATTGTGGAGTGTTGATTTCTGACTCATCTGAAAAGAATATACTACACCTTTATTTCTCATTTGCTCTGCTGCTTCTTTTCCTGAGGAAAAGTGTTAAGCCATTTTGGGGGAAAATTTTGAGAACATGACAAGTAAATATGATAAAGACCATAGATACACAAGGCCAGAAAATCATTTCTGCACTCAATTTTTGAGGGAGCTGTGATGTCTATGAACTGAATATCTTTTCATTTCTATATTTGATATATGACTAATTCAATGCATCAAAGCATTATAAAATCAATCTGGATATATTGGGAAGGAGAAGACTGGTTTAATTCAATTTTAAGTCCTTAATTAACATTTGATTTTCTTCCTTAATATAGACAAAGACAAAACACAGTGTGAAACCATAAGCTCAGGAAAAAAAAATCATGAAAGTTAACTTTCGGGATCTCTATAATCATCTTCTATTAATATAATCCCACATCCTTAATGCACATTTAGCAATGAATTCATGATTTGGAGTGAAAGTAGCAAGTTGCATAATTACATATTGTATTGGATGAGCTCAGGACAATTCAAGTGGAAGTGGATCACAAAGCCTCAATTATCCAGATTGACTCTCTTGATGAAGACCAATTCACTGGATAATTGTGCACTTCTCCATCCTGTTGGCCTGATAATTTGCCTATTGAGTTAGCAGACGAAGAGCCAAATTGAACTTCTTTTTTGAAGCTATTTGTTCCCTGGTGTCAGATTTAAATATGAACACTTGGCTTCAACTAAGGCCTGTCTAGACTTTCAAGATGAGGAGAAGCTATTGGGTTTTTTTCCCAGGTAGATTTTTCTGAGTCCTGCCCATCTCTGGTTGAGATGCTCTTCATAGGCCCACCGTTAGCTGCACCTTTGCCTTGTACGTGGTCCCTGACTGTCCTTCTATGAAAAAGCTATACTGTATTCCACTACTGATTTCCTTTCTGTGCTCAGTCTGTAATTTTCTGGCAATATTAACACTCAAGTATTATTTTATTTCATAATATTCCTACCCAACTTTCATGAAAAGGTAGCAGGGATGTATAACATGTGCAATATTCTTGTGTATAATGTTTAAATATTTAAAGTATCAAGATCTAAAAAACTGAGAGGAAGTCTTCCCTCATTGAAGCTACTCAGTGGATATATTTTCTCAGTAATATGAACCTTTTATAGCTGATTTATTGTATTGGGAATAAATGCAAAACTGGAATTTAGAGAACAAGATCTTATACTAAATATTTAGTTTGATGACAAATACTTTAATTAGTCTTACTGTTTGAAACATTAATTATATTGGGGAAACATGAATTAGTTTTCAATCCTCAAATATTACCAACTTAAATCTTTATTTTCCAATTTATTCAAGTAATGCCAAGCATCCTTATATCACAGTACCAGAATGTATGAACATATAAAAGTAAGGCAAGAGGTATTTATATGGTTCTCCAAATATAGAAGGAGCCATGTGTGTTAGGGAAGAGAGGACTGCAGACAAGAATTTGAGAACTGTCTTCTATTTCCAACTCTGCTACTGCATCAGCTGTACTGACATAGTGCTTTTACTCTACTCATTTATAACATGGTGATTCAATCTGCCCTTCCCGTCGCAAATGTTTTTGTGATGATCAAATAACGTAAAGTTTGTGAAGATGCTCGGAGAACTATCCAACACTATATGAATTTAGCTTCCATTATTTTATTACGTTTTGGCACTATGCAGTCGAGCCTGATCAATTATGGAATCATAAATTTCCAGGTATTAACTGTGAAAGACAGGTGTGAAAAAAGAGTCACATCTCTTTTCTTTGATATAAGATTAAGACTCCGGACAAAGCTTAGAAAATACATTTAAAAGCCATTGCCTCAAGAGTATACTCGTTGTAAAGAAAAAAAGAATGATAGTGTCCTGAAAGCTACCTCAGTAAGTTAAGAGGATAGCTCTGCTAATCAGCTAACTCAAGCATGCACACTAGATTTTAATGATTGCATGGGTCGTGACAAATATAGACATAATGAGTTTGGCTGAAGACGAAAGAAATTTCAATGAGGTACTACTGAGGCTCTGAGTTTCTGCACACATTGGGAGGGAAGAGGGAAAAGAGCTCAGATTGCCTTTTAGCCCATGGATAGTTGAATGAAAAAATGAAAGTCAAAGATCAATTGATAAAAAATAGAGAAAGAAGCATCTCTCCATATATATTTCCCTCTCTGTTCTGAAATAAATTATATTCCATATAAAAATATTCTCCATTATTTTCAATATATAAAATTCTAGTATTTTTAAATGTTGACTTAAAACATTTTTTTTATTAAAATAGTTCACCTCACTGGATGGCTGAAATACTACCTAAAGCTAATTATTAACACAAATGGATTAAGATTTTTCTATAATCATTAAAACCATTTTCTGTAGATACACTTTTAATAAATCCGATTTAATAACTGGATTCCCATAAAGCTGTCATCCTGTACCTCTGTTATATTTTGGTGCAGTGATCAATGTGTCAGATTTCATTACTGACACTTCTGAATAGTGAATATGAATTCAGAATGACAGTAAACATGTTGGACATTTGTTAAACCTGAAAAATTTATTCTTCACTGGTGCAATTTTACTTTCATTGGTTTGAGTAGTAACACTTCATAGGAAAATCTTGTAAATTTGTACTATGATGCTGAAGGGAGAGTGTCATTTAAATAAGCATTGGTACTGTGTTACAAATTATTAGGGTAGCCGGTGTGCTAGAGTATGTCTTAATTCAACATAGGTAATATCTGCAAGAACTTTTTGGCTTAATGAGGTTTTATTTTATCTGTTCGGGCAGAATCCAACTTACATTAATATAGGTATCAATCTGTTCACTTCCCACTATCCTGTTCTTGGTACTTTACAAAACCCAGTGGTATGTTAATAGGAAACATGACAGGATGATTTAGAAATGGAAGAATCCTACAATTTCCCTTTGGCAGGCAAGACCAGGGAGTGAGCTTTTCTGATTGCCTACCTACTATGCTGAACCCCTGGCAGCAGAAACTGAGGAGCCTGTAAAAACACTATGCGTCTTGTCCTTTATGAACTCAGACTTGTAATGGGTTAAGAACCGCCCCTGATTACTAATGTGTTTAATTTGGAGTCATCTGTTTAAATTTAAGAAACACCTTATTTATTTATTTTTTTTGCATTGTCATGTGTTTATTAGCTATTTCGATAGCCTCTTATTTATTTTTAATTAAATGTATAGGGTTGACCTTGGTTAATAAAATTATATAGGTTTCAAGTGTAGAATAAACTTATTGAAAGAAGGATGCATTCTTTAGTGCTTTTTTGTTTTCATTCAGTTCAATATGCACTAAACTTGTCTAATTCTTCCACTTTTTGCTTTCTGGTGCCTTGACATGTTATTGAGGTAATTTCTAGATCTCTCCTGTGTGCTCTTAAAAATGTGTGAAACTCATTTTATTAAAAACTTAACAAGTTATTTACAATTTAGTTTGAAAATGTAGGGTTAAATTTGTATTTTCACCTAAAACAATTTACTTTTTTAATAGTCCATGTTTGAAGATTATTCATAGAAATGTATACTTGCGAGTAGCAACTGGCAACTGTACTGTGAAAGGAGCAGGCACATCACACTTGAATTCATCGTGGTGGAACCAATGTTTAGGTGTCATCAGCGACAGCACAGAGAAAGGCGCAAAAGAGACAGGACAGCCTGGGATGTGGAAAGACTAATTTAGTTAGTCGGCATTTAATTTTTTCCTTCCGAACGTCTCACTATCTTTTTAACACAGCAATTTGTAATCTTAGTTTAAACACGTTCTATTTGAAGCTCTAATTATAGTTTATATAATTCATGTTTTCCAAAGAACACTCTTTCTTTTTACATGGAAACATTTGTGTGTTACTTTCAGATATTTAAATATTTCAGCATTGGTAATAGAAAAAAATTCATATAATAGTTTCATAATAACCTTGTTGAATGGGATGGAAACCACTTATTAGAAGTTAAAAAAAAACTAATTTTGAAATTTGACTGCATCATTTTTAATGGATTTTCATGAATGTAAAATGTATGTTTAAGCAAAAATATATAATACTTTCAGACAGAAGAGCAACAGTAATCACAGCTACATTGTGTTAATTGCAGAAGCCATGGTTATAGACATTTGACAATCTGAAAATTGCTTATTGCTTATAATTTTATTTTATAATTTTTAAGAAGAAAAATTGCTAATCTCCTCAGCACTTTGCAAGGAGAGATTTTCCCCTTTTGTATCAAGTTATTGTACATTTTGCCTTTTTTACCATTTGTTTTAGAATCACTGTGTGATCAAAAGGATCAAGAGCTTTTGGCAATCACAAGAGTGGCAGCTGACAATGGAAATAAAATACACATCCCATAATCCATGGGGTGACCAAAGATATGCCTTTTGTCCTTTAGAAGGGATTATGGTTTATTTACAAGTTTATCTGTTAAGTAGGAAAGACATTAAATTTTATTCTCAATAACACTTTTCATGGATAAGTTTTCATGGATAAATTTGTATCCTATACAAATAGGTGACTTGTGCAAATAATTTGGATGCTTCAAGGAAAAATAAATAGGTTCGCTGAATTATTCATGCACATACTACTTTTGATTGCATACAGTGATAAGAACTAATTAAGCCATTGGTAATTTAGAAACTGTCTTCAGTTTCATTGATATTATTTGCAATATCATCATGACCAATAAACATTTCTTGATGACTTATATGTATAAAGAATATATATGTGTGTAGAAAAGGGCATAGGCACTGGAAATAGAACTCATGGAAATAGAGCGATGTAGAATGTACATGAAACCCTGGTGCTGGAAAACTACATACACAATCCCTACTCTCAGGAAGCCCTAGGCCTAGGGTTTAGTTTTTGTGTGTGTTTACATGTAGCATAGTCTACAAAGCAAGTTCAGCATAACCTGAGAAGCAGCTAAGAACAGTAGGCAGGTAGATCAGGGCACAGATTCCAGTGCTGCGCTGCCTCAGTTCAAGGTTCAGCTCAGGCTCTTACGAGGAGAATGTCTTCGGGCAAGTTATTTAAGCTTTCAGTGACTCAGTTTCTTTATCTGTGAAATGGGTATTATAATACTACTTCCTTTGTAGGGCTGTTAAGATTAAACGAGTTAACAGTTGGAATATTCTTAGTTCCTGGCACAGAGCAAATACTATACACATGTTAAGTAAAAAAAATAAAGTGCTTAACCAATATTTTAAAATATGATGATAGCTTTTAGTAGATGGAGAGATCACTTGGATATGGTTTCGTCAACATGTGATACATGAAGGAGATAAAACTTGAGTTAGGATCTCAAAGGCGGAAGAGCGGAGAAACGATACAGGAGGACTTTTCAGGTGTATAGAGTGGAACCTGTTGTCCTATTGGTGCAGGATGGGTCTTGAGGCACACAGGTGTTCCACAGCGGACATATAAGGAAGGGAAAGATGCTGGAATCAAGGCTGCCCACACTGACCTAGCAACAGGCTTAGCATCTGAGTGACCAAACTGAAAAGTTGAGGGGTGTGGCATAGTGAACAGAGAAGTATTTAGAGTTGAGTTTGATATCTAAAGGACAAGTAACTGGGTTTTTCAGGCAGTCGTGATGGTCACTGATGTCAGATGTCCATTTTTTGGTTCCCGGATGATCAGTGCCTTTTGCAACCAGGCCTCCGGCAGCTGTTCACCTTGCATCCTCTGCTGAATTACCACGCCCTGAAGCTGGGACCCACCAACAGGCACACTGGGCACGCCAGCCCTCACCAGCGCGAGGGTCTTGGTCCCTCTTGCTCTGTTTCCCTTCATGGCTTTACCTCTTAGTTCATTTTGTGGTACCGAAGTAGCTCCTGGATACCTCCATTTTGGTTGCCATTTTGGGCCGCATGTTTAATCACCAGCTTCACAGTGTCACTCTTCACCTTTAGCTCTCCACTTGGCATGGCTTATATTTTTACTCATTCCAGGTAACACTCTCTGCAGTTGAGCTCTGGCCTTTAGGTCACCATCACATCGGCCTATATCAGGCCCCCTGGAGACAGAGTACAAATGCTGCTTCTGGGGGTTAGAGAACTGGAGCCCAGGGGCCCAACATCTTTTAGGTGGAAGCTGACAAGAGTCAGGCAAGGGATCAGGGCTCTAGCCAACTGAGGTGGATTTGAAGCTCTGCCTTTGGATTATAATATAAAAAGAACCCAGGAAGTGGCCATTATGGGACCACCATAGATTTTCATTCTGCAAGGAAGAATGTTATTCCCAATCCACTTCCAATATAGCCATTATGGAAGGTGTTCATCCATTTTTTTCAGCCATTAGGACACACTGAGCCCCCAGACTGAGGCGCTTTTTTATACGACTGAAAAAGCCTGGGAAAAGCAGAGACGAAGGAGGGTTTATAATTAAAAATGTGGAGACGTATTCCCGTTCGTGTGCTTCTGAGAAATAAACAGAGCATCACAGAGTAGGGCAGAACTGACTAGTATTGGGAGACAAGTTTAGGGCCAGGAATAGCCATTCTGTCATAATGGCAGGTAAGGGGTTTGGATTGCTTTGGGGGCAGGGGAATTACTGAATATTTTGAGCACTGATGTGAGTGAAGATTAGCTGGCAGTTATGAGCTGAAATATAGCAGGAGAGCAAGAGGTGAGCCCAATTAGGATACTCTTTATTCCTAGAGACAACACTCTGAGATTTAGCTTTTCAGTCTCTGACATTAAGTAGGTGCTTCATAAATATTTATGCCATGAAAGAATAAAGTAATTAATTATAGACTTCTTGAGTTAGTAGGTAAGTTCAACTAATCTAACCATTTATTTGTTGTAGCAACTGGTCTGACAGCTTGTCTGACTATTTCTTGTCAAATGAAAAATCAGCATATACTGAAGCAGCATATTTATTTTGGTGTGGTGGCATTTTTAATACTGGGGATGTTTCTATTCATACTGAGTTGAAAGAGGAGTTAAACATCGTTGTCTTCTTTTCCTTGCATGTAATGACCGCACATTGGTCATAGGCCTCTGAAGTCATGTAAAATAAACATCACTGCCTCAGAGAGGTCTTCCTGCCCCCAGAGGCTATGCCAGTGCTCTTGTTATATACTTCATTAGCACCTGTGACACTCTGTTTGAAGTACTCACTGCACGGGCAATTACTTATTAGCATCTATAATAAGATATCTGCCTCATTCACTGCTGAATCCCCAGGGCTTAGCGCAGTCTTAACACAGAGTGGGTGCTCTGTAAATATTTACTCACTCCACAATTTTTCCATTGATTGTCTGCAGTTGTAAAAGGCAATAAAATGAAACAGATGGAGGCTCTTCTCATGGAGTTTCCATGGCAGGGGGAGGGATACAAAAATACACACATAAACAAAGAATATCAAATACCTCAGCGGTCCTAAGTGCAAGGACAAAATCTAAAACTGCATAAGGGGACAGGGTTGGAGGATGATACTTTAGGTGCAGCGTTGAGGGTGGAGTCTCGATGAAAGGGCTTTGGAACAGTGAGTAGCATGAAGTGATGGAGAAGGTGGGTATATGCTCGGGTATGGGGAGGAGTTCCAGAGGGACGGTAACCCTTGACCTGAGTTGAATTTTTTGTTCTTAAGAAGATCGTGATATTTATTAGGGATCACAATCTTTTTAAACATTCTGAAAAGAATCGACAGGGAAGGATCAAGAGGTAACTGTAGTTTAGTAGAGATGTATTTTCTTTGAAACTGAATTGAAATTGTCAAAGCATTGGATAAACATGGGGGTCTTGCAGTATTCAGAAGTGGGTTTTGTGAAACATAAAGCTTACACAGTTTTGGAGGCTTCTATAAAAGAAATATACACAAATATTCTACTTTTATAAACTTTACAGAACACATGACCAAGTGAACATTGCCAGGGCTTTGGAAAGTGAAAGATCCGAAACTTTAAGCTTTATTAGTTTCATGGCACATCCACCTCTGGACACATAGGACTCCAAGAGGAAAAAAAAAATCATTACTCCTTCTATTGTCTCTTCTGTTTATGTTCTAACGAGGAAATGGCAGTTTGAGGTTAACATAGTGGTTTTTCTAGGCAAGCACCTAATTAATAACTGTACAATTCCTTTCCTGCATGAGAAAACCAGGCCACTTTAGTGATGTGGATAAAGCATTTGGGTGAGACTCAAAGGCTCTAATTTTAGTTCTGTCATTTGCTAGCTGCGTGAACAAAGGACAAACCAGCCAACCAGTCTGACACTCTCGCCCTTTTTAGGGAAGGGGTTGGGTTAGTGTAGCCCTTCACCAGCCAGCTGTAAGGTGTTTACCATATTAGAACAACACGTGTACTATGCTTTTTCTTTGTAGTTCATAAAATCATTCACAATATTTGCTTAAATTTACTTATAGTGAATATATCATATCACTATTAATACTAGAAATAGTTATGGTACAGTTGACCCTTCAGCAACACAGGTTGAAACTACACAGGTCCTCTTACCCATGGATATTTTTCAATAAATACTGTAAAAGTAGTTTCTCTTTCTTATGCTTTTTAAATAACATTTTCTTCTCTCCAGCTTACTTTATTGTAAGAATATGGTATACAATATACAATATACGTAACATGCAAAATAGTTGTTAATTGACTATCTTCTTGGTAAGACTTTCAATCAACAGTGGACTATTTTAGTAGTTAAGTTTTTGGGGAGAGAAAATTATATGTGGATTTTTGGCTGTGTGAGGGTCAGTGTCCCTAATCCACATCGTTCAAAGGACAACTATACTGGAAACCTGGAAAATAGCTTTGATAAAGACTCAATAATGTTATTAGAATCTGGCTACATTTCTAACTTGAAGGCATGTTTGAAGCTAAACATTCTTTTGTACATATTATACTGGAAGATTATAAAGTATCAGGCTGTTGCCAAAGTCATATCTGCACCAAACGGAGACTTTTCAAATGATATAATCAATTAATTGATAATAACAAATAAACAATATTGGTAAATAAATACAAAATTTTATTTAAAAGTTGTTTAATGCCATATCTATGTACTACTTAAGGTAGTTTTGGGTACCACTAGGGTTATACATTCATGATCTAGGACAACTAAATTATATAATCTAGTTTGGGGTTCAAAATTTTTCTCATAAATTTCCATTATTTCATAAAGATGAAATCACCAAACTATAGAGTATAGGTCAAATCTGACCAACTGACCTGTTTCTATAAATAAAGTTTTATTGGAATACAGTCTCAGTCGTTTGCTTATGTATCATCAATGGTTGCTTTTGTGCTATGTACTGACAGAATGGTTCTGACGGAAACTGTAAGGCTCCTTAAAATATTTTATTGGGTGTTTTACAGAAGAAGTTTGCTGACTTCTGCATTAAAAAAGAGTATGTCTTCAGTTTTCTGGTATGTTCACTGTGTCTTCTCGTTTAAGAGTAGTAGAGGTTCACTCCATTCGATGAAAATAAAAGAGTAAAAGTGCATTTTCTACATTCAAATGTCTAATACACAGATGAGACTAAACATGTGTAATTCAAAACCCTCAATCTTGACCATGCCCAAACCTTTTCTATCTGTACTTGATGGCATCTCCACTCTTTACATTACTCAGGTGAAAAACGTTGAAGTTATTCTTTACTGCCTGCCCCCCACCAACTCCCGCATTAAATCCATTGGGGAACTCTTGCTCGTGCCTTCCAAATAAATCCAGGATATGACTATTTGTCACTCCACCCGATGCTACTGTTCCTGTTGAAACCACCGTTACGTCTCTGTGGGCTTCCCACCGTTGCCTTCTGGTTTCTCTTCTTCTACCCTTGACTCTCCATAATGGAATGTCAGCATAATGCCCAGCCAACTCATTGTACTCATCCCCTCAGAGCCTCCCATTTTATTCAGAGTAAAATGCAAAGTCCTGATAGAGGACGACAGGGCTTACCATGATGTTGTCCCTGTTACCTCTCTTGCTGCATCTGCCTGGCCACCCTGGCCCCTCAATCCATGGCGGCACAACAGCCACACTCTCTCCCTCCTGGCTTTTCCCGCCACCTGGACACTCTTCTCCCTTACATGCAGTTTTCTCATTTTGTCTTCAGGTCTTTACTCAAATGTCACCTCTTCATGGAAGCCTACTCAAAACACAAGATTTAAATTTGCAATCCCTTGCCCTGGTAATCTGGGTCTCCATTGCTTACTTTCCTTTTTATTTTCCAATGGCACTTACTTTCTTTTAACATACTCTATGTTATTTATCTAGTTATAGTTGTTGATATGTATTTATATATTTATGCATACATATAAGTCTGTTTCTTCTCAGTAGAATGTTAACACCATGAACATAGAGATGTTTTTCTGTTTTATTTACTTAAGTATTTCAAGCATCTAGAAAAGTGCCTAGCATATAGTAGGCTATTGGTGTGTCTTTGAATTTCTTTTTGAATAAATGAATGAATCTAAGAGATGTTAATATCTAATTTTCAAGTAATTTCTCAAAAATACCAACCTAAATTTTTCAATATTCCGATTTTTCAAATTTAGGAGTGATATAAATGAGAGGTAAGTTTTCTTAAACATGAAAAGAAAAACTAAACTTTATATATTAGGATTAGGTAAGTCAGTTATTAAGTATAAACACATAATTTTCTTCTTAAGTGCTAATGTTTTAAAAAATAAATCTCTCAATTTTATTTTTTCCTCACTGTATTTATAACTAGTAATGGCTGTTAAACCATTTTAATATTTGGTTGTCTTTTATTCTGTAATCAGCAAAGTCTCTTACAACTTTAACCTCGTCTCAGAAGTTTGTCCTTACATTCTGACCTTACAGGAAACTAGGCAATCCCTTGAGGAAACTGCTTCCCCAGCTTCCATCTCTACTGGAAGTTGTTATTTCTTCTCAGATCTCACTCACCTCACAGCTATGAAGTGGAAGATGTGTTTTCTCAGCTCTCCATTTCTTCTTGTTCTTGAAAAATTCGTGCACCATTGAGGTTTCTGCATTGTTTTTCCCTTATGCACTTCTTTTATCTCCAAATATTCTAGAAATCACCATTATTTCTTGAAGGCCTTAGGCTCTGAATCAATTTTTTCTACTTCCACCCAATAGCTGTCATTATTTTTGTGATAAAGTCCCCCAGCTCCCCATGAATCACTAGTATAAATCCTGGCCTCCAAATTCATGACCTCTTCCTCTCTCATGACCATTTTCTTTTACCTACCCATCTCTGTATCCTTGGTCCTCACCTCCAAAATCTAAAATTCAAACATCATGACTTGATGACCAAATCTTCTCTCTGCCATGTTCCTTGCTCAATAATCTTACTATAACAGTTTCTCAATGATGTCCTGATCTTGAATCCAGTGATCCCACAAATTTCTCATTAGTCTATAATTATTTCTCATTCTCCCTTCTCCTTTGGCACAGCTTATGTTTCAAAATTCATCATTATAATTTCCATTACCTTCTCATGATTCATGCTTTTAATTCCAATTCTGAGTCCATGGCCCATTATCCTGTCACTCTCTTGAAACATATCCCAGTTATCTCACATCTTTCTCAGTCTTTCTATAAAGTATCAACCATGAATGAACTCAGTCATTGATCTCAGTACCTGCACTCAAGCACCTGAATGGTGAGGAATTGCCTCACCAGAACATCGCCTTTTATTTGAAATTTGTCATTCTAAACATTTGGCTTGTCTGACCACTTCCTCATCTTCAAATACTTCTCTTTCTTGATTCCTAGTTTTCCTCTCACCTGTCGGCCACTTTATTATAGTCGTAATTGCCGGCCACTTCTATTTTACAATACATCTGAAAATTAGTATTTTTTCAGGGCCCTGTTTCAACTTTTATTTTCTATGTAAACTTTACACCTGGAAGATGTGATCTAGTTCCCAAAATGTTGGTACTATCTAAATTACAAAACAAACAAACAAACAACAACAAAAAAAAACCAAAAACAAAAAAACATACAATTAAATGTCTCTGGTCAAAATTTCTCTTCTAAGCTGAGGCAGGTCTACAGTCTTCATATGTGTCTCACAGACACATAAAAATTAATATGTTCAAAAGCTAAAAGCTGACTCTTTTTTGCTTCTGTAATTTCATTGAGATACAGCTGACCTGCAGCATGGCACAAACTTGGAGTGCTCAGCAGAATGACTTGCCTTACACACACTGTGTAAGGGGCTCTAGATCCCTCCCAGACGGGATCTTTCTTAAATATAACCCATCTCAATAAATGGCACTGTTGTTCTCTCATTTGTTCAGTCCCTGATTCCTTTCTCTTTCTCATTCTTTACATTCAATCCAGATGCCAGTCCTGTAGATTTGACTTCTAATACATACCTTGAAAGACCCATCCCTTCTTGCTTTGATGTCTGTAGCAGCCTCTAACTAGTGTGCTTTCTTTTATTGCTCATCCCCAACCGGGGCAGTATTTTTATGGTATACAGCGGATAATGCCACTTTCCTTTATTCAAAGCACCTCTAACTGCATGTGAGCATATAATTGTAGAAACTGATGAGCCCCTGCCAATGCCAACCCTCACCTTGTGATTCGCCCTTTCAACTGCACTGGCTTTGTAACCAAACCCAGGTTCGAGGGCCTGCTGCACAAAAGCCAAACTGGTGTTGGTGAGAAGGAAAGAGGTTTATTCAAGTTCTAGCCACCGGAGAAGGTGGGGGAACTCTCATCCTAAAGCCCATCTGCACATCTCAGTACAGGTAAGAGCTTTTGTAAGGAAGGAGAGGGAAAGCAGAACAGGGAGATCAGGGGGAGGAGCTGTGGACATGCAGGCAAGGTCCTTGCTGGTCCTGATATGGATTTTAACCACCAGTGTCCTTGAGTTGACCCTCTGGTTGAATTCCTGTGTGCAGAGGGTTTGAGGTCAGTTTGCTCTTTAGGTTCACACAGAAACCGAAACTGCTGATTCTGGTAAAGTAACTAAATTTTTACATGCAAGTTTTAATTTTGAGAGAAAAAGATCAGGTTAGAGTAACAGGCTGGGTTTAACATTTACTAAGATTACCGTATTTTGCTGTGTATAATGCGGACCCCCTTTTTTGGACCAAATTTTCAGGAAAAAAACTTTCTTTTTAATTTTTTAATTCATTTTATTTATATATATTTAGAAACAAAACCAACTATCATATTCCAGAGTATTATTTTGCATATGGATATAATTGTTTTCTAATGTTACACTTTAATACATAAGCATTAATAAAATAACTAAAAACATTTATCTAGATAATAGAATTAGTAGTACCCATGTATAGTGTGCATCCTTATTTTCACCTCAAAAATTTGGGCAAAAAGTGTGCATTGTACATGGTAAAATATGGGTAATATGGGTACCTTCATATAAGCATGAGGGGGTACCCCGAAAAACCAGGATTATCTTCTGGAGTGCAGGCCCCTTATAGTACAGGCTTCCCTCGCTACATGAGTGCTCTAGGAACCATTTGTATCAGTGTAACAACTGGCATTGTTGTGAGAGGCTGTGTTTGGCTTCAGTGAATTTTTTTGAAGACTCTTTTAACACCTTTGCCCATTTCACGATGGGTGATTTATGGGTGCACCTGCCCACACCACGCTGAGTGTTCAGCAGTTTTTGACCAAAAATAGCATGACCCCCATGCCAATCCTCCCCAGTCACCCGATCTTGCCCCTGAACAACTATTTTTTTCTGTTTCCCTGGATGAAAAACGTCCTCAAAGGGAAACGTTTTGCTGATGTGAAAGAAGTGAAATAAAAAATGGCAGAAGTACTAAAAGGCATCAAATTCGATGAGTTCAAAAACTGTTTTGAGCAGTGGAAAAAATGTCTTAGTAGGTGTATTGCATCAAATAGAGAATATTTTGAAGGAGACTGAAGTTTAAACATGAAAAAATAAATACATGATTTTTTATAAACTTCATCTTTTTTGGATCCCCCTTCACATAGTGTATTCATTTCCTGTTACAGCTTCACTTCTGATCTACAAACACACCAAAGTCTATATGGTTTCATGGCTTTTGCAAAAACAATGTCTCCTGCAGGGTTTTGCATAATCCCCTACATGGGGTCTTTGCATACATAATCTACCCTTCCCTTTTCAAAGTTGTCTCCTCATCCTT
Organism: Mormoops blainvillei; assembly: GCA_004026545.1. NCBI lineage: Eukaryota > Metazoa > Chordata > Mammalia > Chiroptera > Mormoopidae > Mormoops > Mormoops blainvillei. The sequence goes on from PVJD01000304.1 coordinate 124,813, forward strand.
CATGTCTTGACTAAATACCTCTAAGATATGTCTTACTCTATATCTTAGGAAGTACTGCTTTTCCTTCTAACCTAGTACTTACTTTCGTTTCATCAGGAAAACCTACTCATTTTTTAAAACACTTGACAAATTTTAAATAAAAGTGTTGCTAATTATTATATTATGTGTTCTTATTTATTGAAAAATATCTGTGAAAAACATGTATTTTACTAACCATGGCATGCTGGTTCTTAAACATAATGATTGAAATTACACACTGTAAATGTGAATTAACACATTTTAATTAACAACTATTTTTGAATCATTGAATGAATACATGTGTTCTCATAGAAAAGTCATAATTGGTTAGTTGAATGTAAGTGGTAAGAGTGAGATGGCTAATTACTAGGTTTCAAAGATGGAATGTAAACACTGCCTTTTACTTAGTATGGTTTACTTTAAATTTTAGGTGTTCTGTCCAGAATATATTGATCTTCCTGGTATTGCTTAGGATTTTTAAACAAACAAACAAAAAAACCTGAGAGTAAAGATTACAGATACAGGTTTGCCTTTCTGTTGTAACTCTCAGAGCTGTGACATTGTAATGACCTCTGCCCTCTAAGAACTTTTTGACCATCTTTACCTACAATCACCTCTTCTCCTCTCAACTCTTAAAGCTTTTATTCTGTGCAATACTTATTCAGGGTTTGCATCCTGTCTTGAATTTTCACTCATATTTTAATACACTTGTGTCTTGATTCTAGACGTAGAATGGACTTATTTTCAGATCCCACCAGTACTTGAGCACCCAATAACTACTGACTGTCTAATAGAAAATTTTATCATCCATCACTTCATTTAAGCTATTTCTAAATGCCATTGAGATCACAATTATCAAGTCAGTGATAAGTAATTTCACACACATGTAAATTCACATAATCAGGATAAGTATATAATTTAGGATAAGGAATTATGGGGCAATATCCTTTACAAGCCTCCAGATATTACCTTACTTTATTAGTCATCTCTCTGTTTATAGCTGGCTTTTGCATGAATAATAAACTTGTTTCACACTCAATAATTGTCAATTGGTTATTGTGTTTTTGGGTGGTTGTGGTTTGGTAGGTCCAATGGTAGTCCTTGCTGTACATTGTAGGTAGCAATTACAGAAGACCTGTACAGAAGACCTTCAACTAATCTTTGTTGAATAAATAAACATTTATCAGTATGTGATTAAGGGTAAGATGCTTAACGGCACCACTACGACTGCCACTGTTACAACCAATAGCAGAAACAACAGCAGCAAAAATCCAACGTTAGGCATCATTTGAAATCACTTGTACTGTTCCTGTCTCCTCTCGTCTGTCAGAGAAAAAAATCCAAGAAAACAGTGTGCATGTTTCTCTATCTTTTGATCACAGCCTCTGTGATATTTGCCTGAGTCTTTCTGTTAATAGTGACATGCCTCCACTTTGCTTCACCTGTGAAGAACCTGTCTGAGAATTGATGGGTCTGGATGGGAGGGCAGCCAATTAGGTAATGGCCTCCAGCAAGAGCGAACTCTGTAGAAGACTTGCCTTTGAACTGTGTGAAGTTGAACTAAAGGGCGCAGCTGCTGTATAAATCAGAGAGAAAAGAACAAGGGTACACCTGTAGGTTGACTCAACAGCTATATTTTTTCAGCTCAAATAGTAGAGTAGCATAATGTTAGCTAATACAATACTCAGATTAATTAAGTAATCTTGACTTCAATTATTTAGATAACTGAAGAGAGTGGGGAATTATATGCAAAATTGAAGTATTAATTTCGGAAATGGAGACATTGCTTTAAAGGGTTTCTATAAAAAAATAACTCATGGGGAATCTGTTAATAACAGACTTACCAGTTTAATGTCAAAGGACATTATCAGCAGAACCAGCAGTTATAAATTTAAAGCCAGAGATCTAATATCAACTTTATTAAGTAGAGACAGAGAATATGTCACAAATAAATTTATTGACATCTTTCTGTGAGGAATTGTTTTTTTAACTACCTGTTCCAAACTAAAATTGCCTTGGACTTGATAAAAGGAACAGATGAAAGTCTTTGCCCACCTGGCCCTAGTACATTATTGTTAAACTTTTTGTCACAATAGAGATAATGCTTTAAAATTTGTACAAAGATAGTGTGCTGAAACTGGAGATGCCCTATGGACAAAGCCTCTTGCTTTTCCCAAGGGTGTGTACATTTATCATCAGGCATCTCAAAATCTAATTATTTTTCTTTCACTGGTGTGCTTCTTTTGTTTTCAGAAATAATAAAAATAAAATAAATACAATAGTGTTGTGATATTAATAAGAAATAACAAAATGTGAAAAGTCAAGTTTTTATTATGCAATTCTATTTCTTTCTCAGCATTTAAATACAGTGAAAGTTACTTGCTGCTGATCCTCAGGGTCCAGGGAAAATTTTGTAAAGGTAACAATTAATTAGGACATTAGCAGTACCATGATTTTATCACTTTAATTTTTCATCCAAAGATATAAACTGGGTCCTTAGATACCTAACTCAATCATCCAAAATATATTAAAGTTCAAAGTATGAAATAAATGTTTTCATTAATACTATTAACTTTTAAATTTAAGATGCCCACCTTTATTGTGCTTATTTGTGCTAGGAAGTAAATGATCATGTGTTTAAATTTTTACAATAATATATAAGATTCATGTACTTCACATGTGAACTCATACAAACAATTTAATACTAAATACACTGAGTAAAAAGTGTAAGAATATACTGAAGGAAATACAAGCGGGGAACCCCCCTACACCGGAATTATCTTCTGGAGGGCGGGCCCCTTGTAATACAGGCTTCCTCCACTAGGTGAGTGTTCTAGAAGTTCGTCTGGATCAGCTGGTATTATAGGGAGAGGCTGCGTTTGGCTTCAGTGAAATTTTTTTGAAGACTCTCAGCAACTTTGCCCATTTCATAACGGGTATGTACGAGCACATCTGCCCAGACCACGCTGAGTGTCCAGCAGTTTTTAACCAAAAATAGCATGACCCCATGCCCCAGCCAGCCTAGTCACTTGATCTTGCCCCCGAGCAACTTTTTTTTCTTTCCCTGGTTGAAAAATGCCCTCAATGAGAAGTATCTTGCCGATGTGGAAGAGATGAAACAAAAAAATGGCAGAAGCACTAACGGGCATAACAATTGACAAATTCAAAAACTGTTTTGAGCAGTGGAAAAAAATCTCAATAGGTGTATAACATTAAATGGAGGGTACTTTGAAGGTGAATGAAGTTTAAACATGTAAGAATAAGTGCACATTTTTTATAAATAAATTCCAGGGTTTTTGTATTCCCCCCTTGTTAAGTAAAAGTATAAACTGGGCCTTTATTTGTGAATGAAATAATAGATTACTGTTGTACTCATTTGATATGATGTATCTTAGTGAATGGTAATTTACACATGCATGGTGCTTGCCAGTTTACAGAGTCCTAACATATACATTTTTTTATTTGATCTTCAGTAAGCCCTGTGGGGATGGCTATGCGGGTATTTTTATTATCTAAAAAGAAATGGAGTCTCAGAAAAGTTATTAGATCACTTCACACAGCTAATTGACAGCAGAACTAGAATTCGATACAACACAGGATCACTATGTAAATACTATTACATTATATTCCCCAAACATACAATAGTATTGGCTATAAATACTCTTAATTGATAGACTGTTTTAGAAAGGAATACATTCCTTAAGATTTCATCAAATTTTGCCAGATAACTTCGTAGATATTTCATGAGATAATTTGTGCAGTAACTTGTTTTTCTCTAAACTCTACCCTCGAGAGTTATCTCTCTGTATTTAACTAGATGTATTGTTTCAAGGCCAGTGTCCTCTGGCTTCCATCAGGGATAAGTGACAGCTGTCTGTGCACTAATGAAACACGAAGGCTGTTTTCCATCACAGGGAGAAACAGATCATTGCTTTTTGCCCTCATCCTTTGAATTATTTAATTTTACAGCCATCCAAGTCACCTTTTATTCTTTTAGCATGTGTTCTAGAATTTTAAAAGGAGGGAAGGCAGAACAGTTCAGCACCTAAGTAGACAGCTTTTGTCAAATGTTACTCCTACATTGTTTTACAAGGTTCCTTTTGTTCTGTGGTAAATGGCAATGTCTTTCACTGAAAAAGTAATTTATAAATATCTTTTTGGTTTAGGCTTGTATGTTCTTTAAGTTTGGTTCACAGTATATTTTTCCTTTTATGGGGAAATAGTAGTAGAACATTTTATTCTCTGATATGAACTCAATGTGTGGCTATTAACAAGGTGGTAGAGTGGTGGAATGGACATGCAAAAATCATTCTTCAGGCTTTCCATTTTCATTACACGGTGTGGCTGGAAGAAACATGATCTTGTGAGTTCTTATGGGGAAAGACAAAAGGAGCAGCCCCCGACATTGAGAAACCCACCCGGCACTCAAGCTAAGTCCCATTTTTCTCTAACTAGACAAACAATCTCACAGAATACCAGCTCTGAAGGTTACTTCGAGATCATGAAAAAATGGGATAAAGCAAGACCACTTCATAATTCTATCTAAACACAGACAAGCACGATGTCACTATGCCACCCACAAAATATTGAACACCCCCTTACTCGTCCAAAGGCGTGACTGCCGCTGCTTCATCAGTAAGCTTTATCTTCATTCTCGTCTCCTCTCCCTTTCAATAAGGCTTACTGAACCACCCATTCACAGAAGTTTCTTGCTTTCCGACGGCATGCAATCTCATGTAACCCCCTATTTCCTAGATCCTCCTCCAAAGTACCAGATCAAAGACAAAATCTTACATTAGGTTGTTTTTTACCTCCTCCTGAGACAGCCCATGATTCCAAATGGAAAAGTATTAAATCAACCTGTCTCAACTAGAGGTGTGCTCCTGGTGCTCTTTGGTGAGAGGATCCAGACCTGTGCTTGGTCTTTGTCTCAACCTCTTAGTAGTTATTGGAAATTGAGTGAATTATTTAGCCACTCTGGTATTTGTTTTTTTCTCTATAAAATGGAGGTATTTTTACCTACCATAAGATGGTTAAGACATTCGTTGAAATAAGCAATATAAAGCCCCCTACTACACAGGAAGAATCCAAATGTTATTTTTCCCATCTCATATTATTTTTTTCTATCTTTTTCCTTCTTTTTCTGATTTTCCCACAATTCAATAATTACAGTCTTTTCAATTGTTTGATCTATGGTTTGTAACTAGAATGATTTTTAAAATCTACAAATGAAATTTTCTAAGTGTTGACTTGGAAATCAAAGTTTTGACACGGAATTGGCAGCTTTATAGGAACTGTCTGGACTTCGCATTACTATGATTGTACTCTGGGAAAACAACGCTGCTGCCCACCCCCGGCCCAGCAATCATTTATTGACAACCCGGTGTTCCAGGGAGTAAGCTGGGCAATGTGAATGTAGAAATGAGTTAGATGTCATCCTACCATCAAATAATACATATTCATCTCCAGTAATTTACCAAGTATCAACATAATAGCAGTTCTGAAACATGTCTCTAATCCAACATAGCTGGAGTTTATGACACAGTCCTCCAGTCACAGGGCTGCACCAAGATTCTCATTTGGTAAGAGAAAATGTACTCACTGATAAGGTCATAAAACGAGAGGATGATCCCATTCAAATACAACCTCAAAATACTTAAATAGAAATCTGACAGCAATAAAAGGAGAAATAGAGAAATCTGCAGTTGTTGGAAATTCTAATAGAAACTTATAGATCAAATAGGCAAAAGTATTGAGAAAACATGGAGAGTTTGAGCAACACAAGAAACAACCTTCATCACATTTGTGCATGTATGTGTGTGTAGCAGCCTCATCCAAAAAAACAGCAATCTCATGGTTCTTAGGCATATTAGGGATATTTATAAAATTTGATCACACCCCATTCTGCAAGGGAAGTCTTAAGAAATACCAAAGAATTGGTAGTATGTGGATGACTTTCTCTAGCCAAAAATGCAATAAAATTAAAAATAAGCAATATATTTGGACACTTTCAAATTCTCTTTTCAAACCCCAAATATCTCTGACTTTGTATTGCTCATTGAAATATTCCTAAAATAAACTAGAAAAGAAAAAAGAAAAAGAAAATAGATACAAAGAAGTAGAAAAGGCTGTCGACTGGTATAAGTGGGTATGTGTATAGTTTTCATGGAGAGAAAGAGTTTGATAGTATTTTTTGGCCCGGTATAACAAGAGTAGAAGTGTTGGTTAGGAAGTAACAGGGCATTTGGTTGAGTGTGAAGCAAGCAATCAAATCGAGCAGTTTTGGGAAAATTTACACAGAGGAGTTAAAGCTGGAAGTATGGAAAAATGGGGAACCAATTTGTTTTATGAAATTTTAAACGGGGCTCTTAGGAAACTCTGATTGGCAACCATAGGTAGATCTATTAAGCAGGGGAGACAAAGCTCAGGAAGAACTTTCAGAGAGTCAGTCAGTGGGCAACTAGTTTCATGACAGCACACATCAGTATGAGACCCCAATGTTCTATTATTGCTTCCTGAGCGATGCCCTCCTCAACCTTAATAAATATTTCTATCTGGGCTGAGTGATTAGTGAGAGTGCAAAACAAACAAGCAAGCAAGCAGTCAAACAAGCCACAGAGAAATAAGTGGGAAATAATGAGCGGGGGTGACATTTTATGATTAAGATGTGAATACCACCGTGCTTCCTCCCGCACTTCTCACTCTGCCAGAACACGCTGGGGAGGGGGGAAAAAGTGATAATCTATGACGAGAGAATCTGCTCTTCTGTCCACAGAACATAAACCAGAGTGAGATGCTGAATGGAATTTGATTTTTATCCAGTCCAGCTATAATACTACATTTTAGAAGGTTCCATTTGCTATTGAGCATGCCAATGTTGATATCCAGTAAGAAAATAGTACTTTGGTGGCCTTTCCCCCCTAGTTATTTGCTTCCTCTACCTTTCCTCCTATAGTTCATTCTTTCTCTTTATATTTGAGTTGGGAAAACTAGTATGAAGATGAATGGGAAAATGCTATTATTGTTATTTTGTTTTGATATGTTTTTGAAAATTTAGATATCTTGAGAAAGGTTAAAAATGACTAAATTTTTCCTAATAATGAAGCACATAGATTTTAATTTAGTTTTTTTAACCATATATTGAAAATATCAGATGCAAAATAAATTCCACCAAAATAATGATTTGCATAACAGAAAGTTCAGAATATTATTATTTTATTCTCTTAATTTATTACATATAATTTTTTGTTATAGGTACTCAAAGTTCAAACATTACAACATCGATTAATCATGTAATAGAGTTCACAGTGACTAAAGGAAATTTAGAGCCCCATGTTTTAATTTAACTTTCTTATTTGTAATAAAATGAACGTTTATTTAAATTGTACTGTAAAATAAAATGATTGAATAACTTTGTTAAACAATGCATTCCATACAGTTCTTTCCTTAATCTAGAATTTCATAGAAGTGTAATTTAATGCAACTTTTAAATAGACATATTTTTATAGCATTTGTAGCTCCTAGCGACAAAACACCTCTGAGCACCCTCATCAGAACAAAGCCCCCACATCACAGCCAGCTCAATAAAACTGATTAAACATTTACTCAGGAAAAAAAATGAAAACCAATTCTGCCTTCGATTAAGCATAAAAGAGCCTGAGGTATGCAGATGATCGGCAGACTCAGCTGTCATTTAAAAAAATGTTCAAAAGTTGAATTTTTCATGTAATTATCATTTGAACTTTGATAGTATTTTATAAATCATACGACTGTATTAGTCAAAGCCCCAGCAGGAAACAGATGACACAATCGATTGGGTAATTGAGGAGAGTTTAATAAAGGGACTACTTCTAAAGTCATGGACAGGATTTGGGGTACCAACAAGGGTACACTGAAGTCACCTGGGGCTACCTACAGCTTTGAGTCCCATTTATCCCAAGGCTTCAAAGGACACTAGAGGGAGTGGGTCCTGGAACACAGAGAAATGGAGAGGGTCACCTGATGGGAGCTGTAGACATTGGTGGTAACTTGTCAGGGAGGAGGCGTGGAGAATAAATACCCAGACTTTACTCCCTTCTCTCCTCCCAGTCTCGGAACCCTGTTGACACACTTCATACAGGTCAACTTCACTCAGGGCTCAGTGGGGGACTGAAATTAGATTTTGGAAAAAACAGAACATAGGCAGCACATGGGCTCGGAGGGATAACTTAAGTATTTACTCAGAAAATGTTTATTGAACATCTATTACATGTTAGGCACTGGGACGCAAATAGGAACAGAATATAAGTCTTGCAAGTGGAGAACAGCTTGGAGTTTTTCTTTTCCTTTTCTTTCCTTAGAACTTAACAGACCAAATAAAAGGGGGGCTAAGGAAAACAAAAATAGGAAAAATTTCATTATAAAGGAGAAGATATGAAGTATAAAATATTCATTTATAGAAAAAAAATAAAGTAGGATCTTTTCCCTATCCTAGTTTCCATCTGCCCGAAAGATAAAGGCTTGTAAAACTTATTCTGGACCTAAAAATTTCTATAAATGAGTATTAGGCCTAAGTTATATGGGGAAGCACAGGGAATTGATTCATGCTTAATAAACCTTGCAATTAATACAACTTTGTTCCTAGGATATTCCCTCCTCTGGGGAGCTCTCAGTATTTTATAGCTTTTATCTAAGAAGCCTTATAACGTCTCTGTGTCACAAAGAATGGAGTGTGTTAATGGAGAAGGTATTTTTTTTCTCCCTCTTCTATAGCTTGGATCCCTTAAAACTGAATCAATCCTTTGCAGCTCTAGTGGAAAACACTCCTTCCTATTTTATAGTGACTACTGGGTAGCTTCTCTGCCTGGCCTAACTATGCCATGGTTGCTGGAACTCATTAATTTCTCCAGTGGTTTGTTTTTTGATTAATTTAAGGAATATTAATTAAACCATCTGTATTTTGACCCCCCAAAAAACTTCCTTAGTTTTTTTTTAAGGGTTTTATTTATTTTAAGAGACAGGGGAAGGGGGGGAGAAAGGGAGAGAAACATTGGTAGGTGAAAGAAACATTGATTGGTTGCCCCTCGCATACCCCCAGATGGGGACCCGGCCCACAACCTGGGCATGTGCCCCCACCAGGAACTGACTTGGAGGCCTCTCAGTTTGTGGGAGGACACCCAACCCACTGGGTCACACCAGCCAGGACAAAACTTCCTTAGTTTTAATTTGCCATTAAGTTTGATTTTGTATTGGTAAAATATCCTGTGCTGTATATCGAAACTGAATGTGACATCGGTGATACTGGCAAAAATGACCCACTTCTTAATTAATTGCTTTCTTATTTGACTCTCTGTTGCTTGAAAAAGACCTGGCTGTTTACACACAATTGTGTCTGAAGGGATTAATTTGCACAGGTTCACAAAGCCATAGTGAGTTTCTCTCTGTTCATTGCTGATCTAGCCTCTGTTGGACTTGTCTTTAGACTGGCCGTGGAAACAAAAGCATGCCCCTCCCAGCCAGGCAAGACGTCTTAACATTTTGTGTTCCTGAAACTGACAGATGGAGGAGAGTTCACGGCTGGGACATGAGATAACCTAGGTGTCAGCTGGGAACTCCTGACCCCTTGAGACTTTCTCGGACATCTGTTGATCCCAAATGGAAGCCAAAGAAGTGCTCAGGGCGTCGGCACATCAAGGGGAGTGTGGTGCCCGCGTTTGCCGGGTCTTTTCTGCCTCTCATTTTCTTTGTTTCCTACATGCAGTCATTTCAATGGCAGTTTTGCAGACATGGCACAGACTCTTGCTCAACTTCCCCCAAATAGGTATCCCTCACAAGGAGGTATCTGTAAGGACTATAGAATTAGGGAGGTGTGGTAAGGTATAAAGGGTATTTACAAAGGAAATCAAATTGAACTCCAGCGCCTTAAAATGTCCTTTCGGTCTTTCCATTTCCTAGAAATTTCCCATGGCCTCTCACATCTGAGGGCCTCTTTATCTCAGCATTTTCCTGGTCCCTTCATTGGCTTCGGTCTCTCTGCGCTTTCCTCAGTGTTCTCCTCTCCTTGTCTCCAGCAGGCTTGGCCAGCCTTCAGCTCTGTTGGAGCGTCTCCTACTGACACCCACGCTCTCAGCCTCTTCCATTCCATACCAACTGCCTTATCAAAGCTCTTCCCCAAAGAAAGGCCCATTCTCACGCGAATGCATTAATGGATGCTTATTACAGTAACAGCATTTTCCACTTTGCCATGGTGGAAAGTATATGGTGGGATGTATACTTTCTGGTAAGATAACATAGTATTGCCATTCTTTTCTATAATCTCGAGTGACAGAAAATAGCTTCAGCTTAAATGCCACAGTTATCACAAATTTGGCAGCTGTGTGTCTTCGACAACACAAGTGCATTGTTTCAGAGGGTGCGAAAAATGCCATTTGAATCCTTGATCACGTATGTGTCTCTTTGGTTGGTGAGTCAAGAAGCGTCTTGGGTAGATACGGGAACCAAGTAGGAAAACAGAAGATGTGCTAGACTTAAGTTCTATACTTTCAGATTGTTTTCCTTCGGTTTCTGAGCCTTGGGGAGTAGTGAGTGTCAAACAGTAGAACAGCTGATACTATTTTTAAAGACCTGAGAAAATCAACTCTAAATCCCTACATTATTACAGTCCAGTCTTTTGATGGCTAAAATAACTTTTAACCAAAGTATACTTTTCTGAGAATAAGTAATACTAAGATGGAGTCCACAGGAAAGAACACATTAAACACCTGAAAGGCAGCAGCGAAGCGGGAGAAAAGGAAGAACTGAAGTCGTCCAAGCTAAAGCTCAGCTCTTGATGCGCATGTGTGGTGGAGCTGGGCTGGGAATGCTGGAGAGGCGCAGGCAGGGTCAACAGCATTCCTGTGACTTTGTGACTGTATCTGCCGGCCTTTGCTATTCAAAGTTTGGTTTAAGTTGAGAAGCTCTCTGGTGAGCAGCAGAGTTGATGTCACGTGATTTTTGTATCTTATAACAGAAGAGAATATGGGACATACTCAAGTGCAGATCTACGTTGATATTATAAGTGAAAAAATTTAAAAAGAAAAGGAAGATATCAACATATGTAGGGGATTTAGCAGGATCGAAGAGAAAGTAAATAGAGATCAGAGACTGCATTCTTATTATTTGCATTCTAATTCCCTTTCAGTTTGATTTAGAAATAAGCAATTTACCTCATGGACAAAAATACTGTCCTAGCTGAGACTCTAAGATGTGCTCCCGATTATAAGTGTTGAGCTTGGAGATGCTCTGACTTCACAGCTGCAAATGAAAATATTAAGACGGTACCTCTAAGTCAGAACACTCGGTAGCCTCAGCTAAGGAAGTCTTTGTTGGGCAAGGCTGGGGAGCTCTCCTTAGAGGAGTTTTCAGCAAGTATTTTAAACATATCTAGTGGTCAAGGCCTCTCACAGTGCAATTACCCTGTTACGGGCTTGCCACTTTGCTTCCCAGAGATCCTTACAGACACTCTTTGGTCAAGCACGTTCATCATATAGTTTACACACAGATCAATAAAGGCTGAGTTCCAATTGAGTCTGAACTCTGGCTTCTAATTGTTTCCCCCTAATTATAAGTGGGTCACTTTTGCAACTCCCTAACTGAACCAGGGGTTTTAAATTACTTTCAGAGACTGTGACCTAACAGTACACATACTCACCTAACTAAAAGCCTAGTGGGCCATTTAGCAGAAAGCAGTTTCTTTTCCTACTTCTGACTTACAGAAATCCAATAGAACTTTGCTGTCCCAGCTATCGTAGGTTTCTCTGAGCTTTAAAAGGTTGTCTTCGTCTGTTTGATAGCATCTGCGCCACACTCTGGTCATATGGCAGCCCTTAGGAAATGGTTCTCTGAGGCAGAAGCATAATTCATAAGATTCACATGATTTACAAACAAGAATTTTAAGTTTTAATTAGTACTTTCAGGATGATTCATGCAACAGAAGATCCTATTTGCATGTCAAGGAAAACCTGCCGCCTTAGAAAACCATGCTAAACGACATAATTAATCTTTGTACAAAGGAAAGGATTTATTTTTCTTATTTCCAGTCTTCAGGAAATAGAGTCAGATAACCTTAGCATCTTAGATACTTAAAACATCCATGAATATTGCACCACAAGATTTTAGCTTTAGTAAGTGATGGGAGGAGACGAAATAGCACAGTCCTCAAGAAGTCCCTTGTCCTTTACTAGATGAGCAGCTTTTTCCTCCTTCTCCCTTACCTCTCTATTTTCCCCGCTCTTCTTGTGTCTTCTTCTTCCTCTTCCTCTCCTGCTTTTCCTTCTCCAGTATCGTAGTCCCCTCCTGGAAATAATTATACCAGGGCTTGTGCATGTTGAAACTTGTTTTGTTAGCTTTCACAATAGAATCACACATCTTCACACTGGGCAGTCATTACGTACAAAAAATGCTTTATTTTAAAGTTTTTCCAAAATTTAAACTAAACAGTACCATGAGAATTGAATTTGTCATTTTTACATATTAAACTATTTTTTTTTTAAATGCTGGTCTTTGTCCAATAAGCAGGTGCAGTGGGGAAAAAAACATGAACCTGAGAGATACTTAGAGATACTTGTAACAGTAAATAAAAGATATTCAGTTCTAGAGTTTGGGTGGGATTGGTATCTTCCCTCCTACCAAAATGAGTGTAGGCACATGACTCGGACTGTCAAGAGTGGCAGTTCTCTCATCCCGTGGTCACAAAGATTGGCTCTGGAACGTGGGCTGGATCGGTTTCCCTGGGTTTTCTGCTGGAGCTCTCAGGGAAGGCACAACACTGTGAAGTATGTGTTGTGGCTGGGATTCAGCAGTCATCCTGCTGCCCTTGGAAGAACATCTGAGGGCAAAGCAAACAGAGGCAGGTGGAGTCGAATAGGAGCAAGTGAAGAGACCGAGAGAGCTGATACTGTTGACTGCTTTCTTGGAGGTTTACATACAGAAGGTATTTTCTAGCCGTGTATGAAATGTGTGGCAGAAAGGATAACAATGTAGGAAAGAGTGCAGCCAAAATAAACAAAGGGAGAAAAAGACAGAGCATGGTACATCCAGGACTTAAAGGAATTTGTAATGACTTGGGGGTCCAGGTGTTGGCTGTTTAGTGGCAAGATGACTTGAAAGGTAGATCAGGTACTAATCAACAGAAGGACCTTGATTACCAAGTTAAGAAGCTTGGATTCAGTTTTGAAGGGAATGGGGAGCCATTAAAAGCATTCAAGCTGGCGTCTGACCTGGGCAGGTGTGCCTGGGGCTGACCTGTGTTGAAGTAATATGTAAGGCTGGAATGATTTTTAAACATCAGCTTTGCCGTTTCCTATTCAGAAGCATCAAAAAATAATAGAAAAATTTGAAGGTCTAAGTCAAACTCTTAAACATCATTTTGTAAATCTGTAAGTTTATTTTGTCATTTATGATATTAAAAAACAAAATGGGGACATTGTTATGAATATATTGACCTGAGCTTTCACATTCCAATTATATTTAAAAAGCTAAGTTAACAACTCAAAAACACTACAACTGCTGAATACTGAATGAGGAGAAATGACTGAAGTTAGAAAAATAGAAGAATTAACTTTACAGTGAAGACCTACAATGAGAATTGAATTGATTCCATTGCTTCAGAATAGAAGTCCATATTCAGAAATCAAGTAAACCATAAATGTTTAACATTCTGCATATCAGTTTCTTCTGTCTCAAAATTCTCAAAGTCAGTATTTTATAGAATACTGTTTTTCTTATTTAAAAAAAAGCAATCTGTAATATCTGCATATGGGGCTGCTTGGATTTAAATAATATTTTTATATTAATATACAATGCTTTTCGGTTTGCAAAGTTCTTTTCCACCCACGTCTGCTACTCCCAACATCTCTGTGATACTGACTTCATAGCTTATTTTACAGATGAGAAAACTGCAACTTGAAGACAGGAAAAATGATTTGCTCAAGGACACACAGAGAAGCTGGCCAAATTGCTTGAGATTTGCATCTGAGTCTGAATCTGAAGCCCAGAATATTTTAGTTTGTTTTTGCTTCGAATACCTGCTTCTTGTGGCAGGAGAACAGCTGACCCGGGGCAGCCTACTTGCTGAGTCAGGAGTTTGGCATCTAGCCAGTACCCTTGGTTCCTGGGGTGAGTCTGGCACTGTCCAGTGGAACCATTGCCTTGCGCTAACCTTCTGCCGGGGCGCTTTGAGATCAGGTTTTTGATATCATTTCTTTTGGCATTTCATTTCCCCAAGGAGAATAATTTTGCCCTTGACTCTTATCTCTTTTACCTCTCCTGTCCAGCCAAGGTAAAAGTTGGAATTTCTTCTAGTATTCATGTGACTAAATGCTCAGTTCCGAGGAGCCATTACATTCTTTCCAATGGACTGATGACCAAGGGTCCTTACTTTCTGCCCAGCTTGAGGCACTTCCCACTGTCTGAGCTCTTGCCGCAGACTTCGTAAGGTAAGAATGCCAGCGCAAATCAACATGGGGCCACGTGGGCTTTTGGACGCTGTGTTTACAGCTAGTGCTCATTCCCTCCCCACAGCTGGATGACCAAGAGCTCTCAGGCTCTGCCATCTTGGTGGTGCTGGCCGTGCCTCTCGTTCATGTTGCTAGGTGAACTCCTTCCTACTTATTCTTCTACTCTCAGCTCCTGCAGTTTTACAGACTCCATTAGTGTTGATTTAGTTTTCTCGCCTGTGAGTTCCCAGTTGATACCACATTGTATTGCAAATGTCAGTTTCTCAGACTCAGCCACGCCTTGGATGCAGAGCCCGCATTTTCCTCTTTCTGCACCAGTGTCACCACAGGGAGGATGGGGCCAGGGAACACTTGTCCAACGACGGATGGACTGACTGAATGAATGAAAATAATGAACATTTGATAAATTTAAATACAATTCCTTAAATATATGTGTGTATGCATAGGTCTTTTATGTTAATGGCTTACATTTTGGTCTGACTTTAAAATTATCGAAAAAGCTTCTTAGTAGAAGTACACCAGAAAGCACTGCACTTATTCAATAAAAAAAGTAAAAATAAATAATCTAAAATATATTAAGAACCATGTCCTAGGACTGATTAGAATTGGCTTATGTATATGTTATGTCACTTAATCTCTACATAATTCCATATATGAATGTATTTATTTTCATTTTGTGGATGTTAACGAAACTGAGTTACTTTCAGAAAACCTAACATTTGTAAGTAGCAAAAATGAGGCAGAGACCCAGGAGGGAAAGGGCTAAAAAATCCAGTAGACTTAAATCTTAACACTCTCTTCACAATTGATATGTCTAAAACATTAGGCAAGTATTTATTGTTCCCAGATGTTTCTCTGTGTATTCACCTCTGCGTGTATGGACATACCCGTGTGTGTGAACTGCTGAGCTGAGAATGTCTGGTCATTGATTTGTTGCAAGGACAAAAGAGCTAATATACATAAAGTATAGAGCAAAATTCCAGGTAGCAATAGACTGGTGATGAATATTTTGCCTTCATAGCCCAATAATTACTGAACCTAAAGTCTCTGAGCAATTCCATGCATAAGCTGATGCTCTCTCATCCTGTTTGTTCACAGCTGACATTGAAATAGGTCTTAGGGACAGTGCCTTTACTTTTGGAGGTTAAGGACCAAGCACTGAGTTTGGATTTTTCTCTTCCATTTCTTTAGCTCCTCTCACCCACAAAACACCAGCTGACTAACTCACTGAGGTATTGCACACATACGCACACACAAAAAAGAAAAAAATGCCTACTAAATATATGTGACATGGAAATATTGCCTACACATAGAAAAAGTTACAATACATGACAAAGTTATAATGTCTTCTTTTGTAAATCAGAGTTGATTCATCACACAAAGTTAAGGGGAAAAGTCATGGAAAATAAAAATACTTCTTTGTCTATAGGCTGTGAAGGCATTGTGCTCTTCCGGACGCTATGTGAACCACCTGAGGCTCGCTGCTGCGCTTCATAAGGCACTAGAAGCTTCTAGGGGCGAGTGGAACCGCACCTTACAGTTCCTCTTAATGAAGTCAGTGTGAGCTCTCTGAATAAAAATGCCTCAAAGGATGGGGAATGGAATGAGAATCAGGTGCACCAAAAATGATAAAAACCATACAGGTTAAGTACAAGAAATTTTACCTCAGAGCATTGACAAGGATTGTCTGGGCTCCTTGGGGAGCTCAACCGTCGTCAGCAGCATTCATGGTGGAAGTTCCTTTCTGAAACTTGGCTTTTTAAGAGCTGCCATAACTGGTATCAAAGGGTCTTGTGAAAGGGAAAGTTGGCATTAAAAAAAAAAAAACCTTTCAGAGTTATTAGGGAAGCCCCTTCAAATGAAATTAATTTTAGATTATGGAAAACAAAGTTTTGACTATGAAATAAAATTCAGGCACTTCAGATGAGCTAAAATATAATATTTTATTCACTGAGTGCATTGGGAAGGTTTAGGAATTGCTTAGAGAGAACTAAAACAGTTCAAAGCTATTTCTTAAAGATATCTTATTTCATTGTAGAAAGATTTCTCACCGCTCTTATTGAAGATTTGGCTCTGTTAGTAATGATTTCTTACCCTTAACTACAAATTCTGTGATTCATTTCTGTTATAACATTTTCTGTTTTATGAAAAGGTTTTTTTTCTCTTTTAAATCCAATCTTACCTGTGATTAGTCCTGCCCTACTTTCCTATGTCACCTTCAAAAAGTGATAAAGCCCGAGTTTCCTCCAAAAATAGACATTATTTGAGTCTCCTTGTTCTATAGCTGTGGTGTCATTAGGGACTTATGTGGCAGTGCAAATACTAAGAAGAAATATGTCATTCGGCTCTGAGGTCAGGCTTGTCTAGGGAGGAGAGAGCAGTGTGGTGGCGAAACCCCCTACAAAATAATATCTCTGATTCAAGTCACAGAAAGCTCTCTGGAATTAAAAGACACCACCAACATTTTTTCCCCTGCTAACCAGGGCTGCATCCACCTGGCCTAGATTATCAGATCAAGAAAAATGGATATGAGTCTTTTGCAAAGTAAAATCAAAAAGTCTTGGGAATAAAATGAAGCTTAAGAGTTTTCTGTTGCAACTCTTCTAATTCGTGAATTTGTCTCCAGTAGCTTCTCCATGTAGTTCTCTACTCTCATTAGATACATTTCCTATAAAAAAAAATCAGTACTTGTGAGAAGGTGAGCTCTTTGAGGGCATGAGCACTGCCTGCCCCTCCCTCCCAACACACACACACTGTTCTCTCCTGATTGTAAATAGTGTGCCTAGTACTTATTAAAACCTCATTAAAACTTTGCTGAACAAATTAAAGAAGAACCAGTCTGAACTACTTTAAACATAACTGTGTAGTAATTGTGGCACAAAAAACAGCCACCTTCTTTTTCTTTTTACTTCTTCTCTCTCCATCCCAATTTCCCCTTCCTCATCTTTTCATCTTCCTCCTCCTTTCTTACTGTAGAAAGAAGAGAAAATACTCACACTGGAAATGAGAATCTAACACTTAGGTCTTTGTACACAAAAAGTGACTTCTTATCTGTTCTTATTAATGTGTTTAAAAGGAGGTCTAATTTAATATAATTAAGGGCTTTGTAGGTGACCATTTTACTTGGTTTATGTCTCAGTTTTCCCATCTAAAAATGAAGATAATAATTGAATCTACCTGAGATAATTTTTGATGACTCAATACCACATTATGTATAAAGTACTTTACAACACTATCTGGGACATAACAGGTACTCAATTAACATGAAAAAAAAAGATGCCCTATGAAACATCCTATCCTGGTTACCTCTTGCTGCATAACATGTCATTGCATCATTGCCTTTCATTTTTCTGCACCTTAACTAAGCTCAGATGTGTGATTCTCAGTAGGGTTTCTCATATGTGTGACCCAGAGACACCTGAATACTTGCCTGAGTCAGATGTCTAAGAAGGCACACACGTGGCTGGCGGTTGAAGTTGGCTGTTGACTGGGTGCTCAGCTGAGACTTGCAGCTAGAGTGTCTAATCTACACTGAGCCTCTCGATGTGGTTTGAGTTTCTCATAGCGTGGTGGTGCCTGAGTTGCAAGAGGGGGCATCCCAACAGTGCTCATCACAGAAGACCCAGCTAAAAGCAGCAAACCTTATCATGTCCTAGCTTCAGAAGTTATATGGCTCAACTCCTGTCCTGTCCTATTGGTCTAAGCAGTCACAGGGCTTGCCTAGATTCAACGGGGGTGCATAAATAGACTCTATCTCTGCAGTGTAAAGTTGCAAGGTTACATTGCAGAATAGCATGTAGGAGAGGGGAAACTGTCAGCTGCATTTTTGAAAGTTTCATTAGGCAGGTTGACTGTCAAATTTTTCCTTTGTATTTGAGATTAAATTCATTTAAAAATTATTTTTCTTCTGAAACACTTAAGGCTCTATAGAAAAGTTTAAACTTCAAACCCTCTTTTTCTATGGTAGACTTTCAAAAGTCTGAAGATTGTTTATATGGTTTCCTCCCTCCCTCCCTCCCTCCCTCCCTCCCTCCCTCCTTCCCTCCTTCCCTTCTTCTTTTCCTTTCTGACTTCCTGATTTCCACTCGTGATGAGTGCTGAGAGGTGTGAATGACACTAAGGAAGATATATGCTATTTTTTAGGAGTTTGGTGGGTGTTGCCGAGACTTTATTGGTGGCATTTCATTTTTAGGAAACCTGTGAAAAGAAAGTAATGAGAATGATAAAGCACTGACCCTAGAAATACTCTGATTGGCTAACAAGTTATAGAAATACTAATTATATTCTTACCTCTTTAACTCGATATGAATGCAGTATTTGCTGAATTAATTAATTACTGTGTCAGGATTCAAAATTGACCATTGGTTAGCTATACAATTGGGAAAGACATTTGTAAGTGTTTGGAGGTGGTTTTGAGACAGTACACAATAAACAACTGGCCCATTGTGATGTGTTAGATAAACCAAGCTGCTGTGCGCAAAGTATTAACAATCAAGTATAAGTCTTCATCTTGGTTAGCCGTACCTCTGTTTTTGACCTTTTTCCTCTTCTACAGTTCAACTTAGGACATGTAAAATATCTTGACATGTGCACATACTGTTTCTTCTGCCCGGAATATATTACCTCGTTTTATTAGTTAGTTTCTAACCATCCTGCAAATCTCATTTAAGGCTTTATATCCTCTAGGAAGATTTCTCTGACTCAGGAGTTCAACTGCTTTTCCCATGTGCTTCCACAGGGCCTGTCTTTCCTCTGTCATAACTTCCAGGTGCCTGTTTATTTGTCAATCCCATGCTAAGTTCCATGAGGATGAAGATAATACATTTCATCTTTGTATCCTCAGAGCCTTGCCTGGTACACAGTGGGCACTTAAAACTTGTTGAATAATTGACAGAATCAGCTTAATTATCCTTTTATAATTCTTACATTTGCTTTAAACATAATCTTTAATTAATTGAGGAAAACAAGTCTGCATAGTTAAATTCACTTGTATGGTTTTATTTTTGTCATCATGACAGGAAGAAATAATCCTGTCTTTTGAAGTTTTTCTCTTTTTAAATATTCAAATAAAGACTCTTGTCTAATTCTCCAGTTTCTTCTTTGACATTTTTTATATGCCAGAGAGCTATCAGTCTTCTCGTTTGCCAATCTTTGTTTGCCAAGTGTGAATGTTCAAAGACAGACTAATTTCTACATAACATGTACTACATTTTGCTAGTAAAAGATCAAAGAAAAACACTATGCTTGACATAATTTATTTTTGACAAATATACGTAGCCTGCTTTAATATGTGAAAACATTTTTCATTATGTTCCTGAGGGGGGAAATTATGTCTCACTGAGTATATATCTCCATTTTAACAAAACATTACTCTTTCCAATTTTGTTTTGCTTTGTTTTCTTACCTAGTATCTTAAAAGAATACATATTCTTAAGTGTAAATGTCTCAGAGATGAATTTAATAGTATATAACATTGGTGATTTAAAAACCTTTAACATGTTGAAACTGTTTAGCATAATTTTAAATTCATTCTTGGGTTTCCTTTTGCAAGATTTCTGTAAGATTTGCATAACATTAGCTAATAGTCAAATCAATATTCTAAAATTCCATTATTCTTTATTCAGCCTTCCATTAGGCAATTGATCTGTATTTTCCTGTGTTAACCTCATATTTTCCAATTCATTTATACAATTATTTTTATTTTACATTTGTGCTTTATTTTGTTTTGACACCTCTGACATTATTCTTTTACTTATGTTATTTTTTTGACATCTTGAATAATTGTGACTCCTTTCAATTCTTCAGTTCTTAGAAAAATTTGAAATTAAAACTCATTAGCCTGCTTGCTTTTTTCCCCTCTTCATATTTTTAGGGAATTATAGATACAAAGCTTCTGCTCCCATAGAACTTTTTTTCCTCCTAACAAAGAGCATCAGACACCAGTGGGTTGTTTGACTGTATGTCAAGTAATGATTGTATGTCATTTTTAACTCTTCCCTTCCGTTAACTCTTCATTCACAGTAAAATGGAAAATATTCTCCATTCTACTACTTCAGTATCTCTTGGGCTTTCATCAGTTCTCATTTAACTCAGTGAGAAAACCTCCTAACCATTCTTTCCTCTCCATCCCATCCTTTTATTTCCATCCCACAGGAATGATTATCATATTATTTCTCTGCATGAAATCACACAATTATTTCCATCTCTCTTGAGGAGAATTAAAGTTCATTAACACGGCCAGGCTCTAGCCCTAGTGAATTTTTTTCATTCCTTCAAATGAATCTTATTCTCTAGCCTTCTTGATCTGACCTTTTGCATGAAATGGTTCCTTTGGCTGGAAAACCCTCTTCCCTAACTCCACTGCCCCACTCACTTCCGGTTTCTTCCCCAGTCTAACTCACCCTTCAGGTCTCAGTTTCCAATAGCCTTTGTCTCCAACCCTCTTCTCACAAGGAAGAGGTTTAGTTTCCAGCACATATTCTCTTGTGAAGCCCTCTCCTTCCTTTCCCTTCTTAGACCACTGAACTCTAGTGGCTCCTTGGTTTGCCTTCCATGTTATTAAAAATTCTGGGAGGTTAGACGGTCTATATATTTTTCCTACCTGTCCCTGATTCAGAGGACATAATTATATTTATAAAGTAAATTAATTCTTAAAGTTACTTCATGTATAGTTTTAACAGTTTTCTATTTTTGACTTGGGAACATTTCTCGAGTGGAACAGTTCCTTGAGGAAGGTAAAATGCTATGACTTTTTTTCTACCAGTGTTATGAGATTTCTAAAATTATTAATTAGAAGTCTATATTTATGTATATTTCTCACATCTCTTTTAGTACTTTGAACTCCACAATCTTATGATAACTATCTTTCAAATTGTCTTTCTTGAGGAAAAGGAGTCAATGTTTGATTTTTATGTGCACTGACAATGACCTCAAACTGTTACCTTATTATGCACAACTCACAGTGCCTTAGATTTATATAATTGGGAAAGTCTGATTGTGTGATTTCTAATTATGTTAATGTAACGCTGTTGGGCCAAGGGGAGGTATAGAGAAGTTTCAAAATTACTTGCCATTTGTATTAATTAATAATTGGTTTAATTCCTCCTAGTAAAGGTGCAATATTCCTTTAATTGTACTAAAACCCATCAATTATGCAGTGAAAATAAGGTAAAAAACTATGCTATTTTACAGATAAAGGCTTGCACAAAAACGGTTTAGAAAATTAATAATCTAACAGAGAGTATTTTATATGATGGGTACTTGAGATTAAATAATTGTCATCTCAAATTCAGATTTTTCTTGACTTGAAACTACCCATGTGAGGGAGCAGAGAAGTAAGCTTAAATTACATTGGATGAAATATAATTTTTGGTAGCATTTTCCCCCCAGAGTTGCATTTTATTAGTGAAATTTCACATTCTAAAAGAACATGAAATAGGATAGTTGCCTTCTGCAAACTCACCATACCAGACTAAAAATATGGAAATCCCGTCACAGAGGCATCTTTTTCTCCAAGCTGCAGATCCTTTGGGAAGATAAAATTGAATTCATTGGCCCCAAATTCACTTACCAATTGCAACTAATAAAAGAATAAAAGATATTAAGATATTAGGTTTAAGTATCAAGCCGTCAGGTGGCTACTAAGGAAAGTTTGGCAGACAATTCACTCACTTGTTTCCTCGCCTCCTCAAACTACTCCCTTTGTCCAGTCAATTCACAGCATACTGACCGTCAGCTCTAGCCTGTTAGTGCGTGCCAGTCACCAGCCTCTGCTTTCCTTGCTCCTCATATCCACAGAGCGGACACCTATTTGCACATCAGCAGATCCTCTCTCTTCTGCTCCCCAAGAACAGACAGCCACATTTCCGCTGTTCGGCCCTGCTCACTCACCCTCATGGCCAAGACATGCCTGCTTTCTTGAACCTCTGTATATTCAATGCTTAGTACTATCATTGAATGTTTGATGCTTAGTTACTTTCAAATGAGTACATCAATGAACGACTGAGTGCCTGACTCAAGCTGGGTGGATCAAATTCTCTTTAACTTGGAAATTACAACTGAGAAACATGGAACTGGGAATTGATGACTAAATCACATTAATCACAGAGGTCAAGAGGGGGAAATCTACAAGGTGCTGATGCTGAGTTACCCACACCTGGTCAGGTTCCTGTTCCACTGAAGTGTGGGTTGCATAGCCCTGCTTTAGACTGAGAGAAGTACTCCAGTGTATGCCTGGTGATCTCTATTGTACAAGTGCTTTTCTTGCGATTGCTAATTCATACCTCTCAACCATCACCTTGATCTTCTGAAAGTGTCGGTGTGAGTTTGCATGGGTAGGAATAGAATGCAGATATGCACATATATGTGAGTGTGTATGTGTTCCTCTAATAATAGCAGACACAAATGAAATGCACCCACTGCAATGTGCATCTGTGATTGCATGTTATTTATCCACCTGGAATTAAACTTATTATGCTTTGTATGTGTTTCTCAGCCTTGGTTATATGTATATCTGGATATGTAGCTTTGGGAGGGCTTATGTGTAAAATTAGTATGGGTTGTTTAGAGATGTATTTAGGACAAAATGTGACTTTAGTGTAACTTACCATTTATGTTATGCTCTTGTTATGGATTGAAGGCCATTGTGCCCACTTTTATTTGTTTTTTTATTATGGAGATGTTTTATTTATTTTGTGTTTGTGCATTGTTTTAATTAATTTAAAGACCAAGCTGGTTTTAGAAGGTGGTCTGACTAAAGAACAGCAAAAGCAATAAGAAAAAAAGCAAGTTTTTTTTTTAGCTACTTATTCAGTGCTTCCTCCTCTTTCCCTGACTCCATTAGCCACATTTGTTCTGGTTCATTGGTCAAACTATGCATTGTATGTGCAAAATCTTTCTATTTAAAACTTCTTCCACTTGACAGATGAAAGTATTAATCTCTGATTTTGAGGTTTTCATTTCCTTCCTATTATATTCCTTCATATTAAACCAATGTAGCCACTCTGATGAATGCCATTTTGATTAATCTTTCTTTAATATTATCAACCTTTTTTAAACCAGAGTATTCCCAGTTTACTGATTATCAGATGATACTTGGATCTTTAATTTCTATTTATTTTTCATAAGCTGGAAATAATAAAGATAAACAGATTAGTTTAAACCTGTACTTCCTTCTAAAACAAATGTAAAACATTTCTGAATAATTATGAAAATATAATTGTGAATATGAATGGATACCTTTTCCTGCCGTGAAGGAATGGTTTTAGATATACAAATGAGAAACTCATGCCTCGCTCCGGGGTTCTGTTTTGCAGGATGTCTCCCATTCCAGGCTTGGCAATTATCCTTGAACAGAGGGAAATTCAAAGGGTTTGGATCCCATATGGCCTGGAATTCTCATCCTATTGTTGCATTTTACTTCCTATGAGGGAGGAAATGCCTACATGAGAATAGCTTGAGATTCAGTGCCAGAATTTTCCCGTTTTTCATCTCAGGAACAGTGTAGGATATTTGTTTTCCTGAAAATCTCCAAGTATTCTGGAGATGATTTTCAGTAGCGCAGAGAGAGGGTTATGCTGCCAGAGCTGCCTGGGCTTTACTGTTGTTCCGGGGAGCGGAGTGGTGAGGTTATGTGGTAGGCACGTCTAATGTCGGCAGTTTCTTTATTTGAGCCTTTTCTAACCTCCTCGTCTTTAATTGGGTTCATTAATTAATAAAGGGACTTTTAAGTATGATGAGATAATACAGAGTCAAATTGTCAAATTAGGCCCAGGGACAGTCACAGGACACAGGCAAATGCTTCTGCATGCAGAAAAGGCTGTTTCCACTAACGGCTCTGAAAACGTCCTTTCCAACATGGTCAAAGCCATTCCTGGTCCCTAAATCCATAAATTCCAGGTTTTCTTTAATAACTAACCTAGAAAAAACAAGTATATCCTTTTCAATTGTTTCACAGATACATACTTCCCATTACATTTCTGCTAGTATGTGTACCAAGAGGTCTAGTTAAGTAGCATTTGACTGGAGTGATACCTTGTAGTTTTATCATTTCAGAAAAGTTTGTGTTTCTTGATTTCAATTGGCTTATCATAGTTGTCTATCTTGTTTTGTTGTCTTTCAGGGAAATCTGAGATGGTCCAGAAATTCAGTGTCTTCAAAGTTGACCTGTCAGTCTGCCCAGGGCGAGGATTTGTTTTAAATGAGTTAGGAGTAACTTAGGTGCCAAATCATGGTAGCCTGTGTTGTAGCTGTGATCTGTCATTGTGTATGACTTCCTGTGCCATCATGAAGCGAGGCAAAGTTCACTATATAATGGAGATGACGGCACCAGAAATACATAAAAAAAATCTAGTTTACACTGAAAATTCTGCTCGAAGTTTATAAAAGTATTTTCAAGGAAATCATTTCCTTAAAGAACTGGACCTTTGCTGAGGCACCAGAGAATAAAGGAAATAAATTGAGAAAAATGCCACAAGCTTATTTTTATTGAACATATTCCCATAGGTTTAAATGTAATTTTTAATTACAGTATATTACCAAAAATATACTTTTCGATTTATTTAAAAATATTAGATAAGGCTTTGACCCTTTTAACTTATAGCTAGAGTGACACATTCTGGAAAGTGTTTAGAAAAATTTAATCTATAATCTGCTCTTGACATGATTAATCGGTTATTTCCTAAATAAGTAATAACGAAAACTTAAAGGGCAGGTTAATAGAGCCAGTGTTCTCAAAGCAAATATATTAATTATTAATTTACAAAATTGGTAAATTGTATAGAATCCATTAGGAAAATCCATTACTATTGTGTCATATTTAATGATGTTGATTTTAGGAAGAGATGATCTCATAAACACTAAAATACATTGATGAGTATATTTAAAGTATATAATTGTTATATTTTTCTTAATAGTTTATTTTTCGTTGTAATTTTTCCATCACCATTTACCCCTCATATACCCCCTTCCACCTCTACCATCCCCTTCCTCCCCACAATGACCATGCTATTGCCTGTGTCTGTGAGTTCTTTTTCATTTTCCCTCTAATTGCTATATTTATCCAAATAATTTAGTAAATTTATTATTTTTGCTTGATACATAGCAAAAAATCAACTTTCATGTATAAATTTACTGTGTGGGGTGTAAAATTATCTAAGGTACAAACAGTTTTTCTTTAACCTCAAAATTCTTTAGCTTCTAGTATTTATAATAAAAGTTTGCTAATAAAATTCTATATAAATCTGGAATTTCAAGATAGCTTATTAAATTTCAAATAGTTTAAGTTTGAAAGTTATAATATAAAAGTCATATATATGACACACATGTATATGATATATATACATACACACATATATGATATATATATATATTTTTATATATATATATATGTAACAGAGATATATAACAGAACACGCATATCTCTCTGTTCTGCTCCTGGCACTGTTTCCCCTCAGTTCATTCCTCCTCTTCCCCTAGAAATAGAAATGACATGGAGATAGCCCCGCAGGATGTTTTTCTCCATATCAGCTGTCTTCTGGGCAGGTTTAGCCAATGAGAGGTACAAGCTATCAACTGGAGGGCCATGGATGCGAGAAACTAGATTATTTCTCCCCTTTGCTCTGTGCCTCAGGCACCTTCGCCAGCTACCGCTCTGTCTCCTCATGGATCCAGCCCAAGGTCACTTGGGTCCCGTTCTTGTGGCACCCAGGGCCCTGGGCCCAAACAACATTACCCAGTCCTTCCTATTGTCCCTCTGGCTCACGAGTAGAAGTGGCTTTGTGCTCTTGCTAATCTCAGTTTTGCTTCCCCTCCCCCGTTTGGTCACTCAGCTCTCCATATTTCTAACCAATTCCTTGCGTTAAACTTTATTAGTTTCAAATACTTAGTGGTTTCAGTTTCCTGGTTGGACCTTGGCCAATACATTATTTATAATACATTTTAAGTAATGCTAATGATTAGCCCAAAGTCATTATTATAAATTAGAAGATTCCTGTTAAATCAGCACTTGGGAAGTCTGCCTAGATTTAGTTTAGAGTAGATTTTATAACACCAAGAAGACAATTGGGTAATTCATCAAGATTCTTTTCTTTCATAACAGATCATTTATTTCTTTGTTACTACAGAGCATGGAAACTGTTTCTGTGCTGAGACTTGCAGTGTGGGTGGCGGTGGTGTGAGGGTTCGTGTGTTTGTGTGCTGTGTGTCCGTGTCTGCGTGTGTACAATCACGCTCAGGGAGCATTTGGTTAGACTGCTTTAATGCTATCACAGCTAACATTTGTGTATGTTTGTTTTCTCTATCTCAGCTCTGGTAAATCCACGGAAACCAGATGAAAGCCAAATCTTTCATTATTCCTAAATCCCTGATTATGACATGTTTCTCCTAAAATGTGTCCCAACAGAGTGAGAGAAGCATCTGTAACTGTGCGCAGGTTATGCTGTAGTCCCCTCAGTAGCATTCGGTCCATATGGAGCTTAATTCTGTAAACTACCTATAACTAAGTATAAAATTCAAACAGAAAATAGCAATTTATCACAAGTGTCCAGCTGGTTTCTTCCCCTAAGTGGTTATTTCCTAATCTGAAATCCAGCCCATTCACTGCCCACTTACATTTTTGAGTTATACAATCAATAATAAATAGCAGGAACACTCCCTTGAGAGATTAGCCAAGCATTCCAACTGGGAAGAACAAATGAAGGGCAATGCCATAGAAGTATGTGCTTGGGTTTTAATGTGGGAAATAAAATACGGAAAAATGGAAGACTCCTTTCATCAGGCTGATCAATAATGAAATGTAAGATTAAATTTAAAATCCCCCCTAAATCCAGAAATGCTTTTTAAAAGAAAATGTTTGGAGAAATACGTTTTCAATTAGTATAATCTTAGAAATGATTTTTGTATATTTTAATGAGTTATTGATCTTGCTTTACAAAATTGAAACAAATCAGTTCAAAATTCACATTTTGAGCCCTCTTCAAATTGCAGCCTTGAAATCTGCCTCAGAAGGATGATATTTTACCCTCTGAGAAAGTGCTTCATTATTTCCAAATACACATCCAACAGAACTGTGCTATCTAGATTATTTGAACCCAAGATAATCAGTTTATCAGTTAATTATCTTTGTGTGTGTGTGCATGTAGATATATACATATTCAAATTGAGAGTGTATATGTGTGTAAGCACATATTTATAAATACAAGTTAGTGTACATTTATATGCATGTGTTTTATACAGAGTGGGGCAAAGTAGGTTTACAGTTGTTCATATGAAAAATAATACAATAATTAATACATAACAATACAAGAATAAACTGTGTTTCACATACAGCTATAAACCTACTTTTGCCTCACTGTGTATATTATATATAAAGACTTAAAACATATATATAAAAATACGCACACAGATACATGTATACACACATATATAAAATTTAACATACATTACGTAATGGTAGGGTACCATATTTCTCTCATGTTCTTGTATCCATATTTGTTTTTCTCCATAAGTGTGTTACTAGGAAAATGAAATAATCACTCTATTATTAGAGAAATGTTTTCTATGGTTCTACTCTTTATAAGAATACATATAATAAAACCTTATAGCTTTCAAGAGCTTGCAAATTAATTAATGTAACTATATGAAAAAGCAAGACTATGGGAAAATCATAGTCAATAAGTACCAGAACTATCCCACTAAATTGCTTTGATCACCCTAGGAAATAGTTGTTACTAATTTCTCCTTAGTCAAAGCAAACCTATGCGGAAATTAACCAAAATCACATGGTTAATATGTATCTTATCAGAAATTTAAACTTGATTATGACCAGTTCTTTTCATTGTAGAATGCTGACTTACATGATAAAAATTGATACAATAAAATTAAATATATCGAAAGGCAGCCTGCAATGAAAAGATGACTAAATAAAATAGAAAATAAGAGTGTCTCATTGGAAATGGTTTGTCAAATTTTCATAAATGAGGATAAGTTTGATTATGTCTTAAAAATTAGGTTAGGTTGTGAAGAAGTCTTAACGTGCAAAATTTGGAAAATAGGAAAGACTAGATGGAAAACTTAACTAGAGTTTATGACCTAAGAGGGTCAGAGTTTGGAGATTTTGTTGAAAATGTTGATTACAACAAAATTCAGAGAAACTTGAATCCTAGCTCATGAGGATTGAATGATAACTTGACACACAGAATACATTTAAATGTTTCTTGATTGAATTAATTAATTTATCTTTAGGCAATAGGGAGTGTCAATGGTGTTATAGCAGAAACAAGGCATTGCTTCATATTTGCTTCAATGTTGCTTCATAATGATTATTTTGATGGCATTTTAGCATGGGCAAAGAGGGACTTCTAAGGGTGAGATAGTAGAAGAATTTGAAAGAACAGTTGGATAGCCCTGGTCAGGTGGCTCAGTTAGTTAGGGTGTTGTCGTGTACACCAAAGGTTGCAGGTTCAGTCCCCAGTCAGAGCATATACCTAGGTTGTGGGTACAATCCCAGGTCAGGGCACATGTGGAAAGCGACAAATCAGTGTTTCCCTCTCACATCAAATACCCCCACCCCTCCTCTCATTTCCTCTCTCTCTCTCCCCTCCTTCTTCCTCTCTCTCTAAGAGTCAATAAACATATCCTTGGGTGAGAATTTTTTAAAAAAGCAGCCAGAAAATTGGCACATTTAGAAGCCTTATCAGGTAGTCAAATTGTTATGAGCCTATGAAAATGGAATGATTTGTTAAATACTATTCAAAAAACATGTATTGAGCATCTACTGCATGCCATGTAAACAGAAAGGAACGGAGGTATAGAGCTATGTGAAAAGCGGACAGGAGCAGAAGAACTGGCATGATTAACAGCGAGATTAAGCGTTAGGTAAGTCATATGGGACCACTGGTTTTCATAGACTGCACCTTTAATAAATATTGAACTTGTTCATAGGATGCATATTACCTCATAGGAAATGTCTGCTTTCTAATGAATACACAGTTTTCTAGTAATAAAGTCATTGCAATAAGATGAAAATACTGTAAAACAAAGTTATTTAATTCCAGGTCTTGCAAAAATTCAGTTTATTAGACACTTCTAAATTTTTCGAAAATAATTTATTTTTCAATTTCTGTAACAGAATCTATAAAAATCTATAAATTATAATCTAAGGATATATTTTATATATTTTAATATATTGATATTTATATAAATTATATAAATGTATAATTTGGCAAAATTTATATTAAATAATTTTATTAAAAAATATTCAAAAATAGCCCTGGCTGGTGTAGCACAGTGGATTGAGTGCCAGTGTGCAAACCAAAGGGTCATCGGTTTGATTCCCAGTCACGGCACATGCCTGGGTTGCAGACCAGGTCTCCATTAAAGGGTACGTGAGAGACAACCACACATTGTCATTTCTCTCCCTTTCTTTTTCTCACCCTTGCCCTTGCTCTAAAAATAAATCAAATCTTTAAAAAACATTAAAAATATATTAGTATATCCAATTCAAAATTTTGAGCCATGATACTTTGGAATATATACTTTATATAAGCACCATTTTTAAACATAAAAATATTGATGCATTATATGGAATATATAATATATATATGAATATATATATATTATACCATACCATGGTATATTATACCATATATGAATATATATGGTATATACAATAAAATAACATATATTGCATATTTGATTTATTAATATGTGGAAAATAGATGTAATTAGAACAGTAAATATATGAACTTAGGATTTAATTCAATAGAGAATTTCATTTAAGGAATAATCAATTAAATTAACAAGTTCAACAAGATATGAATGTGATTCTTTGAATTCATTTGCAACCTCTCACTTTCTAGAATGCTAAACTCCAATAGTAAAAATATCACCATCATAATACTGTAAAAAACACGTTTAAAATGTAGCAACATGGCACATTTCATTCAAACATAATTGCTAAATGTGATTAAGAACATTTATCCTTTCAGGAAATGGAAGTAGCAAAACGTTTGTCCTTTACAGACCTGTTCCCTTTGTTCTTGTGTGCAAATAGAGTGCCTCTGTGTGTACACTCAAGTAACAATGTTCCCAACTCTCTCTCTAAAGTTCTGAACTGAATTATGAATGTGACATAGTAATTTTTAGGTGCTTCTGGTCAGTAAATAAGAAATTTTACTTGTAAACTTTTCAGCTTACTGTCAAAGGAACTTAGAATTCCCAGTAAGTTTCTCCATTCTCACCCCATAATCAAAAGCTATTAGCCAAGTCCATAGAAAAGTGTGGAAACAATAAAATGTGACCTAGAAGTTATTTATGCTTTTTTCTAAGAAGTGAAGTTTTCTCCCTATTTCATTGTTTAAATGTATAATTAAATAAAACAAAAATGTTGAAATATTTGAAGGGTTGGCCAGGGAACTACTAAAGTGCCAATATGACAGTGGCCATGCTGCCTGGTCGGACACTGAGCCAGCCACATTTGCTCATCATGTTACACTCCTTTAAATTGATTCAAAGCACTTGCAGATTGGCCCTTTTTACCTGATACAGGCTAAAGGAAGAAATTTGCTATTAATGAATGTGAAATGAAGGTAGATGTATGGTGCCCATAATTGTTCAATAAATAAAATAAGATCATGAAACTATATATTTTATTTTTACTTCCCAGGATATTTCTGAAAATACAATATTAAACTATTGTAGGTAATGTTCATATAAAAAATAAGCCTATTTACTTCAAATTCGGAAAAATCCTTTTTTTAAGGGTCCCATCAGAGATTGCATGGGAAGAATAAGAAGTAACACACAAAAAATAAAATTTAGTAGAACTCAGTAAGGCCAGCTGGAGCAAAATAATCTTCCCTGAAAGATGAAATTTCTTTTAGAAAAGCTTTTTATTTTTGCATCTTATTGATGCTTTATCTTGCTTTATCTAAAAAAGTTTAATTTCCATTACTAAAATAGCACAATAGTTTCAAACTCCAAGGTTGCTTAAAAGTTAATAGTAAAATTAGAGGTATGAGTAAGGACATGAGTTTTTTTTTTTTCATATAAGCTAATGAATTTGATTCATGGACTACTTCACCATCAAAATTTTGAAAGATAAAATATAAAAGTTGAATTATTTTATTCTGTAATCAAACATTCATTACTTATTAGTTTCTTATCCATTAAATATATTAACTATTTTGTAAATGGCAGGGGCACTGCTACTTCTTAGGAAATCAGAATATTAGGAGATGATCCCCAGACATTGTTTTGAAGAATATAACCAAAATTGAAAATCCTATTTGATCAAACATGCTTTCAAATTAGATAAGAAGGACTTTCAATGTAAATAGGCTTTAAAGAGTGAAGACAGAAAAACAGTTATGTTTTAGTAGAAAAGGGCTACAAAAATGTAGCTTAGCTAAATCATATGAACTTATTACATATCACAAACTTCATGTTCTTGGTGAAGATGAATTTCTAAGTCCTGATCATTTGATTTTTCTAAAATTTATTTGGTATCTTAGTGACAGCATTCAAGGGATGTTCGTGTACTTCTAAGGGGGGTTGCAGCTGCTTCTCAAACTAAGATATTGGCTGAGTTTCCATATTTTTCTGTTGGAACATGAGACTTTATTAGAATCCCAAATACTGGCTATTAATCCCTTCCCCTAAAATATGTAGCAGTTCTAAATTTCTTGATGGCTTGCTTATAAATTCTTCCACTCACTTCATTTGATTAGTAATGGCTGCTTTTATATAACTTAATTTTTTCAAATACTTAGAAAAGACAAGACTATTGCTACTTAAGTACTTCCATACTATAGCACTATGTATATGGCATTTCCATTTCCAAATCTGTTGGAGGTTTAGTGGAAAGAAGACCCATATTTTTAAAAGTGATTGAGCCTATATTTATTTGTGTGATTTTTTTTGCATTTTATGTGGATTTTTCAAAAACCATACCTTCCTGTTTATGTAAAACTTGTCGTCTAGAAGAGTAAGATTGGTTGGAAGAGGATGCTGGAAAGATTACTCCCCTGAGACCTGAGGAAGCTCAGACATGTTTTGCTTATAATTCTAAAAGTCTTCATTTCTTCATTAATGGTTTAAAGCAGACACCAGACTTGATTATTGCAAATGCCATGTGTATAATTGAAAGCTAGTTATGAGATCATTTAAAATGATTTTTGATTTAGGAGTAAACCATTTTGCTACCATGAAATAAATATATAATATTTCATAATCATTTCCATATTAAGAGAAAGGCCAGTTTCTATATTATACAAACTGTAATACAAAGAAAATGTGAATTCTCCAGGCAATTATCAAAGCCATATCTCTGGGTAAGTAAAAACCAGTGAAGTTGTCTCTGGCAAGTAACTTTGTATGCCTTATAAGAAGGTGTCCAGAATTGTTGACAATAAGATAGATCTTTAAAAAAGTTTTATTAATTTTTTAATGCAACATTTTTCTCATATATGAAAATATTGTCAAAAGTGCAAAGAAAATTATTTGTCATACTTATTCTGGGAATTCAACATGAGATTATCATTTAAAAATCAGTATAATTTACCATGTCAACAGATGTAAGAAGAAAAATATCATATGATCATTATAAGAGACACAAAAAAGATATTTGATAAAATTCAACAATTTTTCATGAGAAAATTCTTAGCAAACTTGGTATAGAAGGATTCTCCCTCAATTTGATAAAAGCTTTCAGTAAAAACCTACAGCAAATATTCTATTTAATGGTTAAATATTGAAAGCTGCCCTTTGAGACAAATGAGATAAAAATACCACTATTACTACTTCTATTCATCATTTTTTGGGAGTTCTTGACTAGTGCAGTGAGGCTAAATAAATATATAGGAAAAGAAGTAGAAGAGAAGGGAAAAAAATGTCATTATTTTGGAAAAACTAGTACAATTAATAAATTCAGCAAAATTCTCTATATAATATTAACATAAGGAGCAAATTTATTTGCAGTTACGAGTAAAATTTAGAAAATAAAAATTGCGTAATGATAAAATGTAGAATAGCTTTAAAATACATCAAACGCCCAGGAATAAGTCTCCCACAAGACACGTAAACTCTTTACAAACAAAACTACCAAGCATAAGAGAAATGAAAGAACAGTAAAAAAAATGGAGAGAAGTTCCATATTCATGGACTGTAAGATCCAGTATTGTAATGACATCACATGTTCCCTAACTGATCTATAGTTTTAATGGCATTCCAATAAAAATTTCCTCATTCTCTTGTGGACATTGACAAGCTGAAACTAAATTATACGTAGGAAAACAGAAGACCAAGAATAGAAATGACAACCTTGAGAATAGAGTTGGGAATCTTACACTGCCAAACTTCCAGACCTATGTGTCTCCCGTAATTCGGTAATCACTCAGCACTTACTGGAGCAAGCGAGAACAAACAAAAGTAGTGCCCTGCTATACCCACTTGAACTGTGATGCAGTTCCCCTTCAGTGCCGTTTCAATAAATGGTTCTAGGGTCAATTAGATATCCATGTCAAAAAAAAGGTAATCTTGAGCCCTACCTTAACTGATTAAGAAACAAACAAACAAACAAAAACCACCAAAGCCAACCTTGTCTCAGTGGACCTAAATGTAAATGTAAAAGCATGCATCTTCTAAAAGTAAAT
This sequence comes from Mormoops blainvillei, assembly GCA_004026545.1. Classification (NCBI taxonomy): domain Eukaryota; kingdom Metazoa; phylum Chordata; class Mammalia; order Chiroptera; family Mormoopidae; genus Mormoops; species Mormoops blainvillei. The sequence goes on from PVJD01000304.1 coordinate 158,954, forward strand.
AAAGGAGAATATCTCTGATTTGGGAGTTGAAAATACTTCTTAAGTTGGCTACCCAAACCCCTTGTTAGAAAAGTAAAAGACTTCTAATGTAGACTTTATTAAAATTGATTCTATTCATTAAAAGTCCCAGTAAAAAAGAGAAAAGGCAAACCACAGAATGGAAGATGTTGGCAATGCAAGTATCTGAAAAAGAACTTACATCAGAACTAAGGAAGGGGCTTCTTTAAATCATTAAGAAAAAATACAGACATCTTTGCTTAAAAATAATGAGCAAAAGTGTTGAAGAAGTACTTCACAAAGAAAGTTATTCAAATGTCCAATATGCATATACAAAGTTGCTCAACATCATTAGTCATCAGAGAAATTCAAATTGAAACCTAAATGAAGTGATATTAAAAATGAAACAGAATGAATTAACTTAAAAATGAAAGTTAAAAGTTTAAGAAGGTGAAAATGAAAATTCTTGGTCAGGATATTGAGCTACTGGAACTTCTACATTCACATGGTGGTTACATAAAATGAGCCAAGTACTTTGGAAAACTGTATGGAAATACTTACTAACACTGAGTGTGCACAGACTCTGTGACCCAGCAATTCTACCATAGGCATGTCCCTCACAGAAACGAAAACCTGCATGCACCAAATGACATGGTCAGCAACGTTCATAAAAGCATCCTAAAATCTGGGATGACCAACTAAACGGTGGTATATTCCCATAAAGCAATGCCATACAGTAATAGCAGTGGAGGAGGTCCTGCTGTGCACAGCGCCCTGGGTGAATTTTGTCCAAACAGAATATGGATCAAAAGAAGAGCCATAAGTGACTAGGCACCTAATAGACCTATTTCTATGCAGGGTAAAGGCAAGACCTTAGAAGACAGCCCGCTGGTTCCCTTTTGGGTAGTGAAGTAGTAACTTAAGCAGGCAGGAAGAAGGTTGCTCTGATTAATAAAATCAATTTATTAATCAGAGTGCTGATTACATGGGAGCGCTTACTTTGTGTTAATTCATCAAACTATATGTGTATACTATGTTCAGTTTATGATGTATAGAAAAAAACTGCAAAAGACAGTTTGTTTTATTAAACAAGAAAGTATCTATCTGGTGTTTCTATAAAGAAGATGTCACTGGATGCTTTTTCCTAACATATATGAGAGAAAATATGTATTTCAAACCAGAAAATTGGTATCCCTGGCTAAACATTGGATTCACGGGGAGTGTTATGCGAATTACATGCTCCTCATTCACAGATGCTGACATAAAAATATAAATGGGTTAAGCAACCTGCTAATCATCACAGTCAGAGGAATATGAAAAAAAGGGAACAGAATTATGAAAATTCTACAAAACCTTTCCTCTTCAGTCAGAAGATTATTTGACAGGTTTCTTCCTCATTTTAATTAGTGTCGTACTAATTTTTTAAAGTTCTGGTTTTTAAATACGATAATGGATGCCATATAATTCTCACCAAAACAAGAACAACGTTCCCTAGGTCAGCCGGCAGACACTGTGTAATTAATAAATGGATGACGCTTTTGAACTGCTCCTGGTTTTGAACCTTCAGAACCATGGCTACGTGCTGCAACTTGCAGGGAGCGTGGTAGAAAGGATTCTCTCCTTGAACGTGCCTTCGCGTTCAGTGTCTGCCGTTGTTTTGCACTGTGCCCTCGATGTGGTTTTAATTATTATTGTTTACGATGATGATGTTTTAATTGTTGATGTAGTACCATAAGCATTTTGGTGGATGCTTCATAATAATTAAAAATATTATTATAATAGTCCCTGGAAAGTAAAGAAATAATCAGGGCTCCTTAGAGTTCTTGTGGGAACTAATTGCACCAAGAATCAACATATTTCTCGTGGGACAGTAGGAGATGATATTAAAAAGCCCATTTCCCTCTCCTCCCACGCCTGCCAGCACTGCCTCTGTGACTAACAAGGTTTACTTCTTTGGGCTTTTTTCGTTGTTTGTTTGTTTTGATTTTTTTTTTTTAATCACTGACAGGGTCAGCCCCGTTCTCCCCAGGCCCAATGGTATTATTTCACCCCTGCAAATACACAAAACACGCCACATGCGCACATCGCCAGCAGTAGCGTTTATTTCTGATGGGTGTTTTAGTTTTATGCAATGTCTGTTCCTATTCATTACTATGAAAAACATTAAATTTATTTATTAATTTATTTAATAGAGGAAAGAGGTTTGCAAATGCTTGAGTGTTTTTGTACATTGTGGCTTGTTTATTATCATTTATCATTATGTCATAATAGTTTTCATTGCTACAAAAGTGATTTTAATTAAAATTTTCTTTCTTTGAAAGGTAGCTGTTCACCAGTGCTTTTGTTCATGCATTATTTTTTTCAACAAGAACATAGTGGTTGTCCAAGGAGAGAGCATAGTAAGTGATTATATTCTTCCAAACACCTTTCTCTGTTTTCTACTAACATGCAGTCATTATTTAATGATTTCAAAAACTTTATTTAACCATAGAGGTCAAGTAATTCTTATGTTCTTTTTGTTATTAAATTAATGACTAAGCTTTGGGTATCATCATGCAGTCATTATTTAATGATTTCAAAAACTCTATTTAACCAAAGAGGTCAAGTAATTCTTATGTCCCTTTTGTTATTAAATTAATGACTAAGCTTTGGGTATCATCATATATAGATTAAAACTCTTATTAAGATTGGATTTTATAATATCTTCAATAAAGACAAGCCTACCTAATATGTATTTATTGACTTTATTTCTTATAAAAAGTAGAATATGAACTATTTCAACTGATCGATTTTCATAGACTTTTTAAAGATGTGAGTATGGAAGAGAATTTCATACTTTATAGAGATTATATACATCAATCTCAACTCGAGAATCCTGTCACTCAGCTAACAAATGTTCTGTTACTAGTCTTGTCACGTCTGACAACTAAGAATACTTAATTCTATTGATGTTTACTTTGAAAACAAAAAAGGTACCACAAAATTGAACTTGCATTTGAGAACATGAAAATTATCAAAAACTTTTTTATAAAAAGTGTTAGCAATTAATGCTCATGCTATAATTTTATCCCTACTTTGTTGAAGGATTAAAGATGAGGGACTGTAGCACCAAGATGTGTTTCACAGAGAATATTTAATGTATGATGTTTTAAATTTTATATTGATGAAATCATTTGAAAATATGCTTTTTAAAAAGAATAACTTTAAAGGAAAATATACAAAAATTAATCTCCAAAATATAATTGTAGCAGGTAAAAATGTGCAAAAATGGATACATTTCATTGATTTCTTTCTAAAGTGAGCATAGCCATTAAATATTTGCTGGAATGATTGACTTAACTATACTGTGATGGGGAGAAAAAATATAATGGTAAAAAGACTGGAAGTTTCTCAAAGAAATAGTAGGAAAATAATACTTTTCTTTATTTTTTCAATTGAGATCAGCATTTTGAAAACTATGGATTTACTTCTCACTTCTGAATATGGAGAAGGGCAAATTCTGGGGCGCTCACTGAATAGTCCACGTTGTCCATTGTTCTATATATTCAGAGTTTTAGTTCAATGACACACATTTTAGATGCATCTGACATTCTTTTAATGGGACTCCAGGAATTTTTGAGCTATAGAGATGACCGTTCCCTCACCCCGAGTAGAGTTGCCACTCCCCTTCTGTTCTGCTCCATCCATTTTACAGCATACAGCACATTTTGTTCACATCGGCTTATGTGTTCATCTCTCCACCAGACTGTAGTGTAATAAGCCAAGTCTTCACAGTCCCAGGTCTTTCCCACTGCCTTGGCACAAGTGTGTGATCAATAAGTGATTTGTATGTGACTATGTGGATGAACAAATTCTTTAGTAAACCATACCTCACTGACCTGGAGATGTGTACATAACGTCTTAGTGTCAACTTGGGGAGCTAGTTGAGAGGACTATTCAAGAACTAAGTATAATCAATAACTTCTGAGTATTTGGAATGCAACTCAGAAAGCAACCCTGTCAAAGTAATGAGAAGTTACTGACAACATTTGCACAACGCCAGTCACAAATTAATGAACCATCATATGTTTGGCTTTGAGAGTGTCAAATTAGGAGTAACCACGCTTAGAGTCGTAGAGGTTTATAATAAATGTTTATTCCACAGGAGGTCTGCACAACTGAACAATGGCTGTCAGACATGCTAAAGCTTCTATAAAAATATGTAGCAGCATGAATGTAGAGAAGTTCTCAGCAGGTTATGGATTGACATTTGTCCTAAATAATGGCTATATAGTGATGCAAAAGAACCAGAAACCTCACATGAGAAGAGCATCTTGATAGGGCCAAGATGGTGGCACCTCCTACGGCTGAGAGCTCCACTAATTCTGAAGGACTAAGACATCGCCTTAATGTAAGAACTTCATAATACACTTTTTCCTCTAGAGCTCCAACTGATCATAATTTTGTTTTGGAACTTCGATACATGACAGTGGAATTTTTTTCAATGTTATTGAATATACAGCTTCAACATTTCTCTTTTCTACACTAATCCAATTATTTCTTTAAAAATCCTACATGACGGTTACAGGAACAATTCATTAGCATAGTGGTTAGTAGGAGAAGAGTCAGAAATAATCACAGTGCTCTTTGGGAGTGGAGCTGGAGCCTCTCACCGTGTGGGCCCAGCACCAAGGCTGTTGTGCCCACACCCTTAATAGCTGTTTTGGGTACACGGCGGTAATATTGGTCCTGACTGTTTGGGCCATTTGGACATCTGCCTCTGCCTTACAGTATTGTTCATTTGGCACAAGCTGCCAGACCTGCCAAATATTTTCCAAGTTTGCATCTGGTCACAGACAGGGTTCTGTCTCCCGTTCTTTTATATTCTTCCTCTTCATGACCTAATATCTTGCTCTAGTTGCTACTCTGTCTAGCTTCTGCAACTTCAATGCTTTACTGTCTGGTATGGAAAACGCATGTCAGAATTGAAACCCATCCCTAAATCTCTACAGCACCCTTTAAATTCTGTCAAAGTTTTCTTATAACAAATTATGCAATGTGCATATACAGAATGATGAAAACAGCGGTAAAGGGGAGAAATGACACATGAAACCCAGAGCACTTCCAATTCCCTGCACTCATGTACTCCTTTTCATTCTCATTTTGGATACTTTCCCTACATTTCATTTCACTTTTGTACTTTGGCAAGCATACAAATTCAGCTGCAGACACTTTTTTCTTTGACCTTAACAAGAACGAATCCAAAGTTTCTGTTCAAATGAAAGCAGAATTTCCAAATATAGAGGTTGGAGTCAGTTTTGGACACACAAAGGTATAATGAAATGAATGAAGTGAGAATAAAAAAGTAGAGAAACAGGAAATGAGGATGGAAGAAAAAGCTTACAGAATTCATGAAACAAAATTTGAAAGCGTATGATAAAGTAATCACAGAGTGATGTTAACATGTTCATTATAAGTTAGGTGGCATTTCTTCTTATCTCTGTTACGGCTGCGGTGGTTCAGCTTATTCTAGTCATTGTGGCAAGAAACTCCATCCATCATTAAACCATCTTTATGTATTATTAAAACAGCATAATGACTTTTTCTCCAGGCAAACAATAAAACAAACGGGAACAACTTCATGCTGAGTCTATACCACACAGAATAGGATGGGCATTTTTCACTCTCTGCTTACTTTGATCAATGTGCGGAGCTGCACGAGAGAGCCAGAGCCACATCTTTACTCTGTGGCCCACAGGAGCTGGCATGCCTGTCATCTCCGTCAGAGCAGGACACAGAGTGTCCAGTTTTTTGGTTGTTTTGATTTGACCCAATTGTATATTTTAGAAGGATTTCAACCTTTTAACATTGGTCACCTTTTCTCAGTTTCCTATTTAAATCACATTGCCACGCACAACACTTGGGTGTGTTTGGATGGAAGGCATGTAAAAGATCAACATGATTAAGTTGGGAAAGAGTTAGGAAGAGCACTTTACAATCCTGTTTGCTGCACCTCCAGGATTTGTTCATTCATAAACAAAATGAATGGCATTAGGTACCTTCCAGGCACTTTTGCAGATACTTACGGAACTCATAGTCCTTTCTTTCAAGAAGCTTAAAATACACAGAGAGGGAATGAGAGGGAGAGAGAGGAGAAGTGATTACTTACAATGTAATGGGAAGAAGTAACGTAGAAATTATAAGGCACTGTCAGGTGAAATGGGGATACACTTGGGGTTTAGAGGTGGCTTATCATTGAAGTTAATAATTATAATGATCACGAATACTCACTATATACTAGGCATTGAATAAAGCTCTTTGCAAACATTAACTTATTTACTCTCTAGCAGGATTTTGAGGGAGGAACTGTCAACTTTTTCATTTCACATATGAGTAAACAGATTCAGAGAGCCATTTCCCCCCAAACTTCTAAGAAGAACACAGATTCGAATCTAGGTCTGTCTCATTCTACAGCTGAGAAGTCTGAACCTCTAAGCTCTAGTTAATGCCCAGCACTGGAAGATGACCTATGCGAAATCTTTCTCTAGGAACTACAATTCTAAGTGCATCCTCTAGGGGGTGCTCATTTGTGTGCATAAAGAAATTGAGACAAAGAAGGCTGCGGCAAGCAACGATTACTGAAAAATAATAAAGGCTTGTAATAAGCCAATTGTTCATTAATGAAAGAACGTTTTCTAAAAAAAAATCAGGCATTTTTAAAAGATGTTGATAAATATTGTGGAGAGGAATCAGATCATCTGAATTCAAAACCCAGCTCTACTGCTTTCCTACAGTGTGCTTGGGGAAGTAGTTAAATTTTCTGTGACTTTATTTTCTCATCTGAAAAATGGAGATGATAATAAGACTACCTGCTTTATCTGTGCAAATTGGAGGTAACAATATATCTAAAACATCAAAAGTGCCTTGCATGTGCTCAATAAATATCAACTAGTATTGGTAATGGACCTTCTGCATAGTTAAAAGTAAGAGTTATATGTGCCTAAAATAGAAAAGTTTCCAAAGACATATTTGTGAGCATAAGTAAGGAACTTTCAGGCAGTTGACAAAACATAACAATATTTATAAACTGTATGTGTTCATAGTTAAATATCATATACAAGCATAGTTTTCAAAGGACATCTGACAAAGGCTTTTCCCCACTAACTCTGAAAACAGCCCTTGAGCATCAATACGGCTATCATAACCATCTAATTCTTTGCTAATTGTGTTTATACTTATCTGTCAGGGAGGAAAATGGTGGCTTAGAAAGGAGGAAGGAATATTTGTAAAAGTTACACTTTTCGTTTGCTTTGACACAAACATGCGCATACATGAATATGTGTATGCCTTTCTAAAATTGGAGAAAGGCCAAGTTCTGTTGTTCCATTGAGACAAAAATACAAGCGGTATAAATTTCAAATGTGCTTCTGCCAAATATGGTTTTTTCCTATTTCCAAACAAGTATTGATTTCTTTTGCTAGCAGGATTCTTTAAAAGAGTAAAGAAGTATAAATGTTTTCCTATCACTAAAATTGTGTGCCTCTTTGGGAGTTATTGAGTTTTTTAAAATTTCGTTAGGATTTCTTAGCATTAATGTCCACAATGGATATTTTTGACTAATGAGACTGCTTTTTGAAATCCCTTCATCTCTGAGGGTATAATTGCTACCATCATTCGTCCTTTGCCCAGATGATGATTCTGTATTTCCCTGCTTGGCATTAGAGCTCGGCCACATTCTAATTGTTCCTGCAGGAGTGCATGGCCAGCCTCGTGCCAGGGTTCTCAAACGTTCTTTCTCAAGCTGTGCCAATCATTTGCTCCCACCACTGGAGGAGTTTCGGCAGGTCTGTGAAAAGCATAGCTTTTTGAGAAGTATGGGAAATCACCAAGTTTCTGGAATGTCATGAGAAGTCAGATATGTGGGGAAAATAAAGCTCTGGTATTATCTAAACTTTTAGAGATTCAGGCAAACGAACATCAGTGTCTTGTTGCTAGATCCATCACCTTGTTGGTAAGGAGTAACAGCCTCTTTTCAATAACCTTCAACCTATTTTCCAGACTTTAAAAATTATTTATTTTGGCAGAGAGTGCGCACAAGCATGGAAATACATTTGCTGCATGTATAAATGAATGTATATTCTATCTATCTATCTATCTATCTATCTATCTATCTATCTATCTATCTATCATCTATCTTCATCATCATCATCTATCTATTATCTATCTATCTATCTATCTATCTATCTATCTATCTATCTATCCATCTATCTATCTATCTATCTTCTATCTAATCTAGAAAGAGTGCCAATTATGGTATTTTTGAAAGGCCAGGAATACATTCCTTTAAATTTTAAAGTTGGCAATTTACTTTTAAAGGAGAGTCACTCAATTTTAAAGAGCATTTTCCAACCGTAAAGTATGTAGCATCTCTACAAAGTTTAGGGTATTGCATTAATCAAGGTCCTAGGTAACAAAAGGAGAAAATATTATACTTAAATATTTTTAATATAATTAATAAAATAAGTGTACACCAATTTTGCAGGTTACAAAACTCCTTCATATTTATTTTATATTTTCATCTTTAAAAAATTTATAAAATTAGCCAATTGCTTTTTATTTTGTCAGAGAAAACTGATTATCTTTTCCAAAGGTAATAGAACTTTTAAAATTACATTTTGGTTTTTTTCCCAACACTCTAATATTTCCAATAAATGAAGAAAAGTTTTAAAATTAAACCACTGTTTATTTGTGATAAGGTACTTTGAGCAGAGGCCTTTTAGATATACATAAACCTGTGAATAGCACTGGCTTTTGAGTAAGGTTTACCTTCATGTTTTTTTATCACTAGTTATAGAATTTACAAGTAGTACGAGGATAACAATATTATCTTCTATATAGAAGTAGCTTTTAATCATAGATTTTTTCCAATCATCTTATTGAACTATAGTTTAAAATAACACATTTTTTTCTAATTTTTTAATGTTTAATATGAGTCTAACTTTTTCTCATAAAATTTTGAGATTATAGAATGGTATAATATAAGAGCAACTTAGAATTCTGGAATCTAGAATTTTAAAAGTGGTATATTTTGGTTTACATATTTCCAGATTTATATTTGGTTACAGTTTTAAAACACAAGTGCTATGTGACAGTGTTTTTATAACCTTTTTTATTCAAATAAAAATATGTTATAAGTACTTTTTAGGTCTTTCAATGCATTTTAAATATATGACTTCAAATTACATGGTCTTTTCTTGTATGCCTGTGTAAAAGTTATTTTATTAACTTCTTATTCTTTTTTTTATTTAGATTGCCTACTAATTTTATTTATAAAGTAGGTTTTTAAATTATTTTTGTTCAGTGAAAAAATAATTGTTCTTTGTGAATTAACTGCTTATGTTTTTATGAAGTTTTTTGGGATATTTCATGGACATATCATCATGGGATATTGATTTATAAGAACTAATTTCATATTGAGGTTATTAGCACTATACGTGGCCTATCCAGAAAGTATCCAGTCATCTAATATGAAAAATAGAGACATTTATTGAGAACATACAAGAAACATTATACGTAGGACAATGATGACTCAGTCCCCTTCAAAGTAGGCACCTTGGGACTGCACAGAGTTCTGCCAGTTGCCATCAGCTGCCCTGTCATATTTCCTGAATCTCGTTGACAGTTTGAAATCTCTTTCCTTTCAAAAATGGTTTTAGCTTGGGGAAAAGTCAGAAGTTGCAGGATGAGTCACCTGTTTGATTTGATGTTTCTCCAAAAATTTCCACATGAGACGTGATTCATGAGTGGGCACATTGTCATGATGAAGCTGCCAATCACCAGTTGCTCATAGACATGACCTTTTGAATCATCCAAGTAGTTTCCATGGAGGAATGTTCAAGCTTAACCCAAAATTTGATGCAGATGCGTTGCTCTACTCACTCAGTCATTTGAATGTGATGGCCACACAGTACACATGCTCACTCAACTGCACCTACCACCCCCACTGACCAGTACAGTGAAGTTGTCATTGTTCACACATGTGCATTCCAGTCCACTCTCCTTGGCTGTTAGGTTACATAGATATCTTACAAGCCATTCTTGTTATATTAACAATGGCTGGACTCTTTTTGGACAAACCTCATATATCCGCTCCATATATTGCCAATATTTTTCTTAGTTTATATTTTAATATTTAATTTACTTTATCTCTCTTAAATTTATGTTTCAAAAATATTAAAATAAATTCTTATTTTTTTCTGATTTTTTTTAGTGTTTAGAAATATTCTTTCCATACTAATATGAAACAATTATTCTTTCATGTACTATTGCTAGAGTGGGACTCATTCTATTTGGAATTGCATTTGGTATAAATCATGAAGTATGTATTGATAAAGGAGAAAGGAGAAGGTGAATTTCATAGGAAAGTAACACGTTGCATTTCGGCGTAGAACTGGTGCGGCTCAAGGGCACGCAGGAAGTGTGATAGCTGGGATCCTCAGGAACTGGAGGAGGTGTGGCTGATGCCCTGAGTGGACAAGTAAATACTGGAGCACATGAGGAACTTGGCATCTGAGAAAAGGAAAATTATCTTATTAGAGGAAAAAAATACTTTTAAATTAGAATGATCACATTACGTGACATCTCAGTGAAACAGAGATGAAAAATTCTCTGAAAGCAAACACTTGGATCCGAAGAAGAGTTAAAATTGCGCTAGGCTTGCAGATTGAGAAGTAAAAGGCAAGTGCTTTCACAGTGCAAAAGAAATTCCAGAACAATGAAGGAATTATGGTAGGAAGCAGGAAAAAAAACATAAAGTACAGCAATAATATTTAATATTATTTAATGTCGTAGTTGTTTTTATAGACCCCATGAGGACTTCATGAAAGCTATGACTCCTCTCCTATGATAAATGTATGTTTGTACTTTTTGTGAACAATCTTAGCCAGTGAGATATTTCTTCTACACTGTGTTAAGGATCTTTACTCTAGGGGATGTATGACACATGCTCCCTAAAACTGTTCACACTCTGAGGGAGCCTTATATCTAGAAAGAAAAATGGAGTTTTCAGAAATGCAATGAGGCCACCTTCATGGCATATAGGTTTTAAATCTAAAGAGTACGGTAAAAATAAATGGAAAGGCATAGAGACATGTTCACTTTGTTTGGTTATTACTTGGTTCTTTCATTCTTCTACTGCTTGGACTGCTCTGTAGGTGGGCCTCTTCTGTCTTCCTTTATTTCTATCTTCCTAATGGATGTTGGTATGTTTTTTAATTGGTACCCATCTTCACCCTGGGAGGCTAAGAATGAACTAGGTAGGACCTTATGAAAATGAGAGAGAAATATTTTTCTCAGGGTGGTTTCTACTCAAGATCTTAAGCTAACAGTCCTCCAATGGGTTGTTCAGTTCGATACAGAGCCCCATCCACGTTCCTGGACAAGAGCGCAGGCAGGCAGAGCACAGCAAAGCAAAGTACACTGGACTTGTACGCACTCACTTCGAGTCTAGCAAAGACGGCATCGAGACCCCGTAAAGAACATGACCGATGATGCAAATTCCATTCGTCATAAATCCATTCTCTTTATAAAGGACTCAAAAGAAACAAACTCAACATACAGTTTATAGAAAATGTCTCTCTCTTGTCTAAGGTTGTGTCTATCCAACTGAAAAAGGGCAGGCAGACGACTTTATTTTCTGCTATACTAATGCTAATACAGGGTGGGGCAAAAGTAGGTTTACAGTTTGAATGAAAATTAATACAGCAATTAATAAGTAATAATACAAGAATGAAATCTGTTTTGCATACTCACAACTATAAACCTATTTTGCCCTACCCTGTATTAATCTCAGTGTGGGTTTCTTTATGATTGATTTGATCATTTCTTGGGAGATGGGCCATTCTTATAAAATAATAACAGACAAGAGGAATCAATTGTACTGTATTGACAAGGTTTATTGTCTTTTCTGAAATCATTTAAAAAGACAGACATGTGAATTTCACTCAGGAGAAAACTGACTTTGGTTACAAAAGTCCTTATGCCCTGTGAGTCTCCCTCCAGAATCATTAGGAACATATTATATCTATAATGTGTAGAAGGTAATACGCTTATTGGAGGAGCTCGGATAAAAAAGAAAAAAATTAGTAAAGGTAACAAAAAGAAAACAAATATATGAAATCATAATCTGAAATAAATTATAACAGAGACAATTTTGAATATTTAGGTACCTCTTTTCTCTAGACATTTAGCGCTGAATTGTGTGAACATTGCACTTTCCTAGAAATTAAAATGGCCTGATGAGATTCCATGAAGGGTAGAGTTGCAGGTAAAATCACCGATAGCAAGCTTTGATGCACAGGTGCACATGACAATAAAAAAAGAGCTGGCTCAGAACAACTGAAGGAAAGACTAATGCTTGCTGTGCATCTATAGGAATGATTATCTGCATTGATGTGATACCATATGAAGAATGATTAATTTTTACCACAACAATTTAGAATTTAATTATGCTTAATATATAACTGAGAGTACATATTCTTTAAAAAATCTGTTGTAATCTCCCCCCCCCATAGAGCGTTTCATCTAGGATTCTCAACATAACAATTTAGAAATAATAATTTAATCATAAAATAACATTATAAAATTATAGAATCTCTTTGAAATTCTTTTTTTTCAATTTTAAAAACATTTTTTATTATAATTTTATTACAGTTGTCTCAATTTTCCCCTTGCCCTCCTCTGCCCATCCCACCCCCTGTCCCACAGTCAGTCCCCACACCTCAGTCAGTGCCCACACCATTGTCCATGTCCATGGGTCGTTCATAGATGCTCTTCGTGTAGTTCTTTCCTCTTCTTTCCACAATTATCCCTCTTCCTCCTCCTCTCTATGTTGCTGCTGAGAAAACTGCAGTTTACAATAAAAATATTAACCCTTTCCCACAAATAATGAGTACTTCAAAGAACTAAAAAAAGTAAAATTATAGAACAAGAGAATATAGCAATTGTAGCAATGACACAAATATATCAAAATGACTATTGAAATATAAAAGACACACCGTGAAGATCTCTACATTCTTTTGTTTACTTCTAAGTTTTGATGAAACTACATACTGTAACTCAGTAGCTTAATTAACAATAAAGAAAACATATTTTTTACCCCATGAGCCAGGAACATGTACTATATGGGAATGAAGGATGCTAAAACACGTCCAAGATTGGAAGATGGGGGACTCCTCTGACAGGCAGCTTTGGCTGGAGGGCTCACTAACAGCCTTGCCAAACTTTCTTAAAACTGCCATGCTGTGTGCAACTCTCACATGCAACTTTCCTTTCATTCTTTTCTCCTCATAAGGGTCAGATCTGCAACAGGATACATCAGCTTTCCCAGTTTCCTCCAGCCCCTTCCTCAGTTTCCCTCATGCATTTTCCCTAATAAAAATTTGCACATCTAATTCTTTTATGGTGCTTTCTGCTTCTCACAGTACTCAAATAGCAGAAGTCATATCAGGGAGTTATCCAAGAAAACAAGCAATAAGATAAGAATTTAAGTGAGGTTTACTCATTGTCTGGTAGGTGAAGGGGACTTTGTCCTGTTTGGGAGGTGGGGCAGTGATACACCCTTGTAAAAGGAGGTATTTTAAAAAAATGTTTATTGTACTTTTTTCCATTACCATTTAGTCCTCTTTTACTCCCCTCCCCTGCAATCACCACACTGTTGTCCACATCCATGAGCCCTTTTTCCATTCAGTCCCTCTACGCCTTAACTTCAGCACCCCCTTAGCTGTCATCCTGCTCTCTGTTTATGAGTCTATCTCTATTTTGCTTGTTGATTCATCAGATTTCACATATGAGTGAAATCATAAGGTATTTGTTTTTCTCTGACTGACTTATTTCACTTAGCATAATGCTCTCCAGTTCCACCCATGCTGTTACAAAGGGTAAAATTTCGTTCTTTTTTGTGGTCGAATACTATTCCATTGTGTAAATGTCCCAGAGTTGTTTCATCCACTCATTTGCTGATGGACACTTGGACTGTTTCCATATCTTGGCAATTGTAAATAATGCTGCAATGAACACAGGGGTGCATATATTCTCTCACATTAGTGTTTTGGAGTCCTTCAGATATATTCCCAGAAATGGGATCACTGGGTCAAAAGGCAGAGCCTAAGGATTTTATGGTGATGACAGAAAAACATCTGGGTCAAGAAGGATGAAGTAGGGGACGAAGATTCAGGCATTTTAACATGTTGGGTTAACAATGCCTATGAAGACAGTGGGGTTGGCTGGTTCCTCCTAAGTTGTACTGACGCCCTGAATAGAGACTTGGGCTGATAGACACTAAGGGTTGTTAACAAACTTTGGTGTCCTATAAAGAGGCCCCTATCTCATGTAGTGAAAACAGAGGTATGCAATAGGCTGAAGAGAGCTGCAGGGACGTTTCAATGCTCACCCAATGTTCTGCTTTGTTATGTCAAGGCCAGAGTGCTGGTTGGGAAGACCTGGGATGGGGCTCTGCATTTTCCCATGAACCTTCTGGGCTTCAGAGGTGGGCCACCCTCCTGAGAAAGAGACACCACTTTCACTGTAGGCCTTGTGGCTGGCAGGCTCTGAGTGGTGGAGTGGCACTACTCTCCTCCATGAGCATCTGTTTGGACAAGAGGTGGCTGTCAGCCGGCGCCATGCTCTGCCAGCTGGCCTTACGGATTCTGGTGAGGCAGTGGGTGAGCTCAACTGAGCAGGACATGAATTGTATACACCAGCCCCATCATGTGGCCCAGCTGACAGTAGTGGAAGTGCCAGTGCCCTCGTGCTGCTGGCCACTGGCTTGATGCTGACTGAGCTGGGCACTTCCCCTGTTTGGCTACTGGCTGCCATGCTGTTGGTGGGTACCACTCTGGTTGCCTCAGGCTCACTCTTGCTGCTGGGAACGAAAGAGACTATGCACACTGGAAGAGTTGAAGGGATTAGCAAGCATGTACTGGCTTGAGCCAGGAGAACAACTTCGTGATGAAATTTTGAAAGTGCTTCAGCAAAGAGGCCGGATGTAAGACTATGTAAGCAAGAATTCTTATTATGGAACAATTAATTAACTTCCTTGGGACAAGACATATCCCAGCCAGGACCCTAGGAGATGGAGTGAGCTTGCTGCAGTGGCCCTTGGAGGCCTTGAAAGAGTGATGGTTGACACTGGATGAAGTGGTAATGCCTGAGTTGCCTTGTCAAATGTTAAAGACAGAAATAAAGTGGCTGGGGGAACCAGTTGTGCTGGAGTGGATATATTATGTGAGACCAGAAGATTCAGCAGATGACTGTGTTCCACAACAGGACCCAGAGGTCACATTATTTCCCAGGGCCTTCATCAGTGTATTGGTGAGAAGGGTACCAGCATCAGAAGTTCAGTGGTGGCCTCCTCTGCAGGCTGGGGCTAATTGTAGGAGAGGCAGGTATAGTTTTCAGAAACCAGGAGGCTGCAATTACTCTAAAGGTTCACAAGGTCAAAGGGGCAGCCCAATGACTTTGACCCACAGGGAGCTGTGAAGATGGTAATGGAACATGGTATCCCTGGAAACAAGAGTGTTGCCAACAACTATAACAACAGCAAAAGAACAAAAGTCAAGGATGGAGGAGCAGGAAGCTGAGAATTAACAGTAACACCCTTGCTCAGTTCTCACACCTGAGCCAATTTTCAGATGTGGTACCCATAACATCCCAACAGTAGGTGTAACACAACAAAAGAGATAAAGGGCAGATGACCGCGGGATCCACTGACTGTGTCACATAGTGTACCATCCAGAGCCAGCCAGCCTCAGAACCCCTGACTAACCTCTAAAAACCCAGCCGAAGTGCCATTCCAGAGGTCAGCATTCTGAAATTATGGGGAGTCACCCTCAGGATGTAGTGTGTGCGTTAAATCGGGGACCTCTAGATAATGTGGCTCTGAGGGGGCAAAGAGATGGATCTGGGAACCATGAGTAGAAACATGAATAACCTCACCATTACTCAATGACCAGCTGGGAGATTTTCTTGGCCTATACTCCATATCCTGGATTTTGTGGGGTTTAAGGTCCTGGTAAGCAAAGTGGACATGCTCTGGCGAAGGGACTGATGAGAAGTTCCATTGAGGTGCATGTTACAGTGGCTGCCTTGGTACTTTGGATCCCTTGTGCTGAAAGGCCATCAGTGTATAAGAGTCATCATACCGGCAGCAGCACTTGACCTAGATAGCAAGAGGACATGGTGCTATTTTTCATATAGCAGGAGTGGGGAGTAATATGTGTGGATCCCAGGCGATTCAGGTGGGCGCCTCCTAGTTCCCCCTTGACCCACTGGAACTGTGCGTGGATATGCACAGCAACCCTTCCCCTTGAGGAGGTTATGATTTCCAAGGAAACAGACTCCCCAGGAAGGAAAGTTTGGGTAGCACCAACAACATTGCCACCAACAATGTGCAGACACAATTGCTGGGTATGAAGGGAATTCTGAATGGATAATGGAGGAAGGATAACTTGAATATCATTTGTGGTCTCGAGATCAACTACATCACAACTACCTCTTCTGAGTTTCTCATTAGGAATGAGGCCCATGGGAACCATGGATAAGAGGTTCTCCAATTAGTGAGGAACAGTAGATCTCTGTGACTCTGGAGGTGGCCTGTGGTGACATCAAACCATGAAACTGTGTTACTCAGAGTTCCAACTGAGGGGAGCAGTTGTTCCAGTGGCTGTGCTTTGCAATCTGTCACCACTATCAGGCTAAGGCCACCCTTCCCATAGCTTATCCCAGGCAGTGCTGAGAGCAGCAGCAGGGTCGGTCATTCCTGGAAGATGAGGGCCTCCTCTGATGGTCCATTTTTGCTCAGTCCCTCCCATTGGCCATTGACCTTGCCAAACTGTCTTAGACCTGCGTCATCCCCATCCATCTTTACTCCTTTTCTCCTTTTCAGGAGCCATCTTGATCTGAAGGCTATCTAAGACCCTCCTGGTTTCCTCCCGAGTTTCCCCATAGGCATTTCCCCAATAAATCTCTTGCCCTTTTAATGGTGGCTTGGCATCTATTTCCAAGAGAACCTGCAGCACGCATTGGTGTTGAGTGAAAACACTAGTCAATTTGTGAAGTTTAAATAAACTGTGTCCTAAATCTAGACTGATTTGTAACACTACTAAGGCCATGAGTACTTCTTGTTTCTACTGTATACCAATCAACTTTCTTTAATGCACTAATGATAACCTGTCCTCTTTACCCATCCAGAAAACTTTTAATTCTTTTTTGCTTAACATAAACAGGAAGGATTAGACAAGAGAATGTGAATATATAGTTTCCCTACAATTACTGAAAAAACAACTCAAAACACAGACCCTTCTTACAATAAACTACTTCTGAAGAAGGATCTATCTGTATGAGAAAGTAGAGATTTAAATGAGACAAAAATAATGAAATTCAAGACCTCCGCTTGCTTCGACATTATGATATGTCCACTTTGTTTAGTCTTTTCGTTGGCTTCAGATCCTAATAATTAAGGGAGTGCACAAAACGGTTTGCAGCAGAATATTAATGAAAGTATTATCTCATGCTTCAAATTCTATCAAACAGGAAGCACATATCTTATAATGCTAAATAATTTATTGAACAAACAGATGCCTGCGATTGGATCTATTTATAAAATCATGTTTACGTTACTAATGTAATTATCAGCATAAATATTTTATAGCGTCTATTATAGCAGCTTTCAGGTAATTGATGCCTCTAGAAATGCCTGTTGATTTGAAATGAAAAATATCTTTGAAAAATGGGTATGATTAGTTGCAGGTCATAAAGGTAAAACTGACTCACCAGTTGGATGGGGCAAAGAAATAAATAGGGTGAGGTGTCATCATGTGTATCATTTTGGTGCCATTAGTGGAAGAAGCACATCATTGTATAAGTGGCTTTGCCTATGGCGAGTATAGCTGACATCAAAGTGGCCTACTGTGTTGTCGCTTGATGATGATTTGGAGAAATGCAAACTGTCTGTATGTTTCAAGGTGAAACTCAGAGGGCTCTACTGAGTTCAATGTGATCACAGCTTCCAGCTAGGTAGGAGACAAGTGTCCGACCTTTCTAGGCTTTTTATACCCTGAGGAAAAAAGTTCCCCAGTTTTATCCCGTTTACCGCTCCTCCCACGGTGTACTTCACATTCAAGGTCAAAGGAAGTTAGTTTCAGGGAATTTCTGTTAAATATTGGAATAAAGAATAAAAAGGAAATGATGGCATATGCCAAAATTAAGGGGATAAAAACCCTTTTATGAATGTGTATGAAAGAATTGAAACAGTTTTGTGACGTTTTAGACAGAAAAAGTAATTTTTATACCAAAGTAATGTAGGGAGGTGCAAACTTTCATATCAACTGATAAAGAAAAATATTACTTTCATGGATTTGCACAAGAAGTTCAAGTATTTCATCTCAGCTTGATTTTTAAGCCATTTTCTTGCAAACTGGCAAATTTCTGCCTACAGCAAACTGATGAAAATTCATGGATATTTTCATTCCTCTGGTTTGGGGAGGAATAGTAAAACTTTTGCCTTAGATCAAACTTTTGAATATTTGAGGGGAGGAAAAAAACACACATCACTTCTCAAATGTGAATACCCAAAGTGAAATGTGGCCGTTTCTTACATTTTTAGATGCCTGGAAGTTTTCCACCAACTTCTATAACAGTCACTCTGCAGGCTTCTGCTATAAATGTTTCAGGAACTATCTAGGGAAATATTCTATTGAGAAGGAAGGCAGGATTATCTAGCAGATAGAGCGTGGAATTTGGACTCAGACAACCATCTGAGACCTGCACCTGCCTCTCTCATTGCCTTATGGTGCAGTTCTGTATAAATGACCAAGACTCCCTTTGCTTATATGTTTCCCTCTGGTGAGAAAGAGAAATGGGCTAAGCATTATCCCCTTCTCAACAATCAGAGGATACCATAAAGGTAAATATGATGTTGTCTATAAAGCGCTGTGACCTATAATCCCCCCAAGTAGTGCAGAGATGTGAGGCCATGGAGGTTGTATAAATAAACTTTATGGAATCCAGGTGTGGAGACCTGTATAATCTGCCCCCTCACTTCTGTATTTGGTTAAGGGTCCCTATAACATAATTAATGGTAAGTATTGCCAGTCGCGAATTCCCTCAACACACATCTTTCCTACAACATCTTGAATATATTAACCTCCCTCTCAAAAACTCAGTGAAGGGAGACAACCCATAACAACCAATCAACTTGCGTCTATTGATTGTCTATTATGTATGATGCATTCCACTGAGTATTAGACCTCTGATGAGTATCTATTAGTACATAATGATTTATAAAGCATAATTGCTGTTCTCAAAACACTTGTCATCATGCTCTAGTTAGAAGTGAGTGCCTGAGTTACTAAAAATCATATAAAATAACCATATGTCAAACAATTGATAGGAATAATGATTCTAAGGCATTTAGAGGAGAAAAAGTATAAGGATTTGGGGGCGGCTCCTTTATATATGATTTCAGTTTCTAATAAGGACAAATACACTCACAAATACAGACAAAAATGCAGACACAGAAGTATACAAGAGTAAAATGATATCCTTGGCAGTTACCATCCTAAGAAATGATTCATTAATATCTCTAGCTGTGATAATTTATTTCACTGTTCTCATTGAACTTAAGCTCTTTTGCTTTGTCCTACTGGTTATTTCTCTTATATCCCAAGTTTAAGAAATTCTAATGGCTGTTTGAAATCCAGTTCAGACACAGTCAATATGGCTGTGTCTTATGAAATCAATTCAGAGGGAAGGGAGGACCATGCGCCGTAATGGGAAACAAATTGGACGAGGACCACAGTAATCTCACACCGAACGATGAACAGTCACTTAACCTCTCAAGGCATCTGTTGGGCTGGGCTGGATTTCACAGGCCAGTTCTAAAATTTTCTGGAAGGAAAAAATTCTGCTTAACAGTTCTATATTTCTTTGTGCTGCTGGAAGGCTCATCTGCTTGTGTATTCTGTCAGGATTCATGATCGTTCCTTGTCATTAAGATTAATATCTCAATTTTATAGACCACAGATGCTACAGGTAGAGGAGAAGCAGATGGTAAAATGGTGCTCTCGAAAATATGCTCTAACTGTAATTCTTAATTTAATTGTATTTCCACTGGACGTCCCCAAACTTTATTAAATTTTTATCGTTAACTCAAGAGAGCTTTGGTCTTGTCTGTAAGTACTGACTTGGATGCATAGGCTGGTTCTTGGTAATAGAACTTGTGTATCAGTGAACAAGGCATTTGTAAAACAGAGTAGAAGCAGGGTATCTTTGCTGGGGGTGTATGCCAAGTACTTGGCATATACCTTTATTTCAGATCATATTGGTAGAACAGTTTTTGTAAATCTGATAGTAGATGTCATCGAAAAGATTAACAATGTCAAAACATTCAGTGAATTCAAAGGAAATGGTAATATAGCTTTAAATATAGTAAGAAATATGTACTTTGTTTTATGTGAGAAATTGGAAATTTTGATTTTTTAAAGGTAAGTTTTAGTATGTCATGTAGACATTCTATGAAAAACTAAAATTTATTTATGCTGTATTGTATAATGTCAATGATAGTAGGAGATTTTTTAAAAAGTTAGCTTTGTTGAGCATGGAGAAAAAATTACTCCACCAAGAAATTTTCTAGAATTTAAAAAAAATATGGTTTTACATAGCTAATATTATAAATTGACAATGAATAATTGTGTCAAAACCCAGCTACTTTAACATATTTTGGGGTATGTCCACTTATCTATATGAGGGATTTCATTGAAAGACTACACTGAATTAAACATGATATAGATCAGCACTGTTCAATAGAAATGTAATGCAAGTCACGTGCGCAATTTTATTTATTTTTTACCACCAGATTGAAATGTTTTATTTTACTAATATACAAAATATAATGTTAACAGTCCACTTTTATAGTTTCTAAATGCTTCACCACTGACAATTTCTCTAAGATTCTGTTGTCCTTCACAATTGTGGTGCCCCACCTTCTGTGAAAGCCCAACTTCCCTTCCTTCTACCCACCGAATTAGTTTGTCTTTTCAAAAGTCCTGTCTGATGTTTTCTGTGTTGGTCTCTTTGTGTTACTGCTTCATTTTAAAGATTTCATCAGTTAATTGTAAATAGTCCTTTCCATCTCATAATTCTTATTGACCATGGATACCCAATTTGACTCCATTTCTTTCATTTAGATCCAGCTGTGAGTTGTATGTTCTTTTGATGTCAGTTTAAATCTTGAATTATGTTTCCTTAACTTCTGGAGTTCTTTCTGTGCACGTTCAATCATGTGAACTAGATTGTCATTATATACTTCCTGAGGCATTGCATCCATGCTGTGACATTAGTTCCAGATTCTCAATTCGAACCACCTGACGCTCTAACTGGCCATAGAATTGTTTACACATTCTTGCCATGCAGTGATGTCAATTTCCTGGCCCGAGGAAGGGGCTGACGTTCATATCGTTTCATACTGAGCAATTCAATTGGTTGTCCGGCAGCCAGCCTTTCAAATTCAATTCTCATTATGTCGATTTCGAAAGCAGAACGATCTGGGACTGTTAGGTAGCTCAGGTAATTCTTAGTAGGCCATTAACTGCGAGTTTCCTCCTCCACCGGTGCGCGGCCCACTTCCTGCACACCAGCACTTCATAACGCTGGTGGAGATACTGTCACGCATCCACAACGTCTGCAACCACCAAGCCAGTGCTGCCGTTCTTAAGTTCTCAGGGGTTTTCTAGGTCCGCACAGACTCAGGCCCGTTTCATTAGGCTTGCCAGTGCAATTTTAAATTTTGCAGTTTCCACGCTAAGGACAGTAGAAAAGACACAGGGAAATTTCATTTCTGTAAATTTTATTTAACACAATATATTATAATATTATTTTAACATAAAAATTGGGGCTATAATTTTTTCTAAGCCTTCAAAATTCAGTGTGTATTTTACCTACTGTACAAATGAATTTGAACTGTCCATGTTTCAAGTGCACGACAGCCACACGTGGCTGGTGACCAGAGTACTGCAGTCAGTTCCGGGTGGTAGGACACAACAGTAAGTAACACAGGCTGGCCACTGACTTCAGAGGCTTTGTGGTCTAGTATAGAACACAGGCTTGAACAATCAATGAAACTGTAAATTTTTCCACTTCTTACAGTTGCTAAAAAGCACCAGTAAAATTAATATTGCTGAATACAGGTCTTGCGTTTAATGTATTTCCACTTTACATATGCCATAGATGAATGTGTTCTTTGTATGGGTGATAATCATTCTTGGCATTTTTTTTTTAAGGAAATGCATTCAAAATTAACAGTTCTTTGTAGTCTGTTAATATTCTTTTACATTTGTGTTTTCCATTTTCCCCATATCAATATTACACTGTAAGTTCTAAGTTAAAAACTCATGAAGCAAGAGCATAATAATCCTTTAATGCCTTTATATATTGTTAAAAAAATGAAATAGCTAGGTACAAAAGCAAAAAAAGGTATAAGATAAAACTTTACTTAGAATGAGGGAGAATTCAATATTTCTTCCATGTACATTCTCTAGCTTTACAATTTCTATGATATGTGTTTTTAAAAGCTTTCTACCAAGGGCTATAGATCTATAGGTTTATTATAAAAGTAGTGTATCTCTTATGAAATCTTGTAATTTTATTTAATTTATACATAAAAGCTGGTATGAGGAGAGTACTTAAGCATTAAAATGGTAATAGTATAGAACAATTAAAAATATAAAAAGAAGAGTATATACATGACATAAACTCAGTGTTGTTTAAAGGTTTACCTTAATTGATTTCATGTAGTTCAGGCTTAATTGTTAATGGTGGTGAAGATACTTATATGTTTACTGAGTTTTGAAGAATGACAAAAAAGCACAGATGAACCAGAAGTTTAATGGTCACTCATCTAACTAAAAATCTTTTCTTATATAGCTACCTAAGGAAAATTGTAGACATTTACACAGAGAAGACTTTATGTACTAGAAGAGTTGACTCCATAAGAGTTTTCCTTGGCTGGAACTTAATGACTGGTTAGAGATGGATTTTTTCAGGAAAAAGTAGGCAGGTCTTTCTCACTATGAAAAGCAACATAAATAGAGTTGAAATTGACAAGAGTTGTTGAGAGAATAAAGCAGATGGCTTCAGTTTGAGAAATCTCAGTTAAAAAAAAAGGATGAGCAATCTAAGGCTAATTAATGGAGACTTAGAATCTTAAGCTTGATCCAGTAAGTGATATGGTAACAGTATAGTTTTAAATCAGGGAAGTGGAATAATGAAAATGGCATTTTTGGAAGATTCATCTAGCAGAAGTGACAGGAGTGATGTAAAGCTGCTGAAGGAAAACACCAAGGAGGTTGGGCTGAGTGACCAGATCCAATAATAGAGTTGAAGATTTAAAATAAACCTCCTTAAAATGGGAACCTCAGGCTCTTTTGACAGCATAGGGGATGGAAGTGGTGAAAAAGGGCAAGTAAGAGAAGGCTGAGTAAAAAGAGAATAAAGGTAGGATTAAATTTATTCAGAAACTAGGCTCTAACAGCATTCAGGGCTCTGGTTGTGGAGTGGAATGGGCAAAAAAGAAGAGAAGAGAATTCTTCTGCTAATAGAATGGTATAAAACAGTAATATTTTGCACTGTAGAAGTGAGTTCTTTTAAGTTTCTCTTGTCCAGTATAAAATGTAGTGGAGTTACATTTTATGTTATTCTTAGATCTCATTCCTCAGAGCTAAAGTAAATTGAAAGTTGGTTGAAAAATTACTAAGTGAACTATGGTGATTCTTTCATCTCCTTTTAAAAGTGTATATATTTTGGTTTGACTTATTTAGGAAATTGTACAACCAAACTGGATGTATGTTTGCCTTATTTTGACACATGGTTACATTTTGAAAACTTTGCCTTAGGATGGTACAGGGTTTTGATAAAATTAGGCAAAGCAAAAGCAAATGCAAAAAATTCAGACCAGTAATAGAATTTATAACTCTGGTAATTACATATGTAGAAAAACAATACATATTTATTTGACTGTCATGTTCTAAGCCTATTGATGATGTTGGTATATGTATGTAAACAAACAAACAAAAAAACCCAGAAAACAAAAAAAAAATAAAGAAAAACTGTCCTCTGCGGTCATTAAACAAATGAACGAATATATATATATTTACACATTTGCAAAGTGATTGTTATGAACTGAATTGTATCTTCCCCAAATTCATATGTTCATACCTTAACTCCCAGTACTTCATAATGTGATCTTATTTGAAAATAGGTTTTTTGATGATGTAATTAGCTAATTTAAGATGAGGGCACAATGGAGTAGGGTGAGCTCTTAATCCAACATAACTGCTGTCCTTATAAAGGGGAAATTTGGATATAAACATGCACACATGGAGAACAACATGTGAGGATGAAGGCAGATATCAGAGTGATGTTTCAATTAGCCAGAAATTGCCAGCAAACCATCAGAAGCTAGAAGAAAGGCGTGAAACAGATTCTTCCTTACAGATAGATCTCTCAAGGATCGAGCTCTGCTGACACGGTGAACTCTGACCTCGAGCCTTCAGTACTGCAGGACAATGAATTTCTGCTGTGTAAGGCACACAGTTTGTGGCATTTTGCTGTGCTGCCCTACTCAAACAACAGAGTGCTGCAGAGTAAGTGTGTGGGTGTGGAGGCTGATTTTAGATTGGATTGGTTTTGGAGCCCTCTTTGAGGAACTTACATCTTGTCAGATACCCCAAGGATGAGAATGAGTCAGCCACGGGCAGTGCAGGAAGAAGAGTGATCTGGGCAGAAGAAAGTGTATGTGCAAAGGCCCTAAAATACAGAAGCACTTGGCATAAGTAAGGAAACGAAAAAGGACCAATGTATCAGAGCACAACCGGTGAAGTGAGAGAGGTGTGAGACTAGTTAGACCTTGGTAAGGAGTTTGAATTTTATTCTAAGACCAATACGGAGACTTTCATGGGCTTAAATCATGTGGTGATATAATCCAATCTACATTTTTAAATAAATTATAACTGCTATGCAGAGAATGCTATAGTAAGGGAAGTAGAAAACATAATTAGGAAGTGACAACATCGGACCAGGTATTCAGGCTAAGAATAAGCTTGTGGTAGCAAAATACATATGATCTGAGAAAATGTTTCATATCGGGAGTTGGAGGGAATCTGCCAGGTTTTTGTCTTGAGCTACTAGGTGCTTCTTATTGAGATGTCTATTGAGGTAGAAAGGATGGGAAATGGCAAAAGGGGTAGAATAGACCCAGAATTCGATTCTGGATATGCTAACCCTAATAGGTTTGCAAGATGGCCAACTAGCAATGTTAAATGGAAGGTTCATTGGACCCACGGAAGTCTAAGGAGGAGGTGGAGAAGTGGAAATTACATAAATTGCCCAGGGACCCCGGAGTACTGAACACTGATAGTGCAGCTAAAGTCTCCTGATCCCCAGGCCCGTGTCCTTGCAACCTCATGCAAATGCCTAGTCAATGACATTACTCTACCCTTCAGTTAGGTACAAGGTGGGTACTTTCAGGGGTTATATTGAGAACAAATGTACAAGCATCCCTGTGGCAAATAAAAGACATAGACAGATGAAGATCAGTGACACACTGTCAAGAGCACAGAAATAAGATCCAGAAGGCTAGAAGTTTAGTTTCGGCTTTCCCACTCCTTAGTTTAATTGTGCCTCAGAAAAATGATTTCATAGTGTCAGAAGACCTCTAAGGTAACTATTAGTTTAAAAACTTGACGACTTCCTGGATACGGCACTGCTGGGTGCATAGCCTCAGAATCTTTTTGTACATGTGTACAAGGAGAAATGTGTAAATGTCCTCACTGAAAACCTTGTTTAAGACAGCAAATTTAAAGGAACTTAGACATCCACCAAAATAAATAAATAAATAATACTGTATTTATATGACAAAATGCTATTTAGCTTTTTTTTTAATGAACTAGATCTATGTGTTTATGTAAAGATCACCAGTATAGAATGTTCAGTGCTAAAAAGGTAGGCCTTAGAATTATTCTTGAAATAATTTACCTTTCGTGGAAGCACATGTATGTAAAAATTGCTACAAGTAGACAGGAAGGATGCAGTTCTGGCTAATAATTGGAATGGGGAAGAAAACAAGACTAGTGATGGACTCTATGGAAAGCTGCAAGTTAATGTTCTATATAAAATTATATAAAATACACATGTAACAGGGTTAAAAGGAGCTTATTATATTATTTTTACATTGATATTAAATTAACTTTATGACTCCATAAGTATGTTAAAATCAATTATTTTCATTTTTATCATAGAGAATGAGTCTCATTTCAATAAATTGTATATTTTAATACCACATTATTAATTTCTTAAGAGTAGAGAAATCATCGTATCCCTTATATTTTTTTCATTTTTCCTTTTTAAATTTACACTTAAATTTTACTTAACAAACTACAAAATGAGTGCTTCAGTTGTGTTAGGCACTGTCACATCCGTATTACTTCAGAGAACAACTCTCTAAAGAAGGCGCTCTAAGTCTTACTTTATAAAAAACTAATTTGACGTTCTTAGAATTTAAAGCACCCAAAGTCACATAACTGGTAAATAGAAGAGAGAAAAGTTGAAACTCCAGTTTTTTACTGTGTCCTGTTCTTTCCATAACACCGTGATGCGTAACTTTCCTAAAAAGACTACATAACTTTCATAATTCCTTAAAGTTGGTGTTTCATTGAGTTAATATGTAGTTTAAATAAACTGAATTCACATATTTTGCATATAAATGCTATAAAAATTCCAGAAAAACAGAGTAGTTAATGAAAGAAAATAAGTAACATTAGGAATTCCATCTTGATAATGGAATTATTCTTGTTAATCATAGAAAAGCTATTTTCCATGTTATGCCCTGTTTTTTTTTTCCCCCTGGGTATCGTTATAGCTATTATAACTTTGTTTGTCTTTTTGTAAACTTAATAGTATCCTGTTATTTTTTATGTTAAAACGGACAAAGATTTTGCTGTATTTAGAACAGAAACAGAAATGTTACACTATTATGGAGTGTGCAATTTCACTGGTTCACTTTCCAAAAGAGGAAAAGATATAAGACAACTTCAAGAAAAAACTATAACAGATATATTTGACAAGAGGTTCACAAATGTAACTTTACAACCATTTTAAGCGTTTGCTTCTTCTCTTCTTGCCTTCTCTGCCTGTTGTCCCTGTTCCTCATCTTAACAGTTTTTGTTATACTTGAATGATGAGCTCAAAGCTTAAGAGCTGTTTTTTTCAACCTTTATTAATGTTTTCTAACTCATTTCCCTGTTTGCCTGCTGACAACCTGCCAAAATCACCCTCTGGTGTATTGTAAAAAGATTGGGGTAGCAGTCAGGGGACCCAAATGTGTTGCAGATAATTAGTAGATCAGATCTTTGTCACAGCAGATACTTGGCTACCCACACATCTCTATTTTTAAGACTGAGCGTTACACAATGTGTATTCATTGTCTGTTTTAGTGTGAAGAGCACATCTCTGCATTATATATAATAGAGCCGAGTTAATGAGAAATTCCATTATTCTTTCGTTGTCTTGTACTGTCACTGGTTAACACGTGAGATATACATATTTGGTGAGTGATTGAAACCACCTTGGGCTTTTAAGCAGCTTCGGGAAGGGAAATCACCTATTTTGCTACTTACTGAAGTAATCCAACCACCAGCCTTTGTTTTCTAGTAAAAGGCAAGACACAAAAATCTCCTCAGATGATCACGTTTGTTTTCATGCTAATGAGTTCAGATAAGTTTGATTGGCAAGAAGAGGGGGTCAGGAGATTAGTTCTTGAATCGCACAAATAGAAAAACTTTTTCAGTGTAAGATAAGAAGTGATAAATTGAGGTAAAAAGAATAAATTAGACTTTAGGATGATGAAAATGCCAGGGTTATCAGTGGGCTTTCACCAGAATCGATGGCAGAATAGCTGGTAATGAATTATTATCTGGAGATGCGTTCCGTTTAAAATTCTAATGATGCAGCCTCTTGTATGTGCACAGGTAAGGTGTGCGTGTGTGTGTGTTATATTCGACAGGCACATTCAACACTTGACTAGTTTCGTTCTTCCCTTACTTCTTTATGTGCCAAACTCTGTTTCAGTATCAAAGGAAATTCATCAGTTCACAGTGTCACTGATTTCAAGGTATGAGAATTACATACCCACCGATATAATGGACTAGTTACCATAATATTATAACCAGAAATGACTTATTCTTAAAAGGATAATACCAAATCTTGCCAGTTTTCAAGTCTGAAAAAAGGAGGAATGATCATGTTTCCTCCTCTAAGATGGTTAACTTGGAAAAGTCACACTAACTCTAAAAGTCAGAGAGTCTTTGTAAGTAAAATGTATACAAAAATAGCTGTTTTTTTCTTCTAGAAAGATTCTTACCAGGGATAATTAAATCCATATAGTTAAAATCCCTTTGAAAGTCTTAGATGTTTTACAAGTGTAAGGCTTTATTAGCAATAATCTAAATATTGATCTTGGCTTCTTTCCTAAATCAGAATTTATTTATTTTTCAAAAATTAACAGGTGTCTACTATATTTCAAGTATATACTGTTCTAAGCACTAGGAATAAAGCAGTAAACAAAACAGATGGTAATTCTTGCCTCTGTAGATCTCAAGCATTAGTGAATTCAAATGACAATAATAGAAAAAGTTATAAAATTGGTTGGCAATAGGTGCTATAAAGTAAAATAAGGCAAATAAGATGCTTTAAGTATGAGTTACCTGTAGGAAAAACTTGAAGGAGATGATACCGAATCAGAGCGTGGGGGCTAACTTGTGTATTGAAATACTAGTTTAAAAAAATTCATTCCAGAATGAATGATATTCCATTACTCAATCAAAGCCATGTGTATCCCTTACCAATGTTTCATAGAAAACTCAGTGGTTTGGTACACAAAACTTTTTTCTCACCCCATGCTTTTATATTTGGAATGAAAACTTTAAATCTAATTTACTCTATCTCTCCATTTCTTTGACATGTAAACAAAAATTATTAATACATGAAATATGAAGTATTTATTTTGTATAAGGTCATGTGAGTGCAATGTAATAAAATTAACCTGATAACATATGTAAATTATTGTAGAAGGATAAATCTACTATCCAAAATAACATTGTGCACTTCAAAGTTAAACAGTAATAATAGAAGAGAAAAATAAATTTTCAGAACGCTTCCCTTAAATAAATGAAAACAAATGGGTTTAAACTATGTGAATAAATAAAATAAATATTTTCTTGAAGCATAAGAAAATAATGTTCGATTAGCCTGTCTACACATACTCACACACAAATTAATGTATCCTTTCTTAGCACAGGTGACCGAGAAAACAGATCTAGAGGCAAAAGTTCGTGTGCTAACATTTCATCAGGGAAGAAAACCCCTAATTCCCTAATTCTGGGATGGAGGGTGGCTTCGTAGTGTTATGAGGGAGTAACGAGCGCGTTATTAAACTGACCACCAGGTAATCCAGTCTGGGTGCATGTAGATCTAATGGCTCTCGTCTTTCTGTGGCAAGAGGAAAAGCCTGAGGGAGGAGCTAGATTTGTGAGCAAATGCTGTCAGTGGAAATTGGCTCTTCCATGGGGTCACAAGAAAAGTGTTCCAAGGACCCATGTACGGGAGATTGTGGTTTGACAATCACAATCAAGATGATTTATTTGTGTGGAAATAGAAGCCGCTCCCTGGGCTTCCTGTGTCCCATCTCCCTCCATCTCACCGTGGCATAAGTTTAACCTTGTCTTTAGCAAGGCCAAAGCAAAAGCCAGTGTCCAGAATTTTGCTTCATATTAAAGCTTAGTCCCTTGGAGCCCACACCATCTGCTGCAGGCCCCAGTACCTGTTACACCCACATGGTCATGTGTATTCTCGGGTGAGAAAGAATATGTACACACATGGGGCAAATGCAGGTCAGAGGCAGAGTGGTCGGGGAGCTTCTTTGTCCCCCTGGGATTATATTAGCTTGGTTTTTGGGATAGGTTAGGTGTTCATTCAAAAAAACCAATCAACTTCCCAAGCTGTTGTTGGCTTTTTGATGGGCCTGCCACCTAGCTGGACTAACAGACACCTTTGGTCAAGCACTTCCCCCTGCACCCCCAAGGATCCAGTATCAGAAGGGGGAAAAGAGAAGTGTTAATCCCCTTGATGGAGCAATGGAGAAGGAAACAGGCTCATGTTACCCAGTTTGTTAAACTCAACCTCAATGTCTCATTTCCTTTGCCTCCCTTTCCAATTAATAATTAACTAACTACCAATGGTAACACTAGGAAGTGAGGAGCTGTCTGGTGAGGAATTAGGATCACCTACTGTCTTATATTTGGCCGACTACACAGATGGAGCAAAAGATAAACTTGTGCCCACAGGATGTTGATGGAACCTGATACGCTTCCCTTCACTAAAATCTTAACTGTATCCTCCATGGCCTACAAAAATGTGACAGATGTCAGTTAATCTTAACTGTGGGTGAAGAGAGGTGCTGTCAGTAACATCCAGTCAAAACTATGGCCCGGTCAATCCAGGAGGATAATAAACTTGTCTAGGACCTAGTTCTTATTGTAAGCTATTAAATTATAAGGCAGAAAAGCCTCACCCTATTGAAAAATCTATAAAACACAAATTAAAGCAAAAAGATAAAGTTGTGTTCTAAAAATCTATAAAATTGGTTAAAACAGATCAATATACTATACTACGTTTTTGTTTTATATAGGAATGGTGAATTTTCCTATAATGCCAATGATTGTGTTAGCTGATTCATCTCTTATAAAAATGTTCCCTATTGTTTAAGATTATTCATTGTTACAAATCACAGGAATCCTGTGTCCTAAACACAAACACACACATGCAGTCATATACACATAAAAACAACCATTGTGGATTAGATTAAGTCCTCTATCTGTCATAAGAGGCTAGCTGCATGACATGGGAAAAATATAGTGTCATTGAAGTCAGCTGTTCTTGTTTCTCAGGTCCCTCGGCCACCCACAGTGCAGCACGTGCGGAGTCGGGCCCTTCCCGGTTGGGAGAGCCCATTTTTTTAATGTATAGTTCTTTCACAAAAGGTGGAGGCAAACTGCAGCTGCAGAGGCTAAATCTGGACCACTGTCTGCATTATAAATAAAGTTTTATTAGAACACATCCACTCTCATTCACTTATATATCGCCTATGACTGCTTTCCAAAGTTGAGAAGTTGCAACAGAGGCCATATGGCCTGTCTAAAATATTTATTATATGGCTCTCGAAAGAAGAAATATGCTCAATTCTGTTTTATATTATTGGCTTGCATTAAAATTCATGAAGGCTTTATAGTCACCAATAATATATACCCTTACGAAGAGTATTCAAAGGTATTCGAAGCACTTTTGGTTTTCAAGCCCGACTTTGTGTTAGCAAAGCCCCATCCTTGTTGAGGCTGGACCAAGTGTTCCACATTTCCAGCCACCCAGAAAACTCATCTTCATATGGTGAACCCTCTGACTCTAACTTAATAACTGTTCATACAAGATCATCTTCACTAAAGACCAACAAAATATCTAATATACATACATGATGGGAAAATATGTAAAATACTTTTTGTCATGGCTATTTTGTCTCTGTAAATTTACGCTTAAGACATTTTTGCACAATTTTTCTGTGAAGCTGTATGCCTATAAAATTTATATCAAATAAATAAGAACAATTCTAAGTGCCCCGAGATTGGTAAATAAATTCTACTACTATTTGGTTATAATTATTATAAATTATATATTGAGTTAAGTGGTAGAATAGTTTGGTAGAATGTAAATGGTAGAATGTAAAGGATAATCACATTTTTCAAAACTGTATTTGTATATAATAGAATATTTTGAACTATAAATACAATTTTTCTTTTTCCATTCTTCATAACTATATTTTAATTTCTATACCCCTTCCACCATTAAGACCAAGTTACAAAGTGGATACTTATTGTTCTGGGGAAAGAGTTATGAAAGTGACCAATTTTTCCTTTTACTTTCAAAATAGAGTTTTAAAATTTAATTGACAGAGCAGCAGTCTACAAACCAAAGCACAATTTGTATGTAAAAACTAGAGGTTTAGGGTGGAACATTTTTCTGTGAGTTTTCTCATGAGTCTTTGGATTGGAAGATCATGAGCCACAGCCTCGAGGACTCAAACCTGAGAAAATTGCAGACTAGGGATGGATACAAAGTAGCATATAATTCAAATTATAATGCTCCACAATGGGTGAAATTAACTGCTGCAAGTAGGTGTTGCGTTATCATTTCTATTTTACAGATGAAGAAACTGAGGCACCGGAGGTTAGGTAATTTGAACAAGTTTATACAAAACTGGTAAGTCATAGAGCTGATATTTTAATTCACGCAATTTGTGCAATTCATGCTATTCACCTCTATGTGATATGGCTTCTTCAAGATACAATCATATTTCTCCTGCAGTAAAAATGATTTGACACCTTGGCTGGGTTCTCAGTTGGTTAGAGCATTGCACCAATATGCTAAGGTTGCAGGTTCAATCTTGGCATATGGTCAGGGTGCATACAAGAAACAACCAGTGAATGCTTAAGTGGAATAACAAATCAATCTCTTTCTCTCTCTCCTTCCTCCTTTCCCTCCGCTCTCCTTCTCTCTGCTAAAAAATCAATTAAAATTATCTAGTCAGCTGATGACTAGGAGGAAGAAAGAAATCAGAATTTGAAAGGAGATCAGAGGGACAATGTAGATGCATATAAGTAATTGAATTCTGATTCTGTCTCCTCCTGGTCTTGAATCATGCTATAGAATAAATATTTGTGTCTTACCAAAATCCATATGTTGAAACTCTAGTGCAAAAGTCACAGTGTTGGAGATTGGGCTATTGGGAAGTAATTAGGTCATGAGGATAAAGCCTTTATGATGTGATTAATGATTTTAAAAGAAAAGGCTAGAGAAAGTTTGCTTCGTATTTCTCTGCTCTCTGCCCCTTGAGGACAGAACAAGATCATGACCACTGCAAACCAGAAAGATCTCTCACCAGAACCTGAACATACTGCTCTTGGTGTTCTCAGACTCCAGAACTCCGAGAACTAAATTTCTGTTGTTTAAGCCATGCAGTCATGGTAACTTGCTTTACCAGCCCAAAATGAATAGGCCAAACCCTAAGGGTATGGGTATAGTGGGGCATATAAATCTCTTTTTCTATTGGTGAAGTTCTAGAAGGAAATCCAAGGGATAAAATTACTCATACCTATAAGACTATATATCTCCATTTCTCTGGCCTGTTCTGGTTTTCACCTGTTATTGTACTACTGCAAATATCCATAGCACTCCTTTTCATTCACAAAAGTGTCCCAGCTGAGAGAATAAACGACATGGTCTCCCTATTTATACATCAGTTGCCACGTGGAACCTCAGTAAGAGGCTGACCCACAGAGCACCCTCCTCCATCATGGGCAGAGTAGGGCGTAGAAACAGTGGCAGCAGGAGGAACTACCGTGCTCTGCCTGGGCCAAGAGAACATCAGCAGTAGATCAGGAACAGATGCTCATATCCAAATACCATGTCTGTTGAGACATCTTAACTAAGGACCAAGTGTGTATACAAGCTGGGGCCTTCCCACCACTCCATCTGTCTTAGTTCTCTTGGGATGGTCTAACAACATACTACAGAGTGAGTGGCTTGGAAGCAAGGTCCTGGTGCCCAGAATTCTCTGATCAGGTTCTGGCATGGTGCAGCGAGGGCCACCTCTCCAGTTGCAGGCTTCCAGTTATGTTCTCACCTGCCGGTAGGGGCCGGGGGACTATATGGGGTACCTGTTTCAAGGGTTTCACCCTCACGCCCTAATCATTTCCCAAACCCCACCTGCTAATGCCATCATGTTGGGGATGAGATTTCAACATATGAATTTGGTTGGGGGGCACATTCAAACCATAGCATCATCATATCATGGGCAGAAAGAAGAGGAAAAGAGGAAGTGGTTGAAAATTTGAAACAATGATAGTGAGCTAATGCTGAAGGGATTGAGTTAAGTGAGAATCATTTTGATCATCTTAAAATGGAAAGCTCAGGTTTATTTTCCACTACAAATGTGAAAAGGGAGACTTGTGAACGAGTTAAGTTATACAGAAATGAAGGCAGATGTCTCCACCTTCAAGTAGCAACATTAAATTTTAAACTACATATACTTTTACATGCACATAAACAAACAGAAAGTGAGTATATCCATCCAAATGTTAAGAGTAGTGATTTTAGGTAGTGAGTTCGTGGATGACTTCTATTTCTTTAATTTTTATATGTTTTCCAAATATTCTCAAATGAACATGTATCAGCTTTGGAAAAAAAAAGGTTTTTTTAATAACAGATGCATTTATGCTTTCACCATTCTGTGTTGGCTGAAGCTAGTTAATCTGAAAACTATTCCACCTTGAAGAGTTAATGAGCTAATAAGTCATTTCAGGGTGAGTTACTTCACAAAACTGCTGAAGTCATACCTCTAACATACTTGTACCCTATCAGCTGCTAGGGAAGATGTAGCTAATACAGTGGCTATAACCTAATGTAAGAAAACATAATAAAATAAGCTTGCCATCTACACAAATTCTTATAAACATCGAGTTAATAGAAATACTCTCATTTTAGCAAGTTGGTAACTACACTTCGAATCCACTTGTCTCTCTATGCGAGGCCTCCATAGAAAATGGCTTAGTCTTTCATAAAGTAACAAAAGGCTGGAAGAACAGCACATGGTAAGTTTGCAATTAACTGTGATTATAATATCACATTAATGTTCTGAAGTCCTGTATGTAAACATTATACTTATCCATAATGAAAATTTATATAGAATTCTGGTAGTGCAAAACATGAATTGATGTGACTTTTAGCAATAACTAAATTAGAATTTTGAAGCGATTGCTCTACACAAAGGTGACTGTATGTACATGCACATGGGCTCACAAAATACACATACATATGTTTACACATGCTAACACCACCCCCCACCCCCGCCCACAGAGGAATGGAAAAAGGGAGAAGTAACTTGATCTTGAGTTTTTCTATTGCACCTAAATTTTCATATTTTCCTAAGAGTATCAGAAAGTTCGGTTCATTCTTCTTGTTTCTCTCTTAAATATTTTTACAGAAAACATTTTAATTCTTAGTAAACTCCTCGGGTAATTATTGGCTACTAAATAACAAATTTTTCTGATTATCACATGCAAGATAAAATGCAATAGATATGAAAAGATACAGTGACTTATAGTTAACTAAAATCACTAAAATTCACTGGGTTTATAGCATCAACTGGTTGGGAAATGATACATCCTTAAATAACAAATTAAATATATTGGCTAAAATGCTGCATTGCTGTAAATATTGAAAGCTCAAGTTAACCTGGCTGTGATGCTAACCCCATGTGTTAACTTGACTGAGGCTAGGGGTACCTATATGTTCGGTTCACCACTATTCTAGGCTACTGAGAGAGTGTTCCTGGGTGAGGTTAACACTTGAAATGGGAGACTGAGTAAAGTAAATTGCTCTCCCACCCCCCTTTCCGGTGTGGATGGGCATCACCTAATCCACTGAAAGCCTGAATGGAACAAAAAGGGGAGTAAGGGGCAATTCACTCTCTTTGCTTGATGGGCTTTCTGCTGGGGCAGAAGTCTTCAGATTTGGACTCCAACTGAAATCTATACCATCAACATTTCTGCTTCTCAGGCACAATCCACAAAAGAACATTTGATGCAAACAGCTCAAATTAAAAAAAAAAACACAACTGAGCAAAGTATCTGAATAGTCATTGCACCAAAGAAGGTATACAGATCACAAATGTATAAAAAGATACTCAGCTTCATTTGTCTTTAGGTAATTGCAAATTAAATCAATAATTGCATATCACTACATGCTTATTAAAATGGCTAACGTGCAAAACCTGACAATAACAACTACTGGCAATGATGCAGAAAAACAGAAACTCTCACCCCTTCCTTGTGGGAATGCAAAATTGGAAAACCACTTTTGAAAATAATTTGACAGTTTCTTACAAAACCAAACAGCCTCATTAGAAGACAGTGTGGCAGCTTATAAATCTAAACACAGTCTTAACACTCAATCCAGCATTTTTATTCTAGATATTTACCCAACTGATTTGAAAACATGTCCACACAAAAACCTACATATGAATGTTTATAGCAGCTTTATTCATAATCACTAACACTTGGAATCAGTCAAGATGTCCTTCCATATAAGAATGGATAAGAAACTCTGGTATAACCATATAATGGAATATTGATCAGTGGTGAAAAGAAATGAGCTCTCAGGTCATTAAAATAAGTGGATAAACCTTAAAATCACTATTGCCAAGTGAAGAAAAGACATTCAAAGAATGCTACGTAAGTTTATGACCTTAGGACATGAATTTTGGAAAAAGCAAAATTATAGCAACTGTGTGTAGATTAGCGGTTCACTTGGGCTTGGATGGTTGGATAACGGAAGCACAAGGTAATTGTAGAGCAGGAAAACAATTGCGCATGGTGCTTCCATGGCAGACATATGACCCTATGCAGTCGTCAAAATCTACAGAACTTTCCAGCATTAAAAGTGATCTCAAATGTTCACAAATTAAAAACAAATTGGATGTTGGGGGTTTCTAGTATATTATGTGGAATGTGACAAAATAATCCATCCCTAGTATAAAGTATGAAACAACCTCACTGAAGGTGATGGGAGAAAAAGTTTTCCTCCTAATCCATTTTAAAAATGAGTGGTATTTGTAAGATTAAAGTAAAAAAAACTAATGTATAAAAGATTGTACGTTGGTTGATAAAGTGGTTTCCTATCAGAGTCTGGGTTAACAATTTTGATAATGCCATACTTGAATATTTGAATTAAACAGTAAAGTAAATGGATGGTGGATGATGGAAGCCAGGTTTCTTATTGTTGTAGAAGTTTACGGATAAGAGGCAGAGGCTAGAATGATGCATGTGGTATGAATTACAGTTGAATAGATCAATATGAACTTGTTTTTAACTTAATATAGATACAAATAGTTGTATGTAGAAATATCTATAGATATGTGTATATATACATGGTTTCGTGTTCACTCATACATTCCTTTTCTCTGTCAGCTGAAAAGTTCTAGAAGCAACCACACTTAAGGAATTACACGTATATTTAGCATACAGACCTTGGTTTCTAATACAAACCCCCAATGAAAAGCAACCAAGTCTCTTTGGAGAAATGGTTGATTGTAGAACTAATGCAGGAAATATATAAGATAAGCATAAACCATCTTGTAGCACCAAAAAGTAAGGGATAGTAAAAATAAAAAAAAAACCCCACAACGATGAAAACACGTCAAAGGGACACAGGTACTAACCGAAGTCTCCCAACAGCCCAAGCTGAAAAAATTTGAGTAAAAAAATGAAGAAATATGATTCAGGTTATAATCAGAAGCACAAAAATAAATATTAATAAGTCCATATTGATATAAATAATTGAATTAAAAATGGGAAAGAAGGGACAACTCCTCTGCTCAGAAGAATTCCAAATAATGACTCTAGATGCTCTATCCTCTGGGAGGCAGAGCATAGCTTCCCATTCTCTAAATGTGTGCTAAAGATAGTGCTTTCCTTCCAAAGAGTTCAGTAAGAATGGGAAAATATAGTAATAGTTTACAGTAGGGAAATCTGACAAACACGAACTCAACCAGGTGTTGAGGTCAATGTCAGCAGTGGTAAGTCATATTGGCAGATTATATCTGAGGGGGGACAAAAAAACTGGGAGTTTATTTAGAAAAAAATTGTGTATTGATTCTTACATGTTTAATCTTCAGTCATCATCAAAGTACTTTCCCCGATGCTATACAGCTATCGAGAATTTTTTTCACTGCTCAAAACAGTTTTTGAATTCGTCAACTTTGTTGCTTTTAGTGCTTTTGCTGTTTTTTATTTCACCTCTTCCACATCGGCAAAATGTTTCCCTTGGATGATTTTTTCATTCGGGACACAACAAAAAAAGGTTAATCAGGATGAGATTGGGTGAATAGGGTGGGGACTGGGGGTCATGCTATTTTTGGTCAAAAACTGCTCAACACTCAACCTGGTGTGGGTAGGTGTACTCGTAAATCACCCATCATGAAATGGGCAAGTGCGTTGAAAGTGTCTTATAAAAGATTTCAGTGAAGCTGAATGCAGCCTCTCACAACAACACCAGGTGGAACACTGATACAGATGGGTTCCTGGGATGCTCTTCTAGCAGGGGAAGCCTCTACTGCAAGGGGTCCATCCTCCAGAAGATAATTCTGTTTTTTGGGGGGACCCTCCTTGAGGTTCGTTTCAGTGTAAGGCCACTGCATGTTGCTTGGCAAACAAAACTGACGCCGAAGCAGCAGTGCCATGGAGTAACTTAGCTAACTAAACTCTTGACACAAGGAAAACTAGGGTGGGATATTTGGAACTCTGTACTATCTTCACATTTTTTTGTTAATCTAAAACTGTTTTAAAAATTAAATTTATTCTAAAAATAATTATCAAGAAAAAAATGAAATTGGCATCAGAAAAATGTAAACCTTCAATGGTTCAAATAACTTGGAATTTAGAATTCTTTATTAACATTCAGGTGTGAGAGAGTAATAAGTATATTTTGAAACAAAAAAAGGCTTCAGAAAGTTTTAGAATATGTGAGACTTTTTACTTGAAGATTTTACATAAATTTTAATTTAAAAAAATCCAAAATGGACAGATTTTGTTATAAGAAAACAATGTGAAGAAACAAGTAAACTGATAATTAAGACTAAATATTTTTTGTGAAAATGTTAAAAAATAAATAAAATATCAGATGTTTCAGTGTGCTATGTAGCTTCTGATGTATTCAATATATTTAATTATATGTATGAAATATTAAGGTTTATTAGTAATAGAAAAAAAGACATATAACTTCTAAGTAATAGAAAAATATAAAAACATAACAATAAGAAATTACTAGTTTAGTCAAATAAAAAGCTATAATGGAAAATTTTTTAAAGCAAAAAACATCAAGTAAAATGGCAGGAACACCTATAAGATTTTATTAATTATAAAAACATTAATAAATTAAATTACATTATTAATATACAGATATTCTTAGAATGTGTTAAAAATTCCCAAACAAAATTCACTTGCTATACAAATGGCATAGTTGAAATTAAAGTGCATAAAATAAGATTGAATGCAAAAGGGTAGAATAATGTATTACCAACAATATTAATCAAAAGGAAGGAGCTGAAGAAATGTTATTTTCAGGCAAAATAGAATTCAAAATGACTGAATTATATGGCACCACAGGAAATATTTCACACCAGCAAAATAAAGTAGCACACCAAGATGATATGACAGTTATAAACTTTTATATGTACACAGTTACAAAATACATAAAACAAAAATTCACAGAAAGCAAGGAGAAATGCACAATCTTACTAAAAGACTTAAAATCTGTATTAGAAACTAGCAGAACCACAAGGCATAAAATATTTATAAACCTCTATGTGTTTGTGTATATGTGCATGTGGAATACAGGTGCACATAGGTGTGTATATAGCCCCAAAAGGATAAGGAGGAGCCAACTGCTGAAGCGAGGTCTTTCTGAAGAAAAGAGAAAAAAATGGATTCGTAACATAACAGAAAGTTGAGGCTCTTGATAAAAATGGATACACCTCCTCTATTTTTAGCAGCGATTACTTTATAGCAAGCAAATCAGTTTGTCTTAGAAGACAAATTCCTGTTACATGATTGTAATCGGAACAGTACTTGAAGTAGCTGTGCGGCATAAACATAATGCTGGCAATCAGAAGTTTCTGAATTAGGGAGAAACATTACATTTTTTTAACATTTTCCTGACTCCAGGAATTTACAGGATTATTTTCCACTATAAATTTATGTTTATTTGATAAATATCGCCAAAGGATGACTGTGGTAAAAGAGACTCTTCCAGCAAGGATTGTGAAACATTTTAATGGAGTTGAATACAAAAATGTAAGTATAGATTACTAATGAACTAAAAATTTCTAAAGGTGTGATGCTGAAGATTATTCCTGGGAAAAAAGTAGACAAATCAGATGTGGCTAAGGAGGGGAAAATCATGACTATAATTTAAACCTTGTACATTATGGAAATATATTTCAAGTTCTTTTTCAAATACATAATACTTTATTCGCTTGAACAATGACTTTGAATAAGATCACAATTCTTTTATCTCCATGGCTGTTTTGTGTTTTTCCTATCAAATGAATGTGGGGAGGAGATGCCCACTTGGAAATAAAAGAGGGTGAAGGAAATGTCTAGGAAGATGAATCTGATATGCTATCGTTGGCACTTTTCTTGGAAGATGTTACTCTTTTTGCTCTTTTTATGGTTCCTTGTCTTTCATCCCCCCCTAACCCCATATTTTAGGGACTGGATAAAAAACCTACAAATATATAAAATCTAGCCCTGGATGTTCTCGAAATGTTACTGCTGAGTTCAGCCCCTTCAGCTGCTACTGCATTAACTCTTTGGGCGAAAAGAAGAGGAAGAAGGAGAAAGGAAACAAGAAAACTCCAGTTGATTGACAGACTGCCCTGGAATACTAATTTGCCTCCTGACATCACCAGGAGAAAAACTAGTAATTCATTGTAATTAAACAGTAGCTGAGTTGCCTCTAGAATTTTGACTTTACCTGCTTTTGATTGGTGAAAACTCACACAGCGGTGGTGCACTTTCCAGGGTTTGCCACATGACTGCATGCCTGGTTCAAAAGACTGAAACATTACATTGCTGGAGTCTTCTTCTGTTAATTTTTTTTTACATTGTCTTGCTTTTGTCTGCTGTAGAAATTCTCATTTTTCATAAAAATCTCTGAATCTTTCTTCTTTGAAGTAGGAAAAAGTTTAAGGAACTGATAAGACCTGCCTCTTGTATTCCTCCAGGCAATGTTAAAAACTATTCCCAATCAGTAGTTGATTGTCTTTATTGCTTTTTAATCCTCACCCAAGGACATTTTTTCACTGTTTTTAGAGAGGGAGGGAGAGAGGGAGAGAAATACTAATATGAGAGGGAAGCATCTATTTGTTGCCTCCCATTTACTCCTGAACTGGGGATTGAACCTGCAACCCAGGTATGTACCCTGACCCAGAATCAAACCCACAAACTTTCTTTCACGGGATGACGCTCCAACCAACTGAGCCACAGTGGCCAGGGCCATTGACTCTTTCCCTAAAGACTTTTATGGATGGACCACAAAGATGAAGGTGCAGCAAGAAGGGGAAATGTTTCATTTTTTTAAAGGATTTTATTTATTTATTTTTAGAGAGAGGGGAAGGGAGGGGGAAAGAAAGGGAGAGAAACATTAGTGTGTGGTTGCCTCTTGCATGTCTCCCAATGGGGACCTGCCCCACAACTCAGGCATGCTCCCTGACTGGGAATCGAACCGGTGACCCTTTGGTATATAGGCTGGCACTCAATCTACTAAGCCACACCAGCCAGTGCAAACAAGGGGAAAAGTTTTGATATGTCAACCAGTGGTCACTGACATCAATTCAACGCCAACAGGAATCACCAGTTTGGGGTATGGTAAAGAAGGAAACTTTATTCAGGGCAAAACAGCTCAATATAGCAATACAGCACCACAAGGCTGTGGAAACAGCAGGGCTGCGAGGCAGCCCTGAGGCCAGGCCTCTTTCTGGCTACAGAGCTCTGCTCTGCACCTGGCTGGTCTGCTCTACCCTGGCTGGTCTGCTCTACCCTGTGCTGATCTGCTCCACCCTGCACGGTTGGCTCCACGCTGTGGCGGTCTGTTCTGGCCTGCACTGCTCTGCTGCTCTTCTCTGGCAAGACATCTTTCCTCTTTAAGTTCAGCAGGGGAAATGCAGTTTTCAGTGGAAAGGGAAAGTGCCCTCTTACAGTCCGAAAGAAGGCTATTTATAGACAGAAGTCCCTGTCCCCGGTCCCTGATTGGTCTCTCCTCATTCAAATGAAGACTCCAAATCCCAGGCACTGTCTTGATTGGTCAGAATGGAGCTGCCCTGATTGATTGGTGAAGAAGCTGATGGCGATACAGCTGTGCAGCTCTGATTGAATGGGAAAAGGCAGAATCCTATTGGTTGAAATAGGACTCCAAGCGCTCCTTTAAGAGGCCCGGTTCAGATGGCAGGATCACATTATCGGCAGGCAGCTCGGTGCAGAGGCCCGCAGATGAGTGCAGGCCTCTTCCTGTAGTGCAGTTTGCATGAGGGGTCCCTGTGCGGAAATGGCTGCCAGGTTCTGTGCTTTGCCATTGCTGTTGTTGTTGTTTAACTTGAACTCAGTTAGCCACCGGAGGCCCTTTTTAGTAGGTGTCTTCTTTCTCTGAGTGAAATGTGAATTGAATGTAAATCGAGTTACAGAAGAAATGGCTGTCTACGGGAATGTTGACACTGTCACTGAGAAATTCTAGACATGCATCTGGAAGAACTCGGTGAAGGCAAACTTACTGACACAAGGAGGAAAGTGTCATGAAAAGGGTGATGATGTCCTAGAGGAAGTTGACATTGGCAATATCTCCACATTGAGGGAATTGTCTTAGATATTTCACAATATTGAAGGTGCAAAGAGTAAAATGATGGGAGCTGATCCAAGTATAGAAATGATTATGAAAATTCACCAAGGCATAGAAAAGATGCTCTCTCCGCATAGTAAGTTATAAACCAAAAAAAAAAAAAAAAAAGAAAAAGAAAAAGGCAAGCACTCTTCAAACTACTTTTGATTTATATCAGGAGATATATATACACACACACACATATCAGGATATATATATCGGGATTATCTATCTATCTATCTATCATCAGGATATACATATATATATATATTTTTTTTTACAAAAGAGTAAAACACTTTAAATCTCAATGTTGTAAATTATAGTGCACAAAATAAATAATTTATACCTTGTATCATTATAACCTACAATAAGAGAGTTTCTAAGGTTTTGGAAAAAAGTTGTATAACTCACAGAAATATTGACATTTTCTCCATTAGTTTTTAAGGTTGCTTTGCATGGCTTTA
Source organism: Mormoops blainvillei (assembly GCA_004026545.1). Taxonomy (NCBI): domain Eukaryota; kingdom Metazoa; phylum Chordata; class Mammalia; order Chiroptera; family Mormoopidae; genus Mormoops; species Mormoops blainvillei. The sequence goes on from PVJD01000304.1 coordinate 202,036, forward strand.
GTTTGTATGTTCGTTTTTATGGCCTCACACTACTGTGCAAAGTGAGGACTACCTGTATTGTGAAATAAAACCTTCCAATTTAAAGTCTTTGTAAACTAAAGACTGTTTTATCTCGAATTTTTGAAGAATAAAGGTGACTTTCCTTTACTTGAAGGAGATCCTTCAGGGTGTCCGACCCGTGACCTGCTGGCCACTGGAGGCCCAGGATGGCTGTGGATGTGGCCCAACACAAAATTGTAAATTTACTTAAAACATAATGAGATTTTTTTGTGATTATGGGTCACAGTGTATTTAATGAGTGGCCCAAGGCAACTCTTCTTCCAGTGTGGTGCAGAGACGCCAAAAGGCTGGACACCCCTGCATGAGTATGAGTCCAAAGCAACACTCTTAAAAGTCTGGAGCAATAAAGGTACAGCAATCCGTGACCAGATTTCTCACATTGATTTCTGGCCTTAACAATTCTCCTCGGGACCTGGCCACAAAAATCAAGTTTGCTTAGTAGATGAAATCTAATTGGAATAAATAAGTGGAAGCTGAAGGACCTATTTGAGTGAGTCATAGGTTAGAAGGCCATTTAATGCACCATTTAAACCAGAACACTAGTGAGAGTAAAAGGGATGCTAAAATTAATTAAAATTATGTAATTTCTGGAAGTGTTTCTTAATCAATGAATTGGTTTTATTGTATTGGTAAAACCAACAAATAATTTTTCAAATCATTTTTTAAAGTTCTTTTAAATAATTAAAAAGCACCACTCAGAATCAGTACCTAACTGTTAAAAATTAACATAGGCAAGATAATTTTACTTGGTCCATAGTCACACTTTTTCCCCCAGTTTTTAAAGTATACCTGTCTCTAAATAGGATGCCATTCTTTTAGATAAAGAATATAATCTGCAAGTTATTGTTATAAAATTAAGAATCTTCCAAGTTAGGATTTTTGAAGAGTACATTTAAAATTGTTAATACAGTCAATTCAGTTATCTATGTAGATTGTAATATTTTAATTGAAAAAATACATTACATTTGCTAAAGTCCCTGGTAAATTCAGAATATATGCTATTAAATAAAGATTATTATAAATACTACATTTTAATTAAAATGTGTAAATGTTTCATTTGAAATTTACATGTACTGCCTTTTTTTCTTTATTCAGGAGAAATTTCTTTGACAAATAAGACAAATTATTTCTTTAAATAAGTTTTTTTCTGATTCTTAACTATTTATTGTCAAATTAAATAGCTATGATATCATAGGGCTTTCATATTTTATTCAATGCTTATGTAGATTATCAAATTAGTCAATTAAAAATATCAGGTGAGCAAGAGAAGACAAGGGGCAGAGAGAAAGAGGAAGGGAGAGAGAGGATTTGACAACTGTAGGTCCCATTTCTATTGGTAGGGTATTGTAGCTTTGGGGGAACGATTATGGATTACATCCTATCTAACAAAATGAATCCCAAGAACATGCCAACTGCAGAAACTTATTAATTTAGAAAGAACACAATGGTATCCTGACAATGTGTTCCATTAAAATTTGGATTCTTAGTATTTCAGCAAAATACAGTTTTAACGTCAGTGTTGAGCTTCTGAACCAGATTTACGGTAGCTTTCATAATAGTGTCAGATGTTTCTCCATTGACCAAATGCACTTCCACATTTTTATATATATAATGATTATAATTATGTACAGATTATAAATAGAAATCTGTAAATATCTAAACACTATGAAGATTAATTGATTTTCTATTTGAAACATCTAAGTGTTTGATAAAAACCTAATCTGCTTCAGCTGTAGAATCGTTATGCTGATGAAACCAGTCCATTCATAGGTATCACTTTACTTTCAGTATATGTACAAGATAGTTTCTTATAGAAAATTGAAAATAATTTCAAAAAGTCATTTGATCTAAATAAAATATTATGATTTGCAGAGTAATAAGTAAATACTTTCAAACTAAACATTTTAAATTGTTCTTTTTTTCATTTCAGATTTTTAAGTACAGTAGTTACTATCTGTTGAAATAATAGTAGATAGTTTTTTAGCATATTGGTGTCTTTTGATTTTTATATCACTGTATCAATGTGCCATAAAAGGAGAAGATAAATGTCAGTAAGCATTTTGTGCATGTTACTTGTTCATAATGATATTTCATAAGAAATGGAAATTTAGTAGTTAATTCTTTATTAACTTATACTTTCACTTTTTAAGAGCTTATTGTTGCCATAGAACTCTTTGCATTTCATTGTAAAATGAAATTATAGGACTAAAAGGGAACAAGGATAATTTTAGATTCCATTGAAGAGATGAAAAGAAAATATAACAAGGGGGTTTGTAACCTTCTCTATGAACTGTACAACAGCATGGTGTGGCCTCTGTTTGCTGCATATATTTCATATACTACTAATTTACTGCATTTCAATCTGACCACTGTATCCCAGCAGCTTCAGGTGCTGTAGCTTTCAGTATTTCTCCCACCATCACTTGAGACTGATGGTGTTCCTGTTTTCTAGTGCTCAGGTCCGTTTATCAGCAGCCTGCATTTTGTCCTTAAGGGTGGTATTAATTACCTTGTGTCTGGAATGGGTCAGGGATAGAGAGATGTTTTACCACTGGTTCTTTCAGAAATAACAATATATTATATCTGAGGCAGCTTACCAAAAGAAAGCATAGTTAAAATGGTGATGGGCTTATAAAGGAAAAGAACGGAGTGCAGAGAGGGAGAGTAACACTGGGATAACTTAGAATAAAGATCAGGCTGATGGGATGAAGCGAGCCTTCAAATAACAACAACAACAACAACAACAACAACAACAACAAATTAGTCCCAATATGAGAGAAAGAGCTGAATTGAAATAAAAGAAAATGAGAGTGAAAAAATTGTTTAAAAAAATTTAATTACATTCTTAAAATTGTAGGAATTAAAATACTCTGAAACATTGAAAGACTTGAAATTACCTCTCAGGCCTTAAAAATCAGTTGACAAAAACATAGACATAGAATAATAGGAGAATGGCAATGAAATCTAAAATAAACATAAGCTATGAACAAGCCATTGAATGTTCATTTTCATTTATTGATTTAGAGAGACACACACACACACACACACACACAAGAATCAATTTGTTATTCCACTTATTTATGCATTCAGTGGCTGACTCCTGTATGTGCCTTGACTGGGGATTGAACCCAGAATCTTGGTACATCAGGATAATGCTCCAACAGATTGAGCTACTTGGCCAATGTTGCATGTTTTAATAATAATTTTTATGATAGTTTATTGCTCATGATATTAAGTGAAAAAGGAAGGGTATAAAACTATCCATAAGTATCAAATTAACTATGCAATGTATATGGATCTATACTTATATTAAGCGATTATAAAACATTTAAAAGAAAACAGCATCTGATTACCACAACAATTTTCTTCAGTTAGAGTTTGGGTGATTTATAATTTTCTGCTCTTTTTTATATTTACTGTGATATGATATATGACATTCATTATCAGATTAAGTGCTACATTATCTTTTTTTAATAGAAAAAATTACAACAGTTAACTCTTCTACTCAAACATGGACATCAGCAAAAAATACAAAAGTCCTCTTTAGCTATGTAGGAGACCGATGGTGAAAATGGACCCACTTCTTCACACTTTTCTCTATCAATATTCTTTACAACCTTTCTTGGAATTCTTCTCATCAAGATATGGTGTCTCCTCACCTTGAATCTGGGCTTCATTTTGACTAATTTTGGCACACTAGTCTTGGTGGGTCCCAAACCTGGGACTCCAAAAGAAGAAAAAGAAAACAAATCTTGCTCTCCTTTTTTCTTTCTGGACCTTGACTTTGCCACGAGAACATACCTTGCCTGGTACATTGGAGCGATGCGAGGGAACAGGGAGAAGAGTAGCCGACAATCAACCAACTCTGTAGATCTGAGAGAGCTCAGTCAAGATCAGCAGAGCCTCCAACCTGATCCATAGTTCACTGCAGACTTATTAGTAAACATAGTTGGGACCAGAAGAGCCAGTCAACACACCCATAGCTTTGTGAGCAATAATAAATCCTTATGGTTTTCACACATTGAGTTTAAAAGTAGTTTATTATGGAATTTAATTGTGGCAATAGATAGCTAGGCAGAGCTGATACTTGACGGAGGGTGCTATCATAAGAGAAATTTGCAATATGTGGTCTTGGCTTTGTGACTGGTTGCAAGTGGGTGTTGGAAAATGATAAGCAAGCTGTTAACAAGGACTAGGAACATGGTTAGGAGACAGTAATGGGGTCTGTTGAAATGATGATCTATGTAATGCCATCATTGAATAGTGGACAAAACTGTTGCCTGCAGTAACTTAGAAGATGGAAAATGTATCAGTGAACTTTGGAATTTGCCTAAGGAGTTCTCCAGGCAGAATGTTGAGAGTGGCAGTTAGATTTTCTTAATTGTGTATAGTACAGCAAGAAAGGGATAAACTAAGGAAAAAACTAGCCAGCGCTTCAGCAGAATTTAGAGGAAATAAAAGAGGACCAGAATTATGGGCTACAAAATAAAACAACTTCTTATCTATAGTCATTCTAGTCAGGCAATGATTATCAAAGTTAAATATAGCATGGTGTATAGTTCAAGTCATTGGCACTGTTAAAGACACTTGGTTAAGTAAGCCCTCTGAAAGAATTAAGAAAGTGCTTAGCTGGTTCTCTAAGGTAGACAAAAGAGCTGCTAGGAATGAAAAGTGTCTCCCACAATTGTATAACATGTCAAATGAATGTGATTAAAAATAATTTGTTGAGTGGAATAGATGCAAATCAAATTCCTTAAAAGCCCACCGAAGTGTTTTAGAGACTTGTACAAGCAAAAGGGGTTTCATCATCTGGACTCAAAAGTACTGAAGTTATTCAAAATTCAAACTGGGTTTTGGGTCCCTATCCTTGTAGGACTTTAAAGTGAGCTCAGTGTAACTTCCCCTGACCTCTTCAGAAAGAGTAAAGGGAGAGCCGGAAAAAGATGGTCCCAGAAGTTGGAGTTGTGACAATGGACAAGGGGGCCTGTCCTAGGAAGAAGAGTGGAGGTCAAATCTAGAAACATTCTCTTCTTCCGATGTCAGGGCACCTGGCCACATTTGCCCAGTTAGATTTCCAAAATTTTAAGGTCCCTTCCTTGCCTTTTAAAATGAGAAGTCTGTTTAATGCAATTTTTCCTTTGTTGCCGTTGTATGCTGGGTGATAATGGTGAAGTAAAAATAAGTTGCCTCTTTGGCTCATGTGTCTCTGAATCAAAATGCACATCTGTAAAACCTTATCTAGACCTCACATAGATCACAAGATACTGGACTTTGAGGACGATGCAATAATGGGAAGAGAACTTGGGCACCATGAGAGGGGTACAGTGTAGTTTGTGTGTGAATGTGACTTTGAGATTCTTTCATCAAGAGATGGAGCCGATTTTACCATTACTTGAAAGTTGCCAGGACTTGTAACTTTGTTTTGCAAATAAAATACAACATAAATAACTGTGAGCCATGCACACATTTACTTTCTCTCTCTCAGCCCCCTCCCTCACCATGAGAACACCCTGGGCTAGTTTGTTGGATGGATGTGACAAGCATATGGCAAAGACCTAGATCGACCAATAAGCAGCCACAGCAAAACATTTGGTCAACCAATATTAGAAAATGACCCACCCAAATTACAGTGGATAGTAGGTCTGTGAGTGAGTCTAGAAGAGATCACAGTGATCCAGCTGATCCCTGAATCTGGGAGGAGTAGTATGTACTATTGTTTTAAGGCTCTAAGTTGGGGTAACTCGATACACAATCTTCCATAGTAATTTCTAGTGAATGAACTTAAAACAAGTTTGAAAATTTCAAGGTATTGATCATTAATGGAGGGGTTGAACATTTGAGCAATTAGTTTTTAAAAAAAGAATTACTTTCCTTCAATTAGAAAAAGGCAGTTACTGGGATTCCCATTTTTGTCATGTAGATGCAGGTGGCACTGGATTCATTTTTGTATTCTGAGTCCTGTCAGGTAGCTCGGAAGTGAAGAATATCACAGAGATGGGCACCTCTGGGGAATTACTTTGGTAGCCAAGCAAGGAAGACACTGAGGTTGTAGACAGCTGCCACTGTGGTAGAGACCATAGGGACTTAAGTCTAGGCTCTGAAAGTCTAATTAAAAGGCCAGAGATTGTTGCCAGTTGAGAGTAATATTCTTTAGTCTTTATGTCTCTTAATAGAAAAGAAGAATTCACAGATATAATAGTTAAGGCACCCTTCCCCAAGAGACATATTCATAGATTTTATATTTTAAAAAAAGGTTCTGTGTTCAGGAAAGTTTGAAAACATTGGGTCAACAAAGTGAAACATGTTTTTTTTAACTGCATGACTTCCTAGACTCTTTACTATACCATTTGTACTGTGAATCCCCCAAAGGAACATACAGCGCACAATATTCTCCAAATTTATTTGACCATAGGACTCTTTTTTTTCACAGAGTATTTTACAGGATTATATTTTCACCAAGTACACTTTGGGGAGTGCTGAGTTCATGGTTTGTAAAGTTTGTAATTTTTGCTTTCTTTTTTAAGGTTATAAAGTGTAAAGATAACCTTTTCACTAGCATATGTTTTAATTTCTCATTTGATTAAAAAGTAAGACAAAAAACATAACCTAGTACCAATCATGGTGTTATAGATATTACTTTGTTTTTTGTTCTGAGAGTCTATATTATGATGCTAAAACTTCTAATATTTGTCTTTAATTGTTGGTAAAATATAACAATAATGACTTTTATTAACATTTGCATGTAGATAAACCATGTTTAAGTCACTCTGTGATTGCTTTCTATTTGTCATCACAACCACTGGCCAGAAAAACTCTATGAGTTTAGTACTCATACTAGGTTTAAAAATGTTGAAATTGAAGTTCATTATTTTACAGAGACTAAACTTAGATTCATAGAGTTCTATTTGACATCAATACCTTCTCACTTAATGACCTGGAATCACTTAGCAGTAGGCATACTGCTGGACTTTAGAGAAACAGAATGCAACCTAGAAAACCACATGGTGTTAGAGAACTATCAAGGGCCAAATGCATCTCGGAGTAAGTAGGTGGCTGAGTTAGTGAAACTGATGAAGAAAAGTTCATCTGTCACAGTTTTGAAACAAAGCAGAGTTTAGTCAAGACAGAGTGTGGACATTGAGATTAAGGAGCTAATGTTAACAGATGTGAAAAGATAGCAAATGCTTATGACTCCAGGGGGATGGATTATTTCACCCAATTAAGTTTATAATTTCTTTCTTTTTTATTTTTATTAGAAATTGGAATTTTGGTATGAATTCTAAAAACATGCTTAGGTTAACCATGTCGTGATGAGTAAATTATCAGTAAATTAATTTTGGTGAGTAAATTTTGTGCAGAGAGCGAACATCATTTGCAAAGAAACAAAACAGGTGTTATATGTAAATATTTTGTCAGATGTGAACACTAGTTGACATGCTGTTTAATACATGACCAATTAGTTTTAAAACAGCTTTGTAGACATTATAACACATAATAAATCAAACACAGAGTGTACAATTTGTTAAGTTTTGACATATGCGTATATCCACACAATCATCATCATAATAAAAATAATGAATATATCTGTCACCCCAAAGAGTTTACTCCCCATGCCCCAAGTACTTGGTCAGTCACTGATTGGCTGTCTCTGTAGATTAAATTGCATGCTCTAGAACCTTATATAAATAGAATCATACAATATGTGTCCTTTCTTTATCTGGTTTATTTAATTCAGCATAATTATTTTGAAATTCATTCATACAGTTATATGTATTAATAGTTCATTATTTTCTATTGCTGAGCAGTAGTTCATTGTAAACTATCAGTTTGTTTATCTGTTTCCCTGTTAATGAACATTTAGGTTGTTTCAAATTTTTGGCTATTGCAAACAAAACTGCGATAAAGATTCAGGCATAAGTCTTTTATGGGAATAGATTTTCTTTTATCTTGGGTAAACTTAGAAGTGTGATGGGAGCATAATATGCTAAAGGCTTGTTTGATTTTTTCTTTAAAAAATATTTCTTATTTACTTTTCAAAAATTTTATTTATCTATTTTCAGAATGAGGGGGAGAGAGGGAGAAAGAGAGGGAGAAAGAGAGGGAGAAAGAGAGGGAGAAAGAGAGGGAGAAAGAGAGGGAGAGGAACATCAATGTGTGGTTGTATCTTGCACATCCTCAACTGGGGACCTGGCCCACAGCCCAGGCGTGTGCCCCGGCTGGAGAATTGAACCGGGGACCCTTTGGTTCACACGGAGGCACTCAGTCCACTGAGCCACACCTACCAGGGCAAGAATGTATGATTTTTAAGAAACTGTGAACTATTTTCTGAAGTGGTTTTATGCTTTTACACTGTCATCTGAATTGTCTGAGTGTTCTTCTTCCACATCTTTGCCAGTGCTTGGTATGGTCTAACTTTTTAACTTTAGACATGTTAGCAGATCTCTAGTGTAATTTCATTGTGGATTTAATTTGCATTTGACTAATGATGTTGGCCATCTCTTCATATGCTTATTGGTGATTCATATTCCATTTTTGATGAAGCGATCATTCAAATGTTTGTCTATTGTTTTCTTGTTTTTTAAATCTTTATTGCATTTATTCCATTACCATTTATTTCCCCTCATATTCCCTTCCCCCCTGAAATCACCACACTGTGATCCATGTCCATGAGTCCTTTTGTACAGACGACAAACACTTTGATAGCTGCTAGGAATAAAAACATAAAAATAAATTATTGCCGAGAAGACAAGAACAAAAATATCAGATATTTCACTCAAAAAAAGCAAGTGTTTTTTTTTTTAGGGCACTGTAAATATAAAAAATGTGCAATCTCTATATAAATAAGTAAAAATTGATAATTCCAATTTAAAACCAAAATATTAGTACATTTTTAAACACATAACACTGTTGGTTTCTACTGTTCCTAAGTCTATACCATCTTTTCTCTGGTTCATACAATTTATTGTTACATTAAAAATAAGAAAGTAGCTTCCATAACCCCCTTCCCTGTCTCTACTAGACTGCTGCTTCGGTGCTTGCTCTGTATGTGTGTGTGTGTGTGTGTGTGTATGTGGTGACAGTGGTGGTGGAATATTAATACAAATTCTCAGGTTATTTTCACTTCCCATTCAATCCTCAGTACCGCTTTTTGGGTATGGAACTCAAGTTTGTATATAAGCTGCACTATGCTCTGAGTTTCTTTCTTTGGCTAACTGTTTCTAAGGTTTATGGCATGAAGTTGAATGGTTGTATGGTGGTTAATATTGAATTATGGGTTCTTTTCCCTCTACTGCTTCTGTTGTTCTTATTCATTTTATAACAATTGGAGAAGGGGAATTATTTGTTCCAAATTCACTTTTCCATCTTTACCTAAAAATATGGTCTTGCTTATGAAATAACCACTACATTTTTAAACAATTTAAATCTTGAATGTAACAAAACATAAGTTTTTAAAAACAGGCTTACTATTATTTTTTGAATTCTCTGCATAAGTAGTCCTCTAAAGGAGCATGTGTTACAGGGAAGGACAAAAGAAAAAATATTTAAATTTATTTTTACCATATTGTGACATTAATATGTAAAGACCATATACTTAATCAGTCAACCAATCAAGCAGGATCATACTGCCAACTTTAAATTACATTATATAATAATCTATAAATTAGATATGGTACTTGTTCAAAATGTTTTTCCTTTAACTTAATTTCTTATACAAGTAATGCATAATCCAATTAAAAAGTTGTCAAAGGGGAGAGCCTTTACCCAAGCCAATGAAATAGATGAGAATGCATTCTAAGGTCTCTTCTTTTGTGTTTTTCTCTTCATAGAGCTGCATCATCCAGGAGTTTTCTCTGCTTTTCAAAACTGATGTACCTTGGTTTAGAATTCTCTGTTGTTTTGGGAGCTAATTCACTCAATACCATTGTCAAGAACAAATTAAATCAGCCAAAGATCTTCTAAAAAAGAAATTATAATAACAGGAAAGAGAAGTGGAAATGAATGTCTGCAGAATTTGGATTTCAAATGCCTGTGAAATACTCATATGTTTAAGTATTCTAAAAATGTATTTTCGCACAGACCATTTCATGAATGAGTTCCTGGTTACATGTTATATTTAAAATAATTTCTGGGTATTGTGACATTAAAAAAGCTTTTGTGTTTGGAATAAGGATATTTCAGTTATGCATCCTGCTTTTTTTGCCATAAAATATTATAAGCAACCTTCTAGACTTCAATGCTTTGAAAAGGAAATAAATTCTTTCTTTCTATTAGTTCTTGTATGGTTAGATATTCACACTGCACCGCCCCCCCTTCCTGGAAAACATTTCCCAGGCATAGAATTGGATTTTTCCTTTCAATTACTTAAATATTGAGCAAATACTTATTGAGTATTAATTGCACAACATTGCTTTGGACATTTTGGAAAAAATTTACAATCTGGTTGAGCAAACAAAATTGTATTTATAAAGAGATTTTGCTATATGTAAGGGTAAAATTTCAGAGGAACAGGTCATTATGGTATGGAGTAGTCTGGGAAGTTCTGAAACAGGGAAGGCTTGAGTACAGGAACTTAAGGAATGAAATGTATCTATAATGGCTCAATGGAATGGGTGATGGCAGGAAAGTAGTCAAAGGTACTGACTTACAAAAAGGCACCTTATGTTGAGGGGCTTGCTAAGACTCATTTTGACTAGAAAAGATAAGTCTTTCAGGTGAATGACAAGAAATACCATTATTTTACATGTGTTCGACTGAGTTTACACTTAATTTCAGGGTGCAGAGTTTCAGCTTGAGGCAACAGGCAGTGACAATAAATAGCTAGTAAAAGGAAATTAAAAAGGTTGAAATAGTTTTCAAATAAGCTGGATGGTGTTTAAAAGGTAAGGGTGGATTTAAGAAGGCCAACTAGGATCCTGGTTTAAATTTGTTGTCCTGACAGAAGAAAGGTTTTTATTGGGGGTGCTGGTGTTGGGGTAATTGAAAAGCTTAGAATCTGATGGACTGTAGATGGATCGCTTTCTGATTGGGGTCATTCTAATCATGGAGACAGAAACAATGATGAATAACAGGTGGGAAGAACTGACTTTTCCTCAGTATTGGGAAAACAAATATTCACGATGGCAAACAGAGTCTTAGGAATTATGAGTAGGAGTTGCCTAAACAGTAATTACAATGGGATAGATACTCACCTAAATTCATTATCTAAATTAAAAACTGGGAGTGGTGTTACGGTGCTTTGATATCAATAAAACATGGACATTTTTCTCAGTTTTAAAAAGATACTACCTACTCTTTGTATTTTGTTTAAGTTGTTAGTAAATTGTCTCAACAGTTCATCCATAGTCATTGATTTAAAATATTATTCCTAATATATACTAATGAAAGTTTTATACCAAGTTTAGTTTATGGACTTTTCATTGCATTCCTATGATTTATCTTTCTGTTCTGCTTGTATATTCACTTACTTTTAAAAATTATTATAACTTCTAGGTCATAAATAAAAAAATGCTTTTGGCTTTTTAAGGTATTATACTGCCTGTAGTCGGCTTACAAAACTCTTAGCAATTATGACAACTTCTAGCTGATTTTCTTGACTTTTAAAGACAGCAAATTGTATCCTCTTTAAATAAAAGTAAATTAATCTCCTCCTTTATAAAATCTAAACCATTTTATTCATCCTTGTCACACTAATGTGGCTAGAATTTCTACTGAAGAGTAATAGTATTAATATACATTCCTTTTATGATAACATTCCAAAATTAAGCATGCTTGCTGTTGGTTTATGATTTGAGATATGCATAGTAGTCTCCATACTTTAATGAACTCTGAGATGTTAGAATGTTTTTTTAATTTAAAAAGGATATTTACTTTCATTATGTGACTTCCAATAATTAACAGGATGATTATGTTTTTCTTTTCTTAGCTACCGAGGTGGTTAGTAATAACAAGTACATTGCATTACATTACAGACAACCTTGAAATAAAGTATACTTAGTCATGATGTTTCATTATTTTAATGTATTAGTTGGATAGATTGGCCAGGAGTTTCTGTCATTGAGTTCTTGTCAGACAATATTATCAAAATTCACAGTAGGGAAATGAATTACCAAGTTTACAGCCTTATGTGTCCTAGAATCCTTGAAATACTGTTCTTTTAAGATTTTGAAAGAAGTCATTGATAACAGTTTTTGTGTCTAGTAGCAATTTTGGAACAAATTCATTGGTCAAAAATTTCTTAACGACTTTTAGATTTGCATCTTATTATTAAGTTCTTATATGGTTATTTATATTTTCTCAGAAAATAGCCATTTCATGTTAATTTTAAAATATATTAGTGTGGTAATTAGTGTGGGCGTGCTTTTAGTTCTGGCTGTAGACAGAAAGTTTTGTGCAGTTTCTTACTGTGTTTATATTGCCTTTTTTATTCAATTTTTCTGAACAGTGCTTTATTTCCTTGGTCTCTTCTATAATTGTATTGTTAATTGTTTTCTAAATCATTAATTTTACTTTTAATTCATCATATTCTTGGAATTATTTTGTTGCTCTTATTCTAAATTGTTGAGTTAAAAGTAAAGTTTAATTATTATTTTCTTTCTAGTCTAATAACTATGAGGTTGATAGGTATAATTATTAATTTAAGTATCATTTTATCTGCATTCCACAAATTTTAACAAACAGTTTATAATTTTTAAAGAGCCTACAATTATAATTTTGATTTCCTTTTTAAATTTTACATAGTACTCTTGAGTTGTCAAGTGATTTGATATTTAAATTCTGTTATTTTTTCTGATGCTATCTAATTGTGAGCAGAGGATTAACTGATATAATTAGAAGTTTCCATTTTGAGGGGAAAAACACCACCTATTCCTGTGGATATTCTCTAAGAAGGAAGGGGGTAAGAAGAGTAACCAGCGGCTCTCAACCTGTATTGAACAATAGAATCAACTGAAGGTGAGTCTTTTTTTTTTAAACTTTATTTATTTATTTTTAGAGAGATCTCAGTGGCAGCAAACTGTGGGCAACCAGGGCAAGTGGGCATGCTCAGAGGCTGCAGGGAGGAGGTTAGCTTCCCCCAAACTGGGCAGCCTCTGAGAGGTCTCATCCAAGAACATGTCTATGTCTCAGACAAAATGCTGGTTGATAGTGAGGAATCTGGCAGGGAGGTTTGTAACCAGAGCTAAGAGAAAAGCCCTAATACCCAAATGCACCATAATACTTGCTTGAGGATTTTAGAAGAAACAAAACATTATAAGATAGCTTACATGTGCATAGTGCCTTGAGGACAAACTTACCCACTTTCCACAAACAGCAAAGGGAGGTGCAGTAGGTGAAAGAGAAAAGCTGTTTTCTAAATCCTGCTTACTAAATCATTTCTTCAAACATAATGAAAAGGAAAGTGATATCAATGAAAAGAAAGTAAAAGTTGTTATCAGAGGATTTTCTTGCAGTGTGTTTTATGTATGTGGATTAAACTCTTTCCAGCATACATTTGTGTTGACATTATCCCTTAGAAATCTTTCCTTTCTGAAAATATACATCTGGTAAGAAAAACTGAGCCAATGTCTAGTGCATTTATAAATCACTTCCTTCTTTCTGTTAGAGGCAATTTTGGTCAGAAGGACACTATTGGAAAAATAAATAAATAAAATTAAAATAGAGAGGGAGAGTAGAAAAGTTAGAAGACATAGTCCAAATGACAGTAAATGTTAATGGTGTGATCACACACACAAAAATTGTCCTTCAAACTGAAGTGTGTATTAAATAGTAATGGATAGATATACTTCCCTGTGAGATCTGATTTGTCTAGCAAATCCTCACTGACATATACTCTCATTTACCACTATATAGCCTTTTGAAAATGCCATTCCAGCAGAGCATAAAAAAGGTTATTTAGATTAAGTATAGTTACAAGATAAGCAGTACACTGAGTTCATTGGACTTGTGCGCACTCATTTAATTTCCACCGCTCCATTACTCTGAACCAAACTGTCCCTGAAAGAACAAGAGGAAGGGAAATGGCATTAAAAAACACAAATCACAAAGTAGAGAACATTCTTCTTAAAAACGAAATGGTCTCTATGTGTTTCCATTTAATACCATGGAAATACTTTCTTAACTTTTATAACATGCAAAGAAATTGCACCAATCTATTAAAGAATGTAATAAAAAAAGACTTTGAGGTGGGTTAACAATTTCCAGGTCTTTATCATTCTAGATGGGCTTGGGACTTCAAAACACTGTGAAATATTATAAATTGTATCCATTTGCATCTGTGCGCAGCTTACGGCATAATGAATGCATGACAGTTTATTGAATACAGGGAGAAATACGATGAGACCTTCGGTGACGTGGTTTAAAATGAGGTCCAAAGCCAGGCTTTGAAGAAGGACAGAGTGCCAAAACAGTTTATCTTCTCCTTTTTTCTCTTAACTTTAGTGTCATTAAGTGCCAGCGTGAGGCTTTTTGGATTTCATTTGAAATTCAAGTAATTAATATAACGGGAGAAAATAATTTTTAGAGGGATAAGGAATTGTGATAAAGTATAAACAAGAAAGGCCTGACGTTTAGAGGACAGAAAAATGACAGCGCTAATACACAAGTTATACTGGGTGATTTAAGTAATTGTTAAGACCTTTCACAGGTTCAGTTTGCATTTGACAGTGGCTGAACTTTATTAGCCTTTAATGGCCTTCAATAAATTACATTTGGTATATAAGAGGCTATGCACCGAATGGGGTTTATGGGGACATTCTCCTTTTCGTGTGTATATATTTCAGCTAAGGAGAGCTGACCCTCAGCGTCTTGTTTCAGGGAACAGTGTGCTTTCTGTCTTATTTCAGACAGGAGACAAGTGACAGTTTTTTATAGATTTTCTCTCCATTGGCTCCTTCCTAGTAATATTTAAACAGCCCATATCATAAAAAATAAAAGAAGACGAAAGGAAGAAAAAGGGGGAAAAAAAACCACCCCAGAACCCCTCCATCGAGTCATCGTCTTCCCGCAGTTCCTGCCCTGGTGGCTACTGTCCTCCGTATCGCACTGCGACCAGAAGGACGGCCTTATCTGCACCTCCTCGCCTCCAGCCTCCTCTCCACCTCGCTGTCCTCTGCTTTCCCTGCCGGGCTCACACCAAAGTCACTGGCAATTTTCATGTATGTAAGTCCAATGTAAACATTCAGTCATTATCTAATGCAACTTTTTTTGATCGCGTGTCAGTATTTGGAAAGAAAAAAGTCTTTCTTTTTTCATTATTTTTTTCACATTCCTCATAAAAGTGGAGGTTGTTCTGGATTCTTTCTGATTCTGAGACTTCCTTTCTATGAAATTTATTCCCTCTCTAGCTTCAGTTAATGACCCCAAAATATGTCCTGAGAGCCAGACTGTAAACTCATGGGAACAAGAGTCTTGGCTGTTTCTGCACAACACTATGCAGTTCCTGGCTGAGAGCAGGCTGTCAGTAAAAATCTATGTCTTGACCAGCTGACACATCTTCATTCTGTTCATTAAACCCCACATACCAAATCGCCATAGAGAACATTTTAAATTTTTAATAGGTTTCTCTGTTACCTGGAACTCAGAATATCCTAAAATAAATGTATCATCTTCTCAAGCTACTCCCATCTCCCACTTCATCTTCCCCTTTCAGGGACTGAGAGGTGAAACCTGCTTCTTCAGTGTGCCTTCTAATCGAAATCGTGGTGCCCCAGTCACTTGGTTGCCCAAATGAGTACTCTGGAAGTCCTTATTAACTCCTTTCTCTCCCTCATTCATTTCTTAATGGGCTACACTGTCTTATCTTTCTTTTTTTTCTTTTTCTTTTTTTTTAAAAGAATTAATTTATTTACTCTTAGAGAGGGGGAAAGAAGGAGAAAGGGAGAAACATTGATAGGTTGCCTCTTGACCGGGGATGGGCCACAACCCAGGAATGTGCCCTGAACAGGAAATAGAACCAGCAACCTTTTGCTTTGTGGGATGATGCCCAGTCAACTGAGCCACACCGGTGAGGCTACGATGTCCTATTTTTCTAATCCTTCCCTGCTTCCTGTCCTTACCACCACCGTATATCAAGGAATAATCACTCTTTTAGACTTGAAGTCTTCCAACACATGTCAAATGCTTTCCCAATCTCCAGTTTTAATTCAATATATATTATATATATATAAAATATATAATATATATTATATATATATTTTTTGATGGGTGAATTTATTTTCAAAAATCTAAACTAACACCACGAGTGAAATACCTTTTTTTTTAACTGCCTCTGGAGAGTTAAAAAAAAAAAAAGCATCTGTTAGCATGATTTAAAAGGTCACAATTTATACCATACCTCTCCTACCTTCGTTTTTACTAGCCCTCATTACAATAATAAACTACAGTCATAGTAAACTTTGTCTACTTCTTAAATCTCATACTTAGTTTGGAACATAAACACATTATTTTTATCTGTCAGGTTATTATTTATTATTTTTCATATTTCAGTGCAATTTTTTGAATCAGGAAGCCAACCCTGATCCATGCTGCCACATTCCCACCTCCCCTGTGCTATATTTCCCTGATCTTCATTGCTATAGCATGGTGTTTCTTTCTTTTAAAGCAGAATTGCTACTAGAGCAATATAATAAACATGGGTATTGCAATTTCTTCTTGATTATCTTTCTCACACACCATAAACTCAGTGAATACAAAAACCAATTGTGTCTTGCTCACTGTACTTCATACAGAATTAATACATTTCATATGCTCAGTAAATATTTAGAGTGTTGGGAAATACCGAATGCTTTAACAGTATTGGCATCACTGAAGTTCTACAGTATACTCTATGAGAAGTTTCAACAAGATTTGGATTCCCTTTTATAAATAAGCTAAGTTTTTCATAAAAGGAGGCATTTTAGTTTGTTGACTAAAGAGGCATGGGAATTGATATATGTGTTAATATTAACCTTTTCCATAGTTTCCTTGTCAAAATGATTTCTAAATTACCCCTGAACACTGGCCATCCCAGAGGAACCTGTAGTGTCTCAAAGGGTCTGTGTATTTACTGCAACTTATCACTCAAACATCCATCAGTTTGCCTTATTTATTTGGTTTTCATTTGTATTTCTGACTACAACACCTCTTTCTGATGGTAATAAGTCCTTTTGCTCATCTTAATTCTCCCTTATTCTAATTCTAAGGAACTCTGCCTTCTATTTCTGTTTTGGTGTTTGATGAAGGAAAACCTAATTCCCTTAAACAGGATTACAAAAATTTACATAGTGTTTAATATGGTCCTCCTTCACTTTTCAAACCTAAGAATCCAGTTATTTATTTTGCCTTCATATTAAAGTCCACAGTAACCCATTCTTGCAATTATTTGAGTTGCATTAATCTTTGTATTTGAGCAGCTCTCAGTTCTATTCTAATCGACTTTTCATTTTATCTTCTTCAGACTGACAGTGGGACAGGAGAACTTAAAGAAACCATTGGGACGCATCACCCTACCTGGGTTTCCGCACCATGTGAAACCCTTAACGTGACCAACCTTTGTCTACCGGACGGCCCAGGCGCTTATTGCATTGAGCTATGACTGCTGGATTATTGCATCCTTGCGCCTTTCCTTTTTAATTCCTATGATTTTTGCGGTTTAACCTAGGTTCCCTAGGCTATGATGAATCCACATAAATAGCACCTTGTTCTTAAGCACTTTGCTACTTAGATGGAAACAATTATATTTCCCCAGTGACATTTTTTTGGAGGATTCCAAGTAACACAATAGGAAAATCTTTTTTTTTTTTTTCTTGTCTACACGTGACATGATTTCCTGAGAGGTTTCATAGCAAAAGACAATACAGCAGCACAGGTAGAAAGCACCTGTGCTTTTAACCTGGTTATATCTTTCTAAAGAGGTGCCATTTGATTGTAGAAAGGTAAAAATTGGGGCAAAATTTTCCCTATATAGGTAAGAATGTAAAAATATGTATAATTTTAAGACAAAGACATTTTTAATGTATGAAATACTACAGCTGAGACATGAACCACCTGTATGTCCACCTGTGAGTCCTTGACCTGCTTGAGTTGATAGAACCTACAAGCTGTACTCAGAATTATCTTAAATGCTATTTCTCCCAAGATGGAAGCTCAGCTTACCTTCCTGTACGTGCAGGGATTTTTTTTTTTTTTGGTAGGGGCATAAATTTCTCCTAGACTTCTCTGGCTCCAATCCCTTTTCCCACTAAATTGACCTCTGGAATGTTAATCAGGGAATGCACAAGCTGTTCTGTTTTCACAGTGGGTCACCCTGCTGCATACCATCTAATCGCTCTGAAGAGCTGACTCTGTGGGCAGCAGTTTTGACTAAACTTTGTAACAATGGAGAAGAGTTATTGTTTAATAAAAAACCCAAAGCACTGTGATTGAGCTTGGGAATCATTGATTAGGCAGTAATATGTACCCAATACAACTTTACATGTCTGCTTTTAATATGTCTGTTTTAAAATATTAAGTGAGTTTAAAATGATGAAATCTGTTTTTTTTCTTTTTCTTTTTTTTTTTTTTTGGTCTCAGAATATAACTTCTGGAGTTTCCAAGCTCTTAAGATTCAAAGTTAGGATACAGCTACTTGTCATTATAGTAAAAGTGGGGAGTCAACAATAACAGTCTGAACAGCGTTTACCAACATGCGCCGTGTTCGGGGATAAGAATATGAGGGCTAGAGAGAGCTGTTCTTGGGGAGGATAACTGTACATATGTGCAGTATTTCTTTGTTTATCCAATAGTGGAGAGAGAACAGGATGGTCCAGAACACATTTCATGCTTTCTAAATACTACTTTTCAAAATAGTGACAGAACATAAAATCATTTTTCCTAATGTAATGCATTTAAGAAGAAATTGAGCATTTGTTATAAACCTGTAGGTTCTGTTTTGAATACAAATGAATAAAGTATAAAAAAGATTCTCTCCAGGAACACATAGGAATCCAAAGGCACTCTGACCTTTGTGCTTGCCCAGCTTGCTAGCTGTATGAGGCACGGAGCTGAGGAACCATCAAACAATGTGTTCAGCTGAACGGCAGAGTAAATCTCAATACATAGAATTGTGGCACCATGTCCATCAGTGCTATTAAATAAAATGTTCAAAAATCATCAATATGCTCAGTGGTCTTCAGAAAAACAAGGAAAGATACAGTGTAGTCATGTTATCTACGAGTATTTTCATCTTTAAAGAATAGTGGTTTCAGAATTAAAAAATTATAGAGTCTTTTTTTGCTATACTTACACCTTTGGTTCCTATCTTTCCCTTCATCATGCATACTCAGACATAGCTAGGCTAGGTCTCATTTGAATCTTTTGAGTCATAAGTGGTCTAGCTTTTATTTTTAAACTAAGAATTTTCCTTAAACCTCATAGAAATAAACAGCAGCAGCATTTGCTTTATAATCGATATTTCTTACTCTTTAATTTGGAAGTTCTAAAATTTGAAAATAGTGGAAATAGTGATTAGTAGGGAATCTTTGAACAGTAATATCACATTATTTTTATTAAAAATTAGAGAGACTGACTTACTACAAAATTCCTTGAGTTTTATTTGGATATTTAAAACATACAAAACCACTAAGACAATATATCGTTTACCCATTTACTCATCACCCTACCATTTTTGCTTCAAATTTTCCTACAATAATTATTGAAAGTTGAATTCTTTATCTTTTTCCCTGTCCTATTAACATCTCTTACTTTCCCGAGGTAATAATATTTCAACTTAATCTTTGAATGCATCTTTTCATGAAGTATGTCTTCGATGTGTTCCATAAAATACTTGTAAATATGATTATATAATTTTAACATTCTATTTTTCACACAATATTATATTTCTGAGATTTCCCAGAGTATTATATTGCTGTAAATTAATCCATCATATGGATAATTATATTTTTCTGATTGTTTACTATAAACAACTTTGCACATACTATCTGGTACGCAAGTGTTTCTGTAGAGTCCATGCACAGATATGGAATTCCTGGGTGATAGGGCGTTCACCAGATATTACCATGTTGTCTTCCAAAGTAGTTAACAATTTACAATTTCACAAGCAGAAAAAGAGTGTCCCTGTTTTTTTTGTACTTACTTCCCTAACACTTGATATATTTAGACTTTCTGAATTGTCCTCATTTTCTTGATTTTCATTTAGATTTACTCTTATATTACAGAATTTGTAGTCTGTTTTATGATGGAGATACTTGGCTTTGGCCTTGGTTATTGATAAATGTTGATAATCAAAATTTAGCCTTTAGGAATTCAACCAAAGTATTTCTATGGTGTATATGTTGCATATTGACTTAAATTAACATCTTTAAACATAAATATATGTATTAAAATAAGTAAAAAGTGAGACTTTGAAGGGAACTCTCAGTGCTACTCACTGATAATTTAAAAAAAAATAGACAATTGTGATCTGGTATTCATTCATTCATTCATTCTACTTCCCCTTCGTTCCTCTTTTGAATTAATGACAATCATATCTCATGCTGATCACCAACAAAAGAGAGCCTTGCTTCAGGAGATATAAGCTAAATGACAGACCTAAGACAGATCCATGTGACCCCAAGCCAGTTATCTATCCACTTTTTTATACTGTTTCCCTTTAAATTGATAATAGAAGAACTAACTATACCTCTTAACTTATTAAAAGCTGAAATGTTTTGCATCTAGTGGGCACCATAAAGAGAAGCTTAGACTCCTTCTAAGGATTTTATAATTGAGGCTGCTGAACAAAGTTACAGAGAATGCCGATTATTTGAACAAAGTTCTACACAAAATTAGTGAAGGCCTATACTCTAGTGCAAAACATATTGGCAAAACCTATTTATTTTTGTGTAATGTTTTCTATAATTTCATTCTCCTTATTAATTTAATGGGACATTATTAAAAGTTGACTTAGCTGCTAATTTTATCTGCACAGTGTTTCTCTTTCCATTTTTCTTCACACAGCCCTCCTTCTGCTCTGGAGACTGTATCTTGTCTGTTGGTGGGGCGCTGGACTAAGTGGTTGCTAACCGCAGTTGCTCGGTTCCTGTCAGCACACAGGTAAACATGTACTCACATCTGACCAATCAAAGCCCCACTATTCTAGTCATAGTTATTAGCTCAGAAATGGTCATAAAACCCAAGACAAATAAATCCCCAGGGTTTTGTATAAGGGCAGTGGGAACCATAGTTTCTCCCCGTATTCAGTAGTTTTCAAACTGATTTGGTATAAGTTTGAAGCTGTTTTCAGCCATTTTCTTCAATTCTTCAATAGCAGGGAATAAGATTAGCACTCAGAGATAAACAGTGCTGAAAGGAGGAGAGACTAAAAGATAAAAGAAGCACACATGCACGTAGATTCAATAATCTCTAAGATAACACCATGCCCTGAACTTCCCATTTACTGGGGTAATGAAATGCATTTTGTTTAAAGTAATTTGAATAAAAGAGTTGTGATTAAAGTATTTGGATATGAGCTTTAATTTGATAAAGACAAGGCACTTCATTTATTTTTTAAACACTTCCTATCACTTTTAAAGGTGCTTTAGGAGGAAAGAGTAATGGCATTATTAAATTTATTGTGCAATATAGTTTATACCTATTTCATATGGTAAGTTTTCAAAAACAATATTAGAAGGTTTTTGTTATTTACTATTAAAACCAGGTAGGTGTAATAGATGATTATAGAAGCAAACTATCATATTATTGTAGTAAAGAATAGTTAAGTATAATAAATATATTAGTGAAACTTCAAGTGTTATGATATACATATTTTAGAAATATAATTTTGTTTAGCTTTTTAAATTTTATCATATTTTGGGACTATGTGCCATATACAAGTATACTTTCCTCAAAAGAGAAGAGGAAATTTCAGAAGAGATATTGAAGAGTTAGTGTGTTATTATGTAGATTTAATGCTTGTTACCATTTCAATACTGTCTTCAAATTAAATGATAGAATCTCTTATCTTTGTTGATACCAATGCACATAGGTCAGAATTCGTATCAACAAAGATACATGTTCACCACCAAAGTTTTGCGTACTAAGTATAAAGTAGGTGGGCATTTTGTATTCTGATTTTACCAAAGAGTGAGGGTATATGCTGAACTTTGCTTTCCACAATTGCTGATTCATATATCAATTTTGGGGATCAAAAGGAGCATCAAATTAAAACTCTTAATAGGTAATATAATAATTTAATTCATTGAGAATTGACTATGTTAAACATTCTACATGCTTTATCTTATTTATTCTTCAAAGAATATATAACATGTCTGTGATATATATAACATATAACTGTGATATAACATACCTCGGCTTCACAGTTAGAAGATGAACTCATAGAGGATATGTAACTTGACAGTGGCGGAGCCTGGCTTGCACCAAGCCCTCTGTAATCACCATACTCAACACTCGAACAATATTGCACACCAAGCATTACCTCCGCCTTTAACTGTCATGACAGCTCCCAGTTTTAATCACAACTTCTTGTCAAGTTTGGACGGGAAAGAGAAATCTATTTTCTATTCAAGCCCTTTATCTAATTAAAAAACGTTGACTCTCTAATATTTGTATAGGTGCAAATGTATGTGCATGTGTAATGGTGAATATCTGTCCTTAATGCACATGCTTAACATTTAAAATTGCATATCAAAAAGTTCATCTCTTGTATAAAGAATAAAAACTGTGACACTGGCCATTATAAGGTATTAAAAAATTCATGGCAACTTTTTAAAAAAGGAGGAATGTTATTAACCTTGGTGTCTTGACCAAATTACAATACGGGTAATTACATTTGTCTTCCCTAATCTCCTTTTCAACTTTCAATTGGGTAGTGTGTTCTTAATGGATTTCATTACCAAGCTTCCCTTAGGATTTAAAATAGGACTTATCTTCCAAGACTGGGTTCACTCCAAATTTATGTTCTCTAACTTCAATTGAGCTGTCACTGAAACTCTTCAGTTGTGTGTATAGGTTTTTAATTCATTTTTCTTTTTGTTGTTTATGGCTTTCTCATTTCGCCTCTTTCAAACCATTTCCATTCTCCTGAAGACAGAAATGCACATTTCAGGTCAGCAATTATTTTTGGATGCCAGGTTTGCAACCACCCCCCTGTGCTCTGAAACACCAACAATAGTTAGGTAGGGTTGGTGATGGACTCACGCCCTACTTTACTGAAAATAGTCATCACCAAGGATGCACTACCACAGCCTATCTCTTCCTTGGAACGTTTCTTCCTGTGACCACATCCTTGACTCTTTAAAACTCTGCCATATCATTCTGCCATTTTTTCTTCCTTCATTTCTGGCTGTTTTGAAGGAAGGTGTTCTACTTTTTTCCTAAATACCTTCACCTATGTTATTATGCTCTTTCTTCCTTATTGTCTTGCTTCTCTCACTGTTTATCACTTTCAGTAACTACATTCCAAAAACACATAAAACATGTTTTCATATTAAGCCGGAAAAAAATCCATTTTATTTTGGTTTCTGTAGCCCTCACATACTCCTTGAACCTTTTTTTAATTGCTATATCCGTACTCCCCACTTTTTCATCAGTTCAACACAATATTTTTTCCTCTTCTGCCATTTTGTGAAAACTGTTCTTCAAAGAAACCAGCAAATTTCAAATTGCAAAGTCAATACTCTTTTATTAGCACTTAAAATGTGTATTTCTCTCTTGGCTTTAACGTTGTCTGATGTCTCTCATTTACAAATGCTGTGGATCTTCAATGTCTCCTATATTTTAATTATCCAATTTTCTCCTCCTTATTTTGTGAATCCAATTCTCTTGCTGGTTTCAGTTTAATTTTCAGATTTTAGTGTAAGACCTTCCAAAATGCTTTGTCTTTGTCTTTCTTTTCATTCTGTAATCTCTTTATTAGTGACCGATTTTAATTAACTACTTCAAATGAAGGAAAAATAAAAAAGGAAAAAATATTCCACTTGTATGCTTACTATCTGCTAGACATTGGACTAAATACTTTATAAAAATAATTTTATTTATTCAGAAAATCAAAAACAGTTTATATTGTCAACATTTTACAGATAAAAATCTAAGACTGAATATGACTTAAATATATTTTAATGGCATCTTTTATATATCTGCTTAATTCAAGTCATTCAGTAATCACAGACTTAGGTGTAATTATCGTTAGTGGTTAGTTGCAGTATTTCAGACAAAAAAGTCATGGTTGGTTAAGCTATCCAATAGCCAGGTTTCATAGCCAGGTTTTATAGTTGGTCCAGGATACAAATTCAGGTGGTTCAAATCCAAAATTTATGTTCAGTCCTTTACAGCATTTTGTTTCAAAATTGAGTACTGTGTTATACATGTCTTCCCTGATGAAATCTTTCTGGAATAACCATCCCATTCCACTAAATATACATCAGTCAAACTTATATGAGTATCTTGCTATTATTATATATTCCACACATGTAAATAACTTAATTTTAATCTTTTCTAAAACCTTCTCTATCTAATATCACTAACTTCCCATTTCTCTCAAGAAGGGCTTACTTTTTATACAAACAGTTTTTATTTTTATTTCTTTCACCTATAGCTTCCTTAGGAACCCATGGGACCACTTATCACTGATGCACAGTTACAAAAAAGGAGTTGGGGAATGGTAAACTAAGAATTATGGAATAATTAACTTAGTGGTTTAAAGTTAAACATCTATAATGGTATACGGTGTCAGATAGATGGATATGCTAAATTGGTAAAATCCAGTGATGCTTACTAATATCTTAGACATTTACAAGAATCCTCATACTT
Source organism: Mormoops blainvillei (assembly GCA_004026545.1). Classification (NCBI taxonomy): domain Eukaryota; kingdom Metazoa; phylum Chordata; class Mammalia; order Chiroptera; family Mormoopidae; genus Mormoops; species Mormoops blainvillei. The sequence continues at coordinate 226,876 of PVJD01000304.1, forward strand.
TATAGTGTAGAGCATGCTGCTTTGGACTGAACTGTTTTCCTGAAAATTGTGTGTTTAAGCCCCAACCACTAATGTGACTATACTTGGATATAATCTCCAGGAAGTAATTAAAGTTAAATAAGGTCATATGAGGTCAAATTAGGGCCATAATTTGATTGGACAGTCTTATAAGGAGAGGAAGATCTCTCTCTCCCACTACCCACTGTGTTAGGACATGGTGAGAATTCGGCCATCTAGAACCCAGGAAGAGATCTCTACGTCAGAAACTGACCATGCTGGTACCCTAATCTTGGCTTCCCAGCCTCCAGAACTGTGAGAAAATAAATTTATATTGCTTAAGCCACCTTGTATGATATTTTGTTATGGCTTCTTAAGCAGAATAATACATAGGAAAAATGGGTACATATCAAGAGCATTTCACAAAGACGGAAAGAGGAAAGTTATGCGTTAAAGGGCTAAAATCATGAACACAGAAAATCATAATATAATCTCGTGCATCAGTAACACGGTGTCTTTCTGCCTGACGTGGTGCCTTAAAGGTTTAACAAATGGGTAATTTCCGTTCTAGAAGTACAGAAAAGAGTGAGACAGAGAAATTATTTGAAGATATAATGTAAAAAAAAAATTCTGGAACTGATGAAATCACAAAACCAATTCAAGAAACCCAACAAAGCTGAAAGAAAATAAGCATACAAAACATACCCACCCCTGTGTACAAATAATGAGTCTACAGGCTGCCCAACAAAAAGCGATCTGAAGAGCAGCCAGAGTGAAGCAGATTGGCTCCAACGGTGCAATGGACGGACGACAGCTGTCTTCACATATGTGATCGTGGAAACCGGAAGATGCTGACATATCTTCAATGTGCTGAACGGAAATATGTCTCAAACCAGCAATCTATGAGCAGTGAGAATTGCACACATAAGAGCAGACAAAAACTAAGAGTTTGCTATCAGCACACTCATTACAAAGTAAGTTTGAAAGCACGTGCCTCACACAGAAGGAAAGTGATCTCAGAAGGAAGATTTGATATTCAAGAAAAAATAAAAAAGACAGAAAATGATAAGTACATGAATGCATTTAAAAAAAAACAACAAACGACTTGGGAAACAATAATAATGACAGTGGTCCATTATTTTCCATATTTTACAATGTGGGAGGGAGCGAAAAAGAACTTGAGTAGTTTTTATCAATATCATGTAACTTTTAAGTGGCAGACCTAAAATTTGAACCCAACAATACTGATTAGATCCTTGTTCAACTGCTTTTCTGAATGAAATAATAAAGAATTAATGGACAGAATTGATTTCACAGAATTATTAAGTTAAAAGAGAGACCTGAGAAAAGACTAGAGGAAAGAGTTAAAAAGTCAGGCTTCAATATCTGTGGACCCACCACCAACTGCCTAGCTGTGTGAACTTGGGTAAGCCCCTTAACGTATCTCACTCACCCAGCTTCATTATTTGTGTAACATGGGAATAATATCTATCCCCTCTGGTGAAGTTTTATGAGGACAAACTTCAGAATGGCTTTAAGAATAGAATGAGAGAATAAGGACCAACTCCATCTGCTTTATATTTTGCTCATCTTTGAACTCAAGCAAGCACTTGAAAAAAATGGAGAAAGTCTTGTAGGGAGAGAGTGTGCGGTGGGGGAGAACAGTAACAAAAGGCAAAGCAGCAAGTACACAGCCCCCTTTCCCACTCTTGGTTTTCCGGAATCTTCCAGCATGGATGTGGATGATTTTGAATACAGGGTTACTACCCTTTTTGGTTCATGATTTAGGCTAGCCCCTAATATTGTAATACTCTGATTATTCAGGGACTATCGTAATAATAGAATCATTGCCATTAAAGTGGGTATCATAGTTGTGGCTGGCTGTGACAAATCTCAAAATTTAATTTTCCTTTCCTCTGCCCTCTCACATGTTCTTAATCTTCAGAAGCAGTTGTTACCATTTTTCCATCTCTCCAAGCCTGATGGTTGGGGCTTATTTCTTCCTAAACCTTGAGAGGAGAAGAGGGCCGATAGTGTGTTGGTTTATTCAGAACATGTCGCACACTGACCGTTACTTATTCCCGATGACAGATGAGGGAACAGAACATACCAAGAACTCTATCTACCCTTCTGGAGCTTATGTTTTAGCAGAGCTGGCTGACAGTTAACAAAATAAGTAACATCAGCAACATTAACAGACACCTATTAGTAATAATAGATTATAAATGGACCAAAAATGTAAACAGTAAGGAGAACCAGGAATGCTAGGACTGGGTTAGGCCTCAAGGACAAGGTTGAAATATTTTATTTTACTTATTGAATCAATCAAAAAAAATCAGCTAGTGATTCAGAATCATGTACTACCTAAAAATGAAAGATGAATTCCTTTCTGACATCTAAAAATTTTAAAGTGTGGCAAGCTCAAAATGAACTCAAATATTTTCAATACAATTTCATTCCTATATTCGGAGGACAGATAATCGTAACAGTTTTCTCTGGGAAATTTCCCACTCACACAGAGACTTGCTTCCCTATTTTACCCATTGCTACAAAGCTAGATAATCACAAATAGAACTTGAAGAAAATTTTGGTATGGAATCAAAGGAAATGATGTGGGTGCAAATGTGCTTCAAGAAAAAGCTATAAATAACTATAAAATGGAAACACTTACTTCAATATATAAAAAGATCACCCTATATAAGTATCTCTTAAATATTCACCCAAAGGGTTTGGAGAAATATATGCATATATATGGAAACTATATATATGATATATATTTATTAATTAAATATATAATTTACTAAATAAATATATATTTATTAAAGTATATATATAAAGAAGATGTATCATTATATGATGACTACCTTAACAAAGTACCAAAAACTGGGTGGGTTAAAACAACACAATTTATTCTCTTACAATTCTGGAGGCCATAAATCCAAAACCAAGGTACCAGTGGCACCCTGCTTCCTCTGGGGCTCTGGCAGAGAACGCTTTCTTGCCTCTTCTGCTTGTCACAGCTCATTCATGATTTTCGTTATTTCTTGGCTTCCCAAGCTTGTGACCACATCCCTCCCGTATCTCTGACTCTGTCTTCACATCGCCTTTCCTCTGTGTGCCTCTACCTTCTCCTCTGTGCCTGTGTGTTTCTTACGAGGACTCATGTCATTGTGTTTAAGGCCTACCTGGATAATCCAGAAAGATAGTCTCATCTCAAGATTCTTAATTAAATTACATCTGAAAAAACACTTTTCCCCAAATAGTTAACATTAGTAAATTCTGGGATCACCACCTGAACATATCTTTTTCGGGAGTTGGGGAGAGGGGAGCTGCCATTCAACCCACTATAGGAGATTTGATTTTTTTCTTACAGCTTAAAACCTTTGCTATTGTCTTTATTATGCCCTATTAATATATGCAATAAAATATTTTAGAAAATAAAACACAGACTGAAGATATTGATTAATCCTTAATAATATATTTTGGGGGAATAAATGGTTAATTTTGATGAAAACAGAAACTATCTTATGTAATTGACTTGGTTTTTTCACTTCTGCCATGAATCCCATTAGTTACTTAGACAACCGTGTGGTTCTGCATAAAATTAAGTGTTAAAAATATACCAGTAGGAAGTAAAAGGTCAGAGTGATACCTCTTTTCTTTTTTTGTCACAACAAACTAAAACAAAAGGAAAAAGACAGGAAAAATTGAAGCACTGATGTAAGAAAACAGGAATAAAAAAAGAAATAAAGTTAACAAAATTAAAAAAAGAAACACCTAAGTAAAACAGCAGAAATAAAATAGAAACATGTCCTTGAAAAGAGACAAAGCACAAGTGAAATAGGTATTTGAAAACCTGATGAACATCTGGTCTGTATCTCAGGTTTTCTGGTATATTCTGCTTTTCCCTTGACAGTCATATTTCTGGCCTGGCTGCCTCAGAGAATGCTGGGTGTTGGAAAACCTCTTTGCCACTCTGGGCATTACCCATTTCACACCTCGAGGGCAGTGATCTATTATGTGCCAATAGCTAGTCAAAATGGCCGTTAGTAAGAATACAGAAGACCCTCTGACAACATTTACTTACTGGCTACTGCCCTGCTCTGAGCCCATCATTTCCTTCACTCTTAAAGCTTCCTTTCAGTGCTGCACTGAGGCCTAGTCTCCTCTCTAAAGAACCTGTAATGCGCTTGATTGAGTCTCCCTTTCTCTGAGAGTGACCAGTGTAGATTGATCTCTTTCCTCTCTTTTTTCCCCTGGGTAAGGCTGAAGAACTTTTGTTTCGACTATCAAACTGTGCTCAGTCTTTTTGTTTTCTCCTTTCTTGGACAATAAAGAAATAAAGACATGCAGTATACTACCTTGATCCAGTAACAAATTAAAAACAGAAAGGCAAAAGCAAATTTACTCATTTATAAATCATCATTAGTCCAGGCTCTGTTTTACATCTTTCAAAGATGAAAACAAAAGTTTTCTGGTAGAAAATAGGTGTTCTCAAGGGGATATTACGTATGTTTAGTGTAATCAGTGTTGCTTGATGAATTGGCTTCTGTTTAATTGAGAGGAGAATCTTCCCTGTCAGTCCAACTCAGTTTTTATGTTGACTCAGAAATACGTTCATACAAATCAACATTTTAAAACTATATAGCCAAAGCCATAGCTTCTTATCTCATTTTCTGTATTCAATAAGGGTTTAAAAGACAAATGAAAAGATCGTTATTCAGTTTTCATCCTTATCCGAAATCTTTTGCTAATGGTAAAACAGGTCAATGTGACAGGAATGAGATCTAAAGGAGATTGACATCAGCTCCCTGTGAGGCCACCAAATCAGAAGTCAGCAATCAGCTGCATATTCATTTTAAGTCTGATTTTCCAACTTCTGTGTTACATATGAATGTCACTCTTTCATTTGTCAGTGAATGCTGGGTTGGAATTTGGTAATAGGGGAACATAAAATATTCAATAATCTCTCTCTCGGAGGCCAGAGAAAGCTAGTGTAACTTGATATTGTATGTTTCTAAGAGAAATGTTTTCCGGGGTGGCGATTGGGACAAAACCTGTAAGAAGGTGCTATGACCTTTGGAAGAAAAGCCCAATCCAAATTCAAGAGGGTGTGATATTGGTCTTGAAGTCCTTTGCAGATCTACTTTAAATATTTAGCTATTTTGTTAGGTAATAAGAGTATTACAGTTTTAATCTCTGCCGTGATTTAGAAAGGAACAGAGAAGTAGTGATCTGTTTACAGTACATATTAACTAAATGCACTCATTTACATAATACCTCTTTAGGGATGGACTCCATTATTCAGAGATTTCTATATGTGCAACTTCAGGGATATTTTAGGCTTCAGTGACACTGAGGTCTTAACTGAAAGTCTATTAGATTAGCGTGACAACATTTCCTGATTAAAAACCCCCATTAGTGGTGAGACAACTTCTGAGAAGCACTTTTCACCCCATGGTGCCAGCAACAGGGGAGAATAAATATTCCTGTTCAAAAACTAAACTCCTTATAGAAAAGCATGAGGTTGCTCTTAGATATATGCAAAGAACATCTTTTTTTTTTATGATTTTATTTATTGTTCTTAGAGTGAGGGGAAGGGAGGGAGAAAAACAGTGAGAGAAACATCAATGTGCAAAAGAAACATCGATTGGCTGCCTCTTGCACACCCCAGCTGGGGACCTGGCCCACAAGCCAAGCACGTGCCCTGACCAGGAATTGAACCGTTGGCTCTTCAGCTTCAGGAATGAACCCCATGGTCCACTGAGCACACCAGTCAGGGCAAGAACACTTTTTGATGCTGGAAGAATTTAAATGTTCTGGAGGAAAAAAATTACAAAACTCCATGCTTTTAAAAATATTTAAATTTCAAATTTTAATGGTGAATATAAGAGTAATGATTTTTAAAAAGGCTGATTCCCAGACAGATTTCAATTTTGACCTGTTCATTAAAAAATGAAAAGGACTGACACTTTTTTCTTGCTTGCAAAATACTGGTTTTACTTTTAATTGCATAGGTATTTTTGATAGATTAAATTACAATTTCCAAATGTTTTCTTCCTTTCCCTGTAGAAAACACTCGCTCCTTCTATAATCAGGCTTGCTCATGTGATCTTTATTCTTCATTCAGAAAGGATTTTTCTTCTCCAACCATTGACTGCAACCTTACAGTGGGACTTGGTTCAGTCAATGAGCTGTGAGTAGCGGTGATATTTGCTCTTTGCAAGAAGAGAGTTTTAGGGTCCCCAGTGGTTGTGCCATCTCTCTTTCCTCTGTCATGCAAATGCAAATGTCCTGGCCTGCATGATTCATGCTGGGTCTGGGACAGATCTCTACTTGGCCTACAGTGTGAAGGGTAATCATCTTTATTTCTTTACATGGGAGATCTTTGGGAGGTTGGAAATCATTGACAGCTTGTGGGTTGTGTGTTTGTGGTGTATTGTTGTTGTTGTAGCTATTGATGTCACTGTAACCATACATGTAGTGGGAGCAAAACTTAAACTTTACCTCATAAATAATAATGCTCCCAATCTCTATTGCTTTGGATGCAACCACTGCATGTCTCGAACTAGTCTCTCAAGCTAGTTTATTACTGTCCATTAGCCAAAGAGCATAACACTGCTTAAGGCAGGTGCTTAAAATATGGCCAAGGGTGGTGACAGTAGGGTATAGAGCAAGCATTTACTATATTGAAGGATGGAGTTAGTCCCATGTCTTCTTACTGACTGCTCTGTACTTTTGATTACTCACAATATATATACATTTATTTTATGTATTTGGTTAAGGTTTTAGATAGTAAATAGGATATACTATATTAAAGGCATGTTCATAGCATCTAAATTATGCCTCTCCAAAGTGAAATAAAAATAAAACCTTCCTTAAGAAAGAATTAGAATCATTTACATTAGGCAGAATAACAAATGAGAATTAAAAGAAAATGTAAAATCAAAGAAAACAAGAAAAAATGAGAAGACAATGCAAAAAAAGATAAGCAGTTTATTTTAGCCATAAATGCCATAAGTTTAGAGTTTTCTAGTGATGTGATCTAAAAACAATGGCCAAATGTTAGAAAGATGCATAATTTCTGAGACCATAATGAAAAGAAATTCAAATTAAAGGAATCTATACGACTGTGAAATCAATTGGGAAAATGAAAAGAAGCCAAGATATTGCATCTCCCTCTCCCTCATTTAGGTCTGTTCTTTCAACGCACGATCACCGGAAGGGTTTGAAGGTGATGAGAAATCCTTAAATAATTGCTGTACCCGGATCTTGAAGTTATGCCTTCCCATGTTATGGAATTCAAGGTGGGCCCGAGAGAGGAGCCCCCAGTCACTCTGCACCTTGGATAAGACAGCATCTAAAGACACAACACTCAGAGGCATTCCCGAGTAAGTTTAATCGAGCACAGTCCCATTGTGCCTTCACATTCCAGTTTTTGGTTTTACTGCCTGGAAAGCAAAGTGAACTAAGTCTTGTCCATGTGAAGGAGTCAAAGTAATATTGCAATTCTTTCCCCTATGCTTCTGATTGCAATCTGCTGTTCCACCTACAAGTGTGGGGTGTGGAAAGTGAGAAGTAAGGGGTATGTTGAAAAACTCCAGTAGTTTTAACTGGCATGAATTAGGCGCTGACCAGGAAAAATGGGTGGTGCTCAAATTAACAGGAAGACCCACGTCAGTCTTAGCGGTTAGTGTATCAGTTCTGAACTCGTCAATAGCTTGACTGAGTTGGACGCTGGCTTTCTGAGAAAGTGGAAGAGATTCACCAATACGGCCTCAATATTCTCATGTAATTTGCTTTAATTTTTCTTTCTATAATTACAGAGTAAAAATATCTTTGTGTACTTTCTCATCAGCCCATTTTATAGTCGTTGAATTAAAATAATAATTGGTACAAAGTAGTATTAAATTATTCATTTATATGCCAGTGTGATTACACACCCGAACTAGGTCTAGTTCATCTAGAGGCCATTCCCAGGATTCTCAGAGGCCAGGAAACCTTAGTAAGAGGAAGAACCAGCAACTTCTTTTGTAAAAGCCCAGACCTAAGACTGTCCTGCCAAGGTCGGAGTGTTTCCTTCTCCTGGGAAGCAGTACACTGTCACGGTTAAGAGCATGACCTCTGAAACCAGACTGCCTGGGTTTGAATCTGGTAATCTGTTTGACCTTGTCAAGCTCCTTAAATAGTATGCAACTCAGTTTACTGACCTGAAAAATGGGAAATACTCTATTCCTGCTTCATAGGGTTTTGGGAAGGATTGACTAAATAAATATGTAAATTGTTTACATAAGTGTCTGGCACGTAACAAGCACTATAGACATGTGAGTTACTATTATATTAGTGACGGAATCTAGAACTTATTTTCTCTGTGTTTTCTCTCATAATCTCTTTGTTCCTGCTTCATCCTTCACTTTTAGTTGTGATGAAAATATTCTCACTAGTGAATTTGCCAATTATAGTTCCTTTCACCACGTATTTTTAGCCTCAGTTCTTCTAGCAATTAGGCGAAGGATGAAAAACAGCCATATGCTCTACTTAAATATCAGAAAAGAGGTTTAGATGGCAGACTCAATCGAAACATCTCAGTCCTGAGACTTTCCAGGGACAAGGGAGAGGAAAGGCAGGTGAAGCTGCACATCGTTAGAGCGCGTGCGCAACTGAGTAGATGCATGAAAATAAGAATTAAATTGCACATCGAAAGAGGAAAGTTTATTTTAGAAAGAGAAACACTAAAAATAAAAAGAAAGCTGTGGCAATGCACCTAATATCTTTAAAAAGTACCTTTTCTCAACTTTTATATCTATTTTGATTAGACCATGATTCCAAAGATAATGTCACACTATCTTTAATGTAAATTAGTTAGGAGGACACAGGCCTCCTTGAAAGTTTTATTTTCTGTTTATAACACACCTTTTAAGAAATGAGACCACAGGCTATGTTGGTCTTTTTTGCCAGGGTGTTGCCAGTTTCCATCCAAAAACACATAGCACCCTGAATGACTCACCATGTTATTTCTTTTAGAGACTAGTTTCCCGCTTTGGCAGGAAATATAGTCAAATTCATATGACACTGAAATATATTTCAAGAGAGTTATTTTGAAAAAAGGAGGCATATGACTTAGTGAAGTTTTCTCTCTTCCTAGATACCACCCCTTGTTCTCCTTACCAGTCTACATTGCTGCTGACTTATTTTCCATCGTTGGCTTCTCCTCTTCTGTTTCACTCTTAATTTCGATACTACTTTTTACGTGACCAGTTCTCTCCTCATCTCTGAAATACGCTTCTGCGTGTTACCTCATCCAACAACGCTCTCCTTCTTGTTGGATTAAGAAATAGAGAGATGCTTTCTGAAGAACCTTTTCAAAAAATTGAAGTGCACCAAAATGACTCTGAGAAACAGAAAGTTGAGTTTCAAAATCCATATCAATAAAGACTCAAATGTTGGAGTAAAATCCTGACCCGGGGAGCAGTATCAGGAAATTGAATTTGAGTCTAGTTATAGAAAATCTTGGATATATTTTTCCTATTATTTTTAAGAATAAGTTTTTAAAAAGTCGATTATGAATGTTGATGAGTTTTCTAATTCAGTCAATTTATTCTAACAACCTCAATCTGTGATTAGAAGTGTTAGTATATTAAATTTCAAGGGCTACCTAATCTGCATTACTGACTAGAAATATTTGAGGTAAGAGAGACAATGAGAGTTTTCTTACAAAGTAAAAGAAAAATGTAAAGGACAGAGGGCAGTGTGGGAAAACTTTGTGAAACTACAAAGGAAAACCCAAAGGTGTTCTAGAAGGTTCATGTTGTTAAGCTATTTCTCTGAAGTTGCTTCAGCTAAACAGGAGAGCGAATGAAGCCTAATTTGGAAGGGGAGATGAGATATAGCTTCTAATTGATCCAGAGTCTGTACAGACATATATATGCTGTCCCTTAATTTCTCTTAGCAACTAAGCAAGTAGAAGAGACAGAATCAATCATCAGAAATAATGCTAGAAGATAAAAATAGACCTAGAGATCAGACTTTCTCTGCCAACCTTTCTGAAATGCTAGATATGTACTAGCTAATGGGATCCAATGTGCCTTAAAAGGACTTGCACCTGAAGTTTGGGCATGCACCAAACTCAGCAGTAGGTAAGCATATTTCTAAATATATTTAATCACATCTAGGCATTTAATTATCTATCAAAGTAGAAGTTTAGAAATGTTTATATTACCACTGAACATTTTTTAATGTGAATAGGTTGTTTTGTTCTTGTGAAAACAACCCAAGATCCTGAATATATTCCCTAAACATGGTTGGCTCCACATAGGCCAATAAATATATTTACAAAATGGACTGATTTTACATTTGTGCTCCACCCAGTAAAGAAACATATGTGAATGATACCAACAGAATAAAATGAAAAATAGAAATAGAATGCATAAAGATAAATTTAAAAAATCCAGTTTTTCTGTGTTATTTTAATACTTTTCCCCCCATTCAAGTCCTAATATTTACTACCCTTCTAACTGGCAACTAGTAACATATGTACAGTCTGGGCATACATACAAAAATTTCCAGTGTAAACCAGTTGCAAAATATATTTTTTAGAATCACTGAAGAAAAGAGTTCAATACCCCATCATTAATCACCTAAGAAACTTAACAAGTAATCATTTCCTTTGTAAGTATGAATCAGAAAGAAATTGAAGACACATATTTATTTTAGTATGAATGTAGTCTACATTTACATATGTACAAATTCAATCACCTCATATATATTAAAGCTCATATATACTAAAGAATAATAATAAAATATAAGTTTAATGACATCTAATAGGTACACTACAATGTAAAATGTAGATAATATCAGAAGCTTTATAATTAGCTGGAGGAAGTAGGGTTAGTAAGGTTTTGAATCAAAACTTAACAGTGATGAACATTTAGCCAAATAAAAATACTTGCTAAAGAATTCTAGGCAACAGAATAGAATGGACAAAGTCATAGTGGAAAACAGAAGAATGGATGAAGAGATTGATGTGGAATTTTAACTTTATTTGACAAAAAGTCAACACCAATGAAAATATTTAATTAAGAAGAAAGTAAGAATAGGTGCTGGAGGTAATGGCATGTTGAGAAACGTCCTTCAGAAGCACAAATATATCCACAGCCTAAAATCAATCCAGTGGGAGAGGAGAAAGTGAAATAGTGTTCCAAAATTTTTGACTAGATTTGTTGAAAAAAGAGAAAGACTTTTAAGAAAGAAATTGGAAATTACTGAAGATGTGGATATGAGATCATTTCCACAGTAGTAATAGCAGAAGAAATGGAAGTTAATGAGATCATCATTTATGATAAAAATTAACTGTCATTATTAAACCTCTATGTTCCACTTTGCTTAGTGACTTATATGTTATCTTATTAATTCTCACAACAACTCTTTGGAGGAGGTATTACCATTTATATCCTTCCAACATTTACAGTGGTGGAAGTGGTGCTCAAAAAACATAAATAACTTGCTAAATTTTACACAATTAGTAGTTGGTAAATGGGAGATTTGGATATATGTCTGTCTGACCCAAGACTTGAATTATTTTTTCTACTGCTGGGTGCTTCTCTCTTGAGACAAATAAGTTAGCAAGCTGAGAGAATGGGAAAGCAATAGGGACCCTTCATACTTAGGTGGGATGTGGGGATTTAGATGAGATGGAGAGGAGGTATCACAAGAGCTAAAGACTAGTCAGAGGAGTGAGCAAAGAGTCACATGTTTTGTCTGTTATTTCATGGAAAGAGGACAAGAAGCTACTTCAGTGGAGAAAAGTGAATAGCCATAAAAGGCAAGAGATATAGATGTAGTGAGATAAATGTCTATAGATGTGATGAAGTGAGGGATTTGGGGTGAAGCGTGACAAACTTCAAGACACATTAATATGATTACCATAAATGGTTATTCCCAAATGGCTTCTGTGTCATCTCAGGGCCATTGGAAACCTGCTGAGGTACTGTCACTTTCAAAGAAGTTTCTTAGTAATATAGATGCCAATTTTAACCTTTCCTAATAGAAAAACAAACAAACAAACAAACAAAAAAAACCAAGAAAATGGGCTGCAACAAAGTATGGACAATACGATATTGACCTCTTCACTGTGATGACATTTAAAAGCAGAAAAACAATAAACACTTTTCAACTTGAGTAGGTTGGTTTATTGTTTTTGAACAAGACACCTAATGTTCTAAATAATTTTTCCAGATATGGCTAGCTATCCAGTAAAAACAGATGGACGGAAATACAAACAAACTTTTAGAGCTGTGAGATGTCTATAAGTTTCAGTGACATTGAAAATATTGATGAAAAGCTTGGCCTGTGCTGGGATCCTGGCTGGTTTGTATAATCAGTTGCCCTCTTGCCTCATCTTCCAAACTGACAAAGGACAGTTTGGATCCAAACAAGAGAGGGACTTTAACAATGGCAGCAAGCATGCAGCCTTAGAGAGAGAGAAAGTGGGTTGGCTCTGCTTAGCTTTTTCCTAGCTAGTGACTGTACGTACCAGCTTAAATTCCCCTTTGCTCGGTCGTTTCATCTGTGGAACGGGAACAATATTGCCTACGTTGAAATGCAGCTGCGTAGTAACATGGGAATGCCTTTAAGAAAAACACAAGCTTTTGTTGTTGTTTCTGCATACCAGTTTCTCTCTACCTTTTTTTTGTCGTTGTTCATATGACTAAATCATGGCCTTAGAAAGAATATTTGAAAAGCAGGACCAACTATGAGAAAGCCCTTTTCTATTTTTTATTTTACTTATGTAGTAGCTACAATCTCCACCAAAGGAAGAACAGGTCAGTTGGAGGATACAGATTTTTATTAAAGCATAACATATTATAGGGAGAAAATATTTTGGAGTTATGGGGTCAGTTTTTACTCTCAATCAAGTTTTAATTTAATGGTTTGTGTGTTATTGTTTTGATCATTTTTTAAAATCAGTTACTCAAACAATAAGACTAACCCTGACATATTACCTAAAGTTCTAAATAAAGATTATAATTTAGGATGATTTTTCTTCTAAACTATTCATGAATTATATCAAATCTTATAAGAAAAATAATTCCAATCAATGTTTTTCTTTAAGGGAAAGAAAGAAACCCTTGTAAAGTGCAGCCGGCATCTCACAATTCCCTCCTGCCTCCTGCCTGACACTTGTGTCGCTGTTAAAGCTGTCATTAAATATTTCTCCCGTGAAAGGCGGGCTCATGAAGGGAAATTTCACTGTTTGACTTTCTACGGCACCGTACTGAAGATGGTACCCTTAATCATTGTATTTTGCAGATTAGGTAAGGCTTCTTTCTAGCTTTCTCTTTTCCTCCAGCAATTTAGTATTAAGGTTGGACGTACCATTGTAATTAAAAAGTGACTTATGAAAGTGCACGGCAAACAAATCGCCTGTACAACACCCCTTAGCAACCAGTGCTGGTGACTGGATGCAATAATAATACAATGTCAAAATAGGATGATTGTTTCAGTGATTATTTCTGTTTTCATTTAAAAGGCAGGTAAACATGCAGTTAATGTTTGATAACACAAGAAAAGTGGTAGCTGGTGCAGAAGTGTGAAAGGAGGTTAATGCGCTCTGCAACTTTATGATAATGGGCCACAAAGTATATCCATCTACGCCTATGTGTTCGCTTACCTCTGAGTGCTTTGCCATTTTGTTTTCATGGCTTTTTAAGGTAAAGCATTTCTCTTAATAAATTTGATTTCCTTTATGTTATGGAACTGCACCGAACTTCAAAACAGTGATTCCTCCTATGAGACTCATAAAGCAAATAGCACGGCCGTTCTGCGTCAGGACTGGTATTAGATGAAGTCTGTCTTCAACGTGCTCGGTACGCCATAGGAGATATCCACTTTTGTGTGCTTCTTCCTCAGTCATTAAGATTTCGTTCAATCTATCTTTTTGTCTCCGTCTGTCTCTCTTTCATTTTTACGCAGATAGCTATATGTAAAATTTATCCCAGCATGCAAACCGTTCTTGCGCACCCGTACTGCTGCCAGGCATGGGTAGGATACTGAGGGTAATTGGTAACAACAGTGGGGAAAATATGTGAACTGCCGCAAGACAATCAGAAGAAGAGATGTCCTGATATTTTGGGAATACAGAGCTCTATGAAGGCCCAGAAAGGACAGCGTGAACTCATTTTGGAATGAATTCATGTCAGTATCTTAAGGACTGTTTTCAAATTAAACTCTAGTATTATAATCAAGGTCCTTGCTAAACAATGACAGAAATTTTAGATATGACTGATAAATTTTAGATGACATTAGCTTCTATGAAATATGTTGTCAATCAGAATATATGGAAGGAAGAAGGTGTGATATGAGGTGTGAGTCCCAACTACCAGGTCAGGGGTCAGAAGCAAGGACACAGTTTCAACCCACTTTCAATGTATCGTTCTGAGATTCATACCTGACACACAGGTTTGAAGAAAGTTACAGACAGATTAGAAAATTGTAGAAATGGTCTATGAAAGTGTTTCTGTTTCCAGTTTTGGAGAAGAAGGTGGGGCACAGAGGTTAAAAATTTAAGAAATAGTCAAACTTGGGAAAGATAGCTAGTTGATTTCCCATATTAATCATGATTTTAACCATCAGCTTGGAATATGTGACAAGGTGTGTGTGAATGTAATATTTGGAGGCTAAACTGAGATCCCCTTCTAGAGTAAGAGGCGACAGTACCAGTAATTACATCAGGACATCAGTAACAAAAAGGACATGAATCTGGACTAGCTGGGCCATACGACATACGACCACTCAAAATAACTCCAATGTCGAGCCACTGGATACTGGCTTCTCTGTGTCCTTTTCTTATTCTCCTTTCTGCCTTCTCTCGGTGAAGACAGAGGCCGTTTTATGTCAAGCACACCTGCAGTGGGAGAGGTAGAGAGGGGTGACTGGGAGCACAGCGGCTCTCTCCACTCCCTTGCACTACAGGAGACACTGCCCTCTGCTTTATCACTCTGTCCTCAGGCGTGAAATCCTCTTAAGGTTTTCACAGCAGAGTTAATAACAGTAATTCATGGTTTTTTTTCTATTTAATCAACTACATTGAAGTATAATTTGCCTACCATTAAATACTCTCATTCTAACTTCACAGTTCTGTGAATTTTGACAAATACACTCATCTGTCTATGTATATACACACTTCTACAAAGAAGGCACCTCAAAAACTTCCCTCATCTTCTTTATAAACTTGGTCCTACTTTCTAAAGCAGTACATTCATTTACTATTCTAGACTTTTATATAAAGGTACTCTTTTGGTTTGGCTTCTTTTTTCCAGCATGATGATTGGGGATTCATTAACAATGTTGCAGGTGTCAGTAATTCAATCCATATTATTGCTCAGAAGTATTCAATTGTATGGCTATAGCACAATATATGTATCCATTTACTGGTTGTTAGACATTTAGCTTATTTCAAGTTTGGGGCTATTATAAATATATTTACTCTTAAGATTCACACACAGGTCTTTATGTAGATATGTTTTAATTTATCTTGATTAAACAGTTTGAAACAAAATTTGGAATTTGTATGGTATAAGAAACTGCCGAATTGTTATCCAAAGCAGTTGTGTAATTTTACATTTTTACTATCAAAATATAAAAATTCTTGTTACTCTACAATGTCACCAATACTTTTTACCATCAGTCTTTTCATTTTCAGCCATCCCTGTGATACCTCATTGATGTATCAGTGAGTGATACTTCATTGTATTTCAATTATCATTTTTCTGATGGCTAATGATGCGCCACATGAAAGCCCCAGTTAGTTGCTCCATGCCCTTGCCTACTTTGGTTATCTGATGTTATGTCTTCTTCTTTTTAGTCATGTTGATATTTTCATATGATTATTGCACATTGGTTCATCATTTTTATAAACTGTCGGTTTAAACTTTTTCCCATTAAACAGTTGGTTGCTTGTTTTTATTATGAATTCATGGGAGCTGTTTCCTTACCTTGGTCAACACGCTTTGTTGGATGCTCCCTCTCCGTCTGAGGCTTAGTTTTACTTCCTCATGGTGTCTCCTGTAGACCACAACACTACTTTTGATGAAGTCCAATGTATGAATTTTTTCCAGCATGGTCTCTGCTGTTTGTGTGCAACCTAAGAAGTTTTTGACTATTTCAAATTCAAAAGATTTTATACAATATTGTATCATATCTAAATTGTTATAGGCTTAGTTTTCACATTTAAGTCTATAGTCCCTCTCAAGTTAATTTTGTGTGTGGTGCAGTGTAAGGGTCAATTTTTCCTGTTTTTTTCCCCCTGGGGGTATTAGGGAACATGTTTAATCCATTTCCCAGCAAAGAATTCATGATTACTATTTTGCAAAATTTTTGAATTATTAATCCCCCTCTACTAAACACCTGGAGGATTAAGTCAAATAATTACATGTAGAGGACAATTTATGTCTCACAGTGGAGACTGAGTTAACTCATCATTTTAAATTAATAGGAAGAATATAAAAATCCTATATAAGCAGATTTACTAATAGTGTAAAATAACATTGACTGTTGATTTGTTGGAAAGTAGGGGAGCCACTGAGAAGGCTCCTCTTCAAGGCATCCTCTATACGATGCCTACCATTCCATCATGTTGACCATGCGCCAGGCTGGGGACTTTCTCCCTACCTAGGTCTCAGCCTGTCTTCCAGGGCCAGAGGCTGCTTTCTCTCCCCCTGCTGACAGCGCTGTTTAATCATAACTAGAACCATCAGAGTGCAAGTCAAAGATAACTAGACCCAGGGAGGGTAAGAAGTTTGTCTCTCTCTCCAGTCTTGGGCGACTTTCCGATAACTCAGATTTCTTGAGTTCTTTCTCCTATAGCTCATGTTTCTCTAGATAATTGGCACTGAGAATATGTTTTACTCCTAAAGCATTCCCTCACATTTGGTCCATGTGGATGTGGTCTGCCTGTTATCTCCAACAAGATTACAATGGTTCAGATTAAGACAGTTTGATTTACAGGAGATACACGTGGTTAGAAGGTTGTTTTCTTATATACAATCTTTGTAAATTGTGTAGTAAAAAAGCACCTCCTTTATTGATTAGCATTTCTTGAACTCTGGGTTATTCAGTCTTAATCTGTCACACATGATGGCATTAGTGGTGCAGACCAGGTTGTGCCATGCCAAGCCAAGATAGTTTCTTTTCTAAGGACTGCAATGTGAGAGAAAAGCCATTCTTTGTCCATTATTTTAGGAGCTTTCCTGAGTTCAACTCCTTATTTTCTTAGTGTAACAACTTTGATAGGAATATGTGTACACATTTCCCAAGAACACACAATACTTTAAAATCAAAGAAAAATGTAAATCCATATGTAGAAAATAACCTTTTAAAATATAGTATGCCAATTCCACCAATTTTTAAAAAGATGTCACGGCCAACATCCTGCCAAAGATTGGGCTCTCAAGCTATCATTGCTTGCTGATGCCCCAAAATCTGCAGGAGGAAACTTTCCCTAAACACATGACCTGGGAATGAGAGTTCAGACCTAAGCTGATACTTGGCAATATTTACTTTCCTTTGCTCCTATAATTGAGGAATCACTGAATTTTCCCTGTGCGGTGGGAAACTTGACCTCTCGGCCAAGCCATCTGCACCTCCTCTCATATACTATTGTGAAATCTTGTTGTATAAGCTTATTTACACTATCAAATGATGACAATAAAATTGTGCCTCATGTAGTCTTTACCTCTAATCAGAGAGTAATTATTGAAGAAAAGGACACACTAGAAGATGTAAATTTTGATTTACTTTGTCATTGAGTATTGCATCATTCAGATTGATTTACTGTAGCTTAAGAAATAGAATACAGAACATTGATGCTTGGTGAGCTTGAGTAATGATATCTAGTGAAATCTTATTGGGTGTATATGCCATAAAAACTTTTGAGTGGGACATACCGGGCTTACCTTTTTTTTTTTTTGTAAAGGAATAAAGATGAACATACATATACTCATGTTTTTCACTATATTTTTAATATTAGCTATATGTGAATTGACCTCACCTTAATCTCACTTTCAGCAGGTAAGTAAATATTATATACATTGTATCTATGTATAGTATATATAGATACAGTACTATATAGACCAATATCTATCTATCTATCATCTATCTATCTATCTACCTATCAATCTAATCATCTATCTATCTATCGTGCCTGGTCCTGCTCTAGGATACATGTATTGAGTTCCTATGTCAAAAGGACCTAAGCAATGTAAGGGTCTGGTCTTTAAAAAAGAATACCCAAGAAGTTTTCTAGAAAAAGTGATAATTACAAATTTTTTAAGCTTATAGTGTTTTAGAAGAAAAAATAGCCCAGGGAAACTTTTATACTGGCATTTAATAAGAAGGCCCAATATTCCCACTCAAACAGTCAGATGTCTCTTGTTATGTATTTTCCTTGGGATAGCCTATCTCAGCACGGCCTATGGAAAATCTCCACCAAAATATTTTTGGGTATTTTGCTGAAATCCTGATTCCTCAGCTACATTCAGATCTTCCCAGTCAGAATCTCTGTGTAGAGTTGTTAGTATCTGTATTTTCTAGGAAGCAATCCTAACAAATTTATAGAATGGTAGGTATAAAAGATTTTGCTAAACTTGTAACCCAGTCAAACAGTGCCATGAAGAGCTTAGAAGTTTGCTTGGCATGAGATATCTCAGTTAAGGTTTCCTAGTTATTAGAAAGGTATAGGAGTTGGTGAGATAAAATTTAAGGGCATGAGGCGGCAGTAAAAATCATTAGCTGATCAATAGGCTTAATTACACATGTCCCTAAAGGAATAGAAGAGGCTGGTCAGGGACAACCTTTATCTTTCCCAGGACGGAGGTGGATCATGTGTTCTTTCTCAAGGGAAGAAATGTCTCTAAAGAGCAGACAAAAATAAGAAAGATACGGTCAATTTCCCCCTTTATGTTGTATCAGGTCTATTCATAAAACAGAAAGCACTGACCTGTGCATCCGGCACCCCAACTTTTCTGAGCGCGCTCCCCAGAGGACTGGTTTCCGTCTTTCCAGTCTTGGAACTCTGATGGAAAAGGCACAGTCTCGCCACCCAGCTGAGAAAGGAGATGGCAGCTTGGGCTGGTCGATGCCACAGGAATTTCCCCTTGCCCAGCAGAGTGAGCGGTTGAAAACACCCAGCTCCCAGCTTTCCCTGGGAGGACAAGAGTGATCCTCACATCCAACATCCCCATTTCTCTGTGGCTTTTCAAACAGTTAACACTTCTCCTGTCATTGTTAGAGCTCTGAGGAGCCTGGCAAATAGCCACTCAGGAGCTCCAAGGAGCCATCTCTGGTGGCAGGACTACGAGGGATTGCTGTGTAATTTTAAAAATTTTCGTATTTTCTAACTGTATCATGTTTGAACATGGGTTACTTTATAATTATATTGAAAAATACACAATAAATATTGTTGGAAAAAGTGCACTACATCATGACCAGACAAAGGGAGAGTTTTTGATTTGCCTTTATATGCAATTGCTGTTTTTCAGTTTTCTAATTTTATGGGCATATGTTTGCATCAAAATAATTTAAACACAATATGTTGCCCTCTCAGTATTCTCTTGTTATACCTTTGCTATCATTTGTTCAAGGCAGAGTGTAGAGATTAGGATCTTTGTAATTACTCAAACCTGTGATATTGAGTTCAAGGCCATTTAAATGATCTCTGGTATTATGTGATCATTGGGTTGAGTATTAAAAGTGCAGTGATTTTATGTTCTTGTCTTGTTACACGAGTGATATTCCTCCTTATGCAAAATAAATTGACCCATGAAAAAGCCTATTTGATGTGAATCTAAATAATATGTCCACATTTTTATATAAACAATGATCAGGATCTACCTCAAAAAATGAAAGTAAAGAATCTGAAAATAATGATGTCATATTTAATAGTTTTTATTATATAATAGTTACTATAAGTACAATGCAAGTGATAAATTTTATATTAAACAAGTTTTCTATTTTTAATCCCTCAACTTTTTTCCAAGTGATAAAGACTATCTTTAACTTAACTTTTGCCTTTTGCACCATGAGAGCTTGTCACTGTGCTGATAGAACTTTACCACCAAAGTAAAGTTCAGTGGAGAGAAATCCACACTGGACCAATAAGATTTTTATGAAATCGACTGGGGGACATTGGAGACTTGAAATTCATTGGTATATTGGGATTCTCTCTTTGCACCTGCATATCCAGTTTTATTACCAGCATTGACTGAGTTTAAGGCACGCGATTTGCATTCTGAGAGCTCTTGTGGTATAAGAAATATATTCTGCACCACTGAGCTGCTGTTTGATCAACAATGCAGAGATGGACAGGTGCCCAAAGAAGATTTCTGCATATTCATTCAAACTGATATTGATCTTGTCATTTTAGAATAATAGCATTTATGTTTATTTCTTCATTTTTATGTTACTTTGAAAAGCATTCAATGGTTCTCACTAATGGCAAACCAAATACTACCCAAGACTATTATATAAAAACACATCGTTATTGTAAGACAGAAGTTGGTCAAACATAGATAAACCTCAATTTTTAGCACATAGACTAGCACATAGGCAAATAGGTTAAAAATAGAACAAAACTTCAAACGAATATATATCAATTAACACTTTAGGAGGACCTTGAATGCAACATGTTACAAGAGTTTTATATTATTAGAGTAATAACATTTCTTTAGAGGACAGATATTTATTATAAATGGATTAATTTGAGACACAAAATTAAGTTCCTTGCCAAATGGCAAATATCCAGTCAGAGGTAGAGCTTGATTTCTGACCTGCTCCCCTTGCCACCAGTGAGAGTGACTTTAAAACTATGAGTCTTAACAATTTCACATTTTATTAGCCTTATATCTGAGAACAACATAATCACAGAGATTATCAAGTCTAATTTTTCTGTAGTTTTTTTCTGATTTTCTGATTTTTATTTTTAAATTACAGTTGACATTCAATATTATTTTATATTAGTTTCAGGTAGACAGCAGAGTGGTTAGACATTTATAAAATTTACAAAGTGATCCCTTCTGGTAAATCTAGTTCCCATCTGGCACCATACACAGTTATTACATTATTACAGACTATATTCCCTTACTGCGCTTTACATCCTTGTGACTATTCTGTAACTATCAATTTGTACATCTTAATTCCTTCACGTTTTTCACCCAGTCCCCTAATTTCACTTTCATCTAACAACCCTCAGTTTCTTCCCTGTACCTATGAGTCTGTTTCTCCTGCATTTAAAATCAATTCTTTAATAAAAGAGTCTGCAATATTTGCATGTTGAAATCCCATCTTTCAAAACATACATAGTTCAATAGTAACAATCCAAAGATTTCAGTATCCATCAATTGTGTAAAAATGAAAATTTAAAAGTTTATACAATTTTAATGACATGAAGAATACTTATTCTGCCATATCATCTAGGAATTTGTCTTGATCCACATAATCCCAGCGTTTACATGTTTCTCACATTACTTGCATTATTCTTAATGTTTTGCTGTTGTTGAAGAGATTCTCCATTCTGAAGAATCAAATATTAACATATTCAAATATCATTTATAGTCTGAACACAAATAAAGACATCTTTACCTCGTTATCGTGATTTACCCTTATTGCACTTAAGAATATGGAAATCTTATTTTTTTTGGTAAAAAAAGCCTTAAGTAAATCAGAAAAATTTCAGATTTATAGATGAAATGGAATTATAAATGTACACAACTTATTTTCCTTATAGACACAGGGTGAAATTCATAAGATAATTGGATATCATCGATCATAAATTTATATAGCATTTCCCAAGGAACATTGATTTTGGCATAAAATTAAATAAGATGCTGATTCTAGAATGCATACTAATACTTCTTAATGATAATAAATATATACTTATCCACTATTTAATTTCCTGTTGGAAATTTTAAAGCTTCATTAATAACTAAAAGGTATACATTAAGATAATTGTATAACTGTGGACTAGATCCAAAAGGGTAAAATTTTGAAAAGGTCTTAGGCTTTTGAGATCTAACTAGTAAGGCTTTCTTTAAGCCTAATGAAACTCTGAAGCATGATGTTACATGGCAGGCAAGCTGCTCTTTCTCTAGAGACTGTTGCGAAGGACATTCATTACCTATTAATGGTGTCAGATTTATGGTAAAGACTAGATATTTCCCTGAAACAAGGACACTATTTCAAAATTACATAGTTTGGATTTAGAATAAAATGTCCTGTTCTGTTCACTGAGTACCTATTTTAAATATTTCTTTCGAAAACAAAACATCTATGAAATAATACTGAACAGAATTTTAAAAAGGATATTATTGTATGTCCGAATAATTTGGTAATTTTGTTTATATCATAATACAGTTTTCTCCCTTATTTTTAACTGTTGCAAAAAGTTTAATAGTGCTTCTACTGCTATCAAATGATTTCAATGATGAATGCAGTCATTTCCCAAGCTGTGTTCCAGGGAACATTGGTTCTGATTACTGCTAGGTGTTTCTTTTTTTATTTTTTATTTATTTTTATTTTTTATTCTCATCTGAGAGAGAGGGGAAGGGAGAGGTAAGCACACACATTGACGTGAAAGAGAAATATTGATTTTTGCCTTCTGCACATGCCCAGACTGGGGATTGAACCCCCCACCTAGTCATATGCCCTGACTGGGAATCGAGCCTGTGACCTCCTGGTGCACAGGATGACACTCCCACCATCTGAGCTACCTGGCCAGGGCTTGTTTCTTTTTAAATGTCCTGTAATAAGTTTGAAGAATACTGACTTGAAAGGGGGTTGGGTTCCTAATTTTAAGATAGCCACTATGATTATGGATACTCTTTGGAAACTCATTAATACTTGTTTTTCAGAACTAGATAGGGAGGAGAAAGGGTCAAAGGGGAAACAGAGAGAGCTGAGAAGTAAAAACCAAGAGAACATGCCCTACCTTCATGAAAGTCAGCAGAAGAATGTTTCTCATACGACCAAAACCAGCAGGGACCCTGCACTGAAAGAAAGCTAGCAGCCCTGACCAGGACATGCACCATAAGGCAGTGTGGGGGCGGCTTGCTTGGCCTAATCACCGAATGTTAGAACAAAAGAGGGCACTTTGGAAGATGCCACCTTTGGTAGACATGACAACCCAAACAAGATTCCTCCTGCACCCCAGGGTTCTTCAGTGATTGAAATTGTATTTCTATAATCAGCTGGAATGGAGACTCAAATTAGAATTATGCTTATTAAAAGTATAGAAAATTGCAGTCCTTGCACATCCAAACCTGCAGCTTGAAATTTATTTTGACTGTAGGAACATTTCTTTGGACTAGGATTCCTAGGAATATACTTTAGAAAATAGTAATCAGGCTAATTAATTCCTGGCAATATATATATATTTCATACTTACTCAGCTGAGCAAGTTTATCTTCAAATCACAAATTATTAATAGGTCTGATCTACTTAAGCCTCATACTAAATGAATGAGATACAGAATATTGGTAATTATCTTAATCAATAAAAAAAAGAAACAAGGCATGTCTAAATGATCTGTGACATTTTCAGTGTATTGTTTCAGCCTGCGGATCTTTGGCGTGGCTAGGATTTATGAAAAGTAATTCATCTAAGCATATATTTTTCCATTTTAAGTTGTCCTTTAAAATAATTCTTTATCTTTTAAAATTTTTTGCAATCAATCAAAACAATACTGTAACAAATTTTAAGATTTTTGTTTGGAGTTCTTTTATAATCTATAGTTAAAGCTATTTTTATTACTTTAAATTCCTATACACTTTTAGATTAAACATAGTATTACCTAAACTCATTGCTATATAAGGTCTGGTCTTAAATGTTGAAGATTTGCATAAGTCCGAGAAAGATAAATATCATATGATATCTCTTATATGTGGGATCTAAAGAACAAAATTAACAAACAAAATGGAAACAGATATAAATTACAGCAGAGGGAATATAGTCAATAATATTATAATAACTATGTACGGGGCCAGGTAGGTACTTGAAATATCAAGGGGATCACTTTTTAGAGTATATGACTGTCTAACCACTAACTGTACGCCTGAAACTAACACAGAATAATATTGAATGTCAACTGTAATTGAAAAAAAAAGCTGAGGATTTGCTACTATTAAAAATGTCTCTGGCTCATTGTAGGCATGCATTATATATGTGTTGAGTAAGTGAAAAAAGTTCTGAAGAATGTACTACAGGTTCTTCATTCTTTTTAAAAGCCCAGTATTCAGTTTAATTGTTACTTTCTTATAAGGCATGATCCTTATCCTAAGTTGTCTCCAATTATTTTTATGCTAAAGGCTACCTGTAAATTAAAAATAGCATAACATGTTTAATTTATTTTATTCTATTTATCTTCGAGAACAAGTGTAAGGTGTTCTATTCATTTTAATCCTACACAGTATCTAATTCATTATCTAATCCATAACAATTGTTGATATATCAGGTTAAACTTTGTAGCATTCCCATTGCATTTGAATTGTCTGTTTTAGTTTTCTTAATTAATCTAGAGAGATATTTTTCAGTTACACAAACAGGTATGACCTAAATATAACTGCACTAAAAGATACTATATAGAATAATGTCAACTATATATGGGCTGACAGTACCAATATGTAGTCATATGATGTTTGAGAATTAAGCAACGAAAGCAAATTCTCAAAATATTAAAATATATTCTACTTATGACAATATTACATTTCTCTATATAATGATTTTTTAGATATTTATGGCTCTCCTTGCTGCATGCAAAAGTATAAATCATTTATATTTTTATTCGTTTTTATTCATTAGAATAGCCATGGTTATAAAGTGGGCATTACACGGTTACATTTCAAGGTTCTGTGACTGCTGGCAAAGTATATGCTCAATTAAGTTGTAAATATGCTTGTGCACTTTATTGGGTAGAAAATTGTGAGTTTTTATCATGTTTACTGGATATTTTTTTAAAGATCAAGATTATTGACTGATTTCTATAATCTTTAAAGTTCCATAAATACAATTCAGGTTTTATTTCATATAATTAATATTTCAACTTAATAAGAACTATTTTAATTACCATTTTGATAAATCAATCAACAATAATCTTGGATGATTATACTGGCTCCATCATTAGGTAGGTGTTGAATATGATCAAAGATAGATGCTTTTAAGAAATCACTGTTTAAATAAGGAGGATAACAAAATGCACATTGCCCAAAAATAATAAAACAACATGAAAGCACCATAATCAAGTGCAAAATTGTGGAGCAAAAGTTACAGATATTATGAGTTCAGAAGAATGAGATCTTTGTCAATATGGGTAAGGCTTACAAAAGCTGGGAGACAAAATAGACCTCAATTGGAAGCCGTGATCTGTGTAGAGACCATGCTGAAATAAGGAGAGAGATCTAGAATTAACTCTGTGTTTCCTAAGCATAAAGGGCTAACCTTTATTCAAAAGGTTCTAATTTTGGGCTTATAGCCCAGGATTAAATTTCAAAGCTCAATATACAATATTTTCTGTGGTAATAGTCATATTATAAGTTGAAAGCACCAACAAAAATCAGTATTCTATTATTAAACTATTTTACAGTGCTTTTGAAATCTTATGGTTGCCTTACATTTCAATAAACATCAGAAGAATTCAGTCAACTCATGAAGTTTTTTCTTATTGTAGGTACAGATTTTCATAGTGGATGTTTAGCAAGGCCTAAACTTTATATTTGTGAGAAGGTGTCTTAATGGTTTACAAATGTCAACGAAAAATAAATTACATTCATGGTGTCTTTCCTTTTTAGTATATCTATCAATCAATTCTTTTGCAGTTATTTTTACATGAATTTCTAAACAATTGATCAAATCTACTGTAAAGATTTTCCACTTTTTATTCCAAAATTTTTTTTCACATAGACATTCATGTCCTAAAATTTCACAGAATCATTATATATAAAATTAGCAAAGACCACTAATTCTCTGAGATAGGTTCTTTAATTATAGATTTCCATGGTGAGTAATGCTTAGAAATTTGGAAATAGCCACCATAAAAATGAAAACATGTAAAGAGTAGAGCTTCCTTAAAGGAGTACAGCAGAGGGTGAGACGTGAAGAAGGAAACCTTTGCCCTTTAAGCCCATAGGATTTTATATTATGCATGTGCATTACTTTAATAAGAATGATAAATCAAACAAAATAACATTTAGAAAATAGATTAAAATATGATCATTTCTCAAAAGACTTTGGAAAGAGATATAACAAGTCTTGATATCTTTATCTTTTAAAGATTGAAATTATTTAATTCCATTTTTCTAGTATATAACTATATACTAGAAAGTATATATATAACTAGTAAGGCTCATTATATGATAAATTTTGAAAGCAGATACAGTTCCTAATTACCTTTGTATCCCCAGCCTCTATTAGATGCTTTCTACAGCAGGTCCTCCAAGGTTGGCACTTGCCATACTGCAGGCAGTGAAATACTGGTAACATATATAGAGAAGATATGA
This sequence comes from Mormoops blainvillei, assembly GCA_004026545.1. Lineage (NCBI taxonomy): Eukaryota > Metazoa > Chordata > Mammalia > Chiroptera > Mormoopidae > Mormoops > Mormoops blainvillei. Next base: position 253,413 of record PVJD01000304.1, read on the forward strand.
TTAATTGAAATCACATTAGGATTCCTTTTAAAAATCTGTTTGCCAAATTAATGATAAAACAAACAGAGAATAGATGACCAAGGTGTGTACAATGTTCATTTTTGGGAAGTTCTTTCCTTGCAAATGGACATATGCACAATACATATATTTATTCATGCTTAAGTATGTGTTATGGATGGATAGTTTTAAATCTTATACATTATTTTTCCTATGTATGAAAGTCATCATTGCTAATTTTTTTTAAGTTTAAAAGGAGGTAACTGAGTTTTCTATAAAAATATTTAGAATGTTATCAGCTTTCATTCACGCAAAGTAAATATATTGTCTGAAGTTTATGTACATTAATTATTAGCATTGATCTCTTACTCAAGGTAGAAACAGATGAATTTATTAGCAATGATTCCAGACAAGAATTCTTAAAAATAGGCTAGATTCTCAAAAAATTTGATTTGGTTCTTGTATTTATTTTTTGCATGCTTAACAATATATGCTAAGCTAATATTTCCCATGTTGAAATAAGTATAAATCATATGCTTATTTCTTTTATTTTGTCCTTTCATTTTTCAAAAGGCTCATATTCACAATTAATCTTGATCACATATCTTTTTACTGGTGAATCCTGAAGAGTTATGGTCCTAGTTTTCTGGACTATTATCTTTCTATTATCTAATGCAGAGGTCAGGGTTTGCCAGATTTAAGCCATCCTTTATAATGATTTTAAGCGATTTGCATATGTAAGATAAATCATAGATACTTCTGTCATTTAATATAAACACGGTGTTTGCATATGGAACCGTGCAAACCAGGGCTCGCCCACTTGGTGTCTTCAATCCGGAGCTTAACAAATAATACTGAAGGAAACAGGTTTTCATTAACAGGGTTCCAAACTTGGGGGGACCAAAAGCATTCCTGTTCAGAGCCCTGTTCTCCTGCAAGACCCAGAACTTCTCTTGCTTCCCAAAGGTCTACAAGCCAAAACCATGCCTAGAAAGTTCCCTATATCCTTATCTGTCCATCTTCACTCACAGAAACAGATCTCCTTCTTCCCTGGAATGTGCACTGTGGGTTTCAGAGTCCCCATCCTCTTGCAGCAGCTCTCTCCTTCCAGACCTGGGGTGCGCTGCTCTCAGGCTCCATGTAGCAGTCCAGGAAACCATGTGCCCTGTTACACTGTCCCAGAGGGTGGAGCTCAGGGAGGCACATGTCCCTTTGTGTTACCCTGCCTCCAGGAGTGGGCTCCCACCCTACTGGAGGAGGGATCTAAGCCCCTGGTGGGCCCTGCGTCTCCTGGTCCCACAAGTGCTCCCAACCACATGGGATGGAGTCAGAATCCAAAAATGTCCAAATGCCAAAAACCCAGACAGGGAGAGCTTATACCAAGCTCTAAAATCCCATGCCAGAAGTCCCCATACCAAGAGAGTGGTTTCTCCATTCACCCTTCAGAGAAGCAGAAGTCTGCAACTCAGCATTCCTCCTGAGAGTTCAGCTCCAAACATTTCTCCTGTCTCTGCGCTTGGCCTGGTGGTCCCCGCAGCTCCAGCAGCTCTGCTGCCATCTTTTCCAGGCAGATCTCTCCGCAGACCTCCTCTGATCTCGTGGCTCCCTTACTGATCTCATATCCTGCACTTCCTACGGTGTCTTAGGGTCTGCCATTTTTGTCAGCTCCCCAGTGTCTTTCACCCTCTTTAAGCTTCCATCTTTAGTCAGGGTACAGCTCCCAGTGACACACAGGCATCCGGGGAGGGCATCTGCCCCACTGCTTCTGGCTCGAGTCACTGTGCATTCTCTTAGTCATGTACACAATTCACCATAGGCTGCAGCCTTCTTCCCTTCAGGAATGCACGGATGTTAATTTGCCTTTGTTATGCAATGCATCTTAAAACGCTGTACCTTCCATTCTTCCCTGCCCCCCAGTCCTGTCTGTAGGCAGTGTTGTGGAGGTGGTCCCCTATTATCAGGGAACCCACCCTCTGCACCCCATTGCACTCAGGATCCTTCTGACAGCTGAGGTTAGGAAAGGTAGCAGTGTTAGGCAGCAGTTAGGAATGAGCGACCAGAGGGGAAATAAAGGCAGGGCCCTCGCCATTACAACCTAACAAAGAACATGGGAGGCTAGAAGCAAAAGGAAAACATGTCTCGCCAATTGACTTAGCCAACCTGAGCTCGGTTTGGTAAGATTGCCGGTGTCTTGAGCATTGCAAGCAAAATAGCACAGGAAGAGGGGAGAGTCCCTGGGGCTGTGCTGAGAAAAGGGGCTTCTGTGACAATCTCACTGGGACTGCTGGGTGTTCTGAGCATCACAAGGGGGAAGTGCACAGCAGGAAAGGGGCCCTGTGCTGGGAAAGGGGCCTCGATAACAGTTTCACTAAGGCTAAGAGCCTCTACTAACTAGAAAGAAACCCTTGTAGCTGTGCATTATCCCCCAGATTTAGAAGCAGTGGGGAGGATGGGTACCTCTGGAAGCTGACTAAGTTATATAACCCTTGAACCCCAATTCGGTGTACTTAGATTAGCTAAGTGCCCACTTGCAACCTTGGTTCCAGTGTACAGTACAATCCCACAAACTTACTAACAACTTTCTTTCTTCTACACATGGGGCATCCCGACTTGCCTGCTTGCAGCTCTGTGCTTGTATGTGTTTCATAAATAATCTTGCTATCCCATTTCCACTATACATGTTTGTCTCTCACTCGTCTGTTGCAGCAAGACAAGAATTAAGGCTGGGGAGGGGGCCTCCCGACTCGGGTCTCTCTCTCCGTAACGGTAGCAAAATTATGCTCTCGGAATTTAAAGGAAAAATTATATTCCCATTAATCCATCAAATCTAGAAGAGTGTTGTTTGATAACATGTGCATGCAAATAAGGTGACTTGCTATTAGCTTATATTTTTCCTAAGGCCTACCTGTTTGACTTGTAATTCTGTATTCCTGCAAGGCTATGATTTTCTGGAGGGATTTTCTGCCTCTTGTTTCATGAAAAGATTGAGGTAGAAAAATAGTTTGTAATAAGAAAGAAGTCAACCTTTGCCCTGAACACAAAATAAACCTTCAGCATGCTTTCCAAAGCTCAGCAAAACGTGGGTCCATTGTTTAAAAGTGTGTGTACAGGTGAAATTCCATAACTTCTCATTCTGTCTGGGTCTGGAGACAATCAATGTGAAAAATGAGTAGGAAACCTGTTGTGGAAGAAAATTTCATTCTCTCTAGATGTAAGAATGAATACACCTGAACTCATGTTTAGATTAAATAAGATTTTTCTAATTTCTTCTATATTTAATAAGAGATCTAAATAGCTCAAAGCTTAATGCCAACATTTACTTTCAACTGCAAGCTCTGTTGAAGGTTTGCAAAAAATGATTATATACTGTTAAGTTTTTGGTCATTAAACAAACTTAAGTACAATTTAAATATCCCTATCTATTTTTAGGTGCTAGTAGAAAAGAATGTTCAAAGGAAAAATAGATTATTTTATTATAATATGAAATCACATGCAATTTTATCAAGTGTGGGTATCTTATAAGCACATGTCATATGAAACTAAATGCAAATGGACATAATAATATGTAGGGGGAAAGTTTTACCTAAGACTAAAAAACAAAGTAATTATATCTCTATTACACATACATAAATACATATACAGGGGTGGGGCAAAAGTAGGTTTACAGTTGCAAGTATGCAAAACACAGTTTATTGTTGTATTAATTATTAATTATTGTATTATTTTCCATATGAACAACTTTAAACCTACATTTGCCCACCCTGTACACAGTATAAAAATATGGAATTAAAATCTAAGTTTATGTTTAATTAATCCATATAATCAATTTATTCTTTAATACAAAATTTTTCATTATCACCAAATAATTATAATTATACCAACATACTAATACTTTTATCCATGTATGAAACAATGATTTAATTTATTAAAAATAGGTCAGTTCCTATAGTTAGGGATTTATATAGGAGAGAGAAAAAGACAGTCACTAATTGGAAATGGAATAACATTACAAGAATAGTAGGAATATTTTAATGTAAAGAAATAGAGCCTGGATGCCTCATACTTTTTTCCAGAAATAAACCTAAGTCTCTATGGTCATTAATATTTGACAAAGAGGACAGAAACAGAAAATGGAGTAAAAATAGCCCCTTCAACAAATGGTTTTGGGAGATCTGGGCAGTTACATGCAAAAAGATGAGACTAAACCACTACCTTACAACATACACAAAAATAAACTCCAGAAGGATAAAAGACTTAAATATAAGTCACGACACCATAAAAGTCCTAGAGGAGAACATAGGCAGGAAAATCTCAGATATTCCACACAGCAATATTTTCACTGATATGTCCCCTAGAGCAAGGGACATAAAGGGAAGAATAAACAAATAGGACTTCATCAAAATAAAAAGCTTCTGCAGGGCTAAAGAAAACATCAGTGAAATGAAAAGGGAACCAACCTATGGGAAAATATTCTTATAAATGACACCTCAGGCAAGGGTTTGATCTCCAAAATATACAAAGAACTCACACGACTCCACTCCAGGAAGACAAACAACCTAATTAAAGAATGAGCAAAGGAACTGAACAGACACTTCTCCCAGGAGGACGTACAGAGGGCCCAGAGACACATGAAAGGATGCTCAGCATCACTAGCCATCAGAGAGATGCAAATTAAAACCACAGTGAGATACCACTTCACACCAGTTAGAATGGCCATCATTAACCAAATCACCCAACAACAAGCACTGGCCAGTTTGTGGAGAAAGGGAACCTCAGTGCATTGTTGGTGGGAATGCAGACTGGTGCAGCCGCTTTGGGGAAAAAAGTACGACATTTCCTCAAAAAACTAAAAACGGAACTGCCTTTTGACCAAGCAATTCCACTGCTGGGATTAGACCCTAAGAATCCTGAGACACCAGTTCAAAAGAACCTATGCACCCTAATGCTCATAGCAGCACAATTTACAATAGCCAGCCTATTGGAAGCAACCTAAGTGCCCATCAGTAAATGAGTGGATCGAAAAAGTATAGTACATTTACACAACGGAATACTATGCAGCAAAAAGGAAGAAGGAGCTCCTACCCTTCGCGACAGGAGAGCATTGTGCTAAGTGAGATAAGCCATGTGGTAAAAGACAAATACCATATGATCTCACCTGTGAGTGGAGACTAATCAAGAAAACAAACAAGTGAGCAAGATATAACCAGTGATATTGAAATAAAGAACAAACTGACAGTAACCAGGGGAGAGGAGGGAGGGGATCCCGGGGCGGGGGGAAGGGAAGGATCATCAAGCAACATGCATGAAGGACGCATGGACAAAGCCAAAGTGGGGAAGGGTCGAGGGTGGGTGGTGGGGATGACTAGGGTGGGGTGGAGTAGTAGGGGGAAAATGGAGAAAAGTGTACTTGAACAACAATAAAAAAATTTTTTTAAATAGCACCTAGTAAGAAATACAAATATAAATAGATAGAAAATTAATAAAACTTTCATCAATTCGTAGAATTTTACAATTTCAGGTTAATTGCTAATTATCAAATTCTACCTCTTCTGTCTCACTTCTGGAGTTTCATATATAAAACCTATGTATATTCTCTTTGAGCCTGGCTTCTTTCATTTGCATAATGCTTTTAGATGGGTCTGCCTTTTTGCATGATTAGTAGTTTGTTCTATTTTATTGCTGAGCAGTATTATGGTTGGACTATACTATATTTATTCGTGTGTTGATGTAAGAGTTCGTGTAGGAGTTACATTATTTCTTCCTAACAATGTTTTAACAGTGCCTTTATATCTAACAATATGAAAGTCATACATACCTCAAGTTTTCTTTGCGTATAGTATTTCATTACAAAATCAGTTTTGTTGATAAGTTAGGCAGCGATTTGATTTTTTATGTTACTTAAGTCAGTTTTGGTAATTTGTATCTTGCAAGTAGTTTGTCAATTTCATGTAGATTGTTGAATTTATTGGCATTCATTGTTTAAAATATTCCCTTGTTATTCTGGTAACAGTATGTCTGGAGGGTCTGTGAGTCTCTCCTTCTACACTTGATGTTAGTAATTGATGTCTTTTTGGTTTTTTTTTTTCCTTGATCACTCTAACAGGAGGTATAAAAGTTTACGGTTGTGATACAAATAAATAATACAATAATAATATAAAAATAAACTCTGTGTTTCACATACTCACAACCTACTTTTGTCCACTCTATAAATGTTTTTTATATCTTTTAAAGAACTACATTTTGGTTTAATTACTACTTTACCTATATTTTCTCTTTGTGTTTTCTGTTTCATTTTCTCTTGATTTTATTTTTTTTCCTTTCCACTTATTCAAATTTAATTTGCTTATAGTCTCCTAGCTTCTTATAATGGATTCTTAAGTAATTGATTTCCAATTGTATTTTCTTATAGAAGCATTTAAAACAAAACATGTAACTCTAATTACTGTTGTAACTGCCTTCCCAGACGTTATGTTGCATTTTTATTTTCTCTCAGTTCAAGGGGTTTTCTAAGTTACCTTGCGATATCTTCTTTGACCTAAGATTTATTTAGAGGTTTTTCTGTTTAATTTCAAAATATTTGCAAAATTTCAGAATATCTCCCTGCAGCCAGTTTTTCTTAACTTCGCTGAAGTCTGGGGAGATTCAGGGGTGTCTGACTTGTGGCCTGCAGGTTACATGTGGCCCAGCATGGCTACGAATGTGACCCAACACAAAATTGTAAATCTTCTTAAAACATTATGAGATCTTTTTTGTGTGTGATTATGTGTTGCAATGTATTTAATGTGTGGCCCACGACAACTCTTCTTGCAGTGTGACCCAGGGGCGCCGAAAGTTTGGACACCCCAGAAATGCCTTTGGCATTATCAGGGCTTTTCAATTTCGGTGAAAGGCACATGTACACTTGGAAATAATTTGTATTACACTATTGCTGGCTGAGTGTATTAGCTTCTTAGGACTGTTGTAACAAACTATCACAAACTGGGTGGCTTAAAGCCATAGAAATTCATTCTCTCAACGTTCAGGAGGCCAGAATTCTGAAATCAAGAACTGGCAGGGTTTCTTCCTTCAGGAGGTCCTGGGAGAGAATCCATTCCATACCTCTCTCCCAGTTCTTGGTGGCTGCCGACAATCTTTGGCGTTCCTTGGTTTAGAGAAGCATCTTTTCACTCAGTGCCTCTGTCTTACCATCTTCATCACTGTGTTTTGTTCCTTTCAGTCTCATGTGGACAGTGCCATTGCATTTAGGGCTCACCCAATTCACAATAATCTCAACTGAAGATTCTTACCTTAGTCTGCAAAGACTCTTATTCCAAATAAATTCACATTCAGAGGTTCCAGGAAGACAGGAATTTGGGGGAGGGCACTGTACCACCTACTTAGTGGTTGGGTGTTTCATTAAGGTCAATTATGCCCTGTTGGCTGAGGGTGTAGTTCATGTTTTCTCTCTGCTTACTTAATTTTGTCTTCTTGTTCTATCAGTGTTAGCTGCTGACAGGAATGTTAACATCTCCCACGACAACTGAAGATTTGTCTGTTTCTCCAGTCAGTTCTGTCAGTTGTTGCATCATGAGTTATGAACATTTAGGATTACATTGTCTTCTGCCATAATTGATCCTCTTATCTTTATGAAATGACCCTCTTTATTCCTGTTATTACTCCTTGTCCTGAAGTCCACTATCTGATGTTCATCTCACCATTCGTTTTTTGATTAGTTTGTTCATGATGTGTTATTTCTATTTAACTTCTCTTTTTTATTTAAAATGTTTCTTTTTAGAAAGCAAATAGTTCCATCTTGTTTTTTTCCAATCTGAAAAGCTCTACTTTTTTTTTCTATTTAATCCTCACCCAAAGATATGTTTATTGATTTTAGAGAGAAGAAGGGAAGAGAGAAAAAGAGAGAGAGAGAAAGAGAGAGAAGAGAGAGAGGAAGAGAGAGAGAAAGGGAGAGAAGAGAGAGAGAAAGGACGAGGGAGAGAGAGAGAGATGTGAGTGAGAGAAACATCGATTGGAAGCCTCCTGTACACATTCCAATTGGGGATTGAACCTGCAACCAAGGTGTGTGTCCTGACCAGGAATCAAACTTGAGACCTTTTGGAGTAAGGGATGATGCTTCAACCAACTGAACCACTTGGCCAGGGCAAGATCTACCTTTCAATTAATGTATTCAGATTCTTTACTTTTAATATAATTCTTGATATTTTGGGGTTTAAATATACCATATTAGTTTTTGTTCTCTACTTGTCTCATCCATCACTTAATGTTTGTTTCCTCTACCTTCACCCATTATCTCTGTCATTTTTGGATCTGTGTTATTTTTCCCCTGATGATTACAGGTCATGTTTTTTGTTTGTTTTTTGCATATCTGTTTATTTTATTGGCCTATTGCTATTGTGTACTTTACATTGCTGAGTGTGTAGTTTGTTGTTTTCCTTTAAAGAGTCTTGGAATTTGCTCATGCACTTAATTATGTTGTTTACAAGCAAGTTTGAGCCTTTGAAAATTTTTAGGTGACTGAAAGGTGATCTATTCTAACCTTTACACTTGGGCTAATTACAAATAAGACATGGTCTTCCTGTGGGTTCAGCTGCAGCCATCATGCATTTAACATGATTTCTCATGATGATTAGTGAGAATTTGAAGATCCATTGGCTTTTAGTGTGTTTTTCTAATTTTTAAACTTACAGCTCCACTATGATCGTCCTTTCCCTGGAAGAGATTCTTCATTCATCATCATAGAATTTCACTGTACACATGTGCAGGCCGCTATTAGTGAAAACTCCAGGTGGCCCTCATGCTTAAGTATAGAGATCTTTCCCAGACAGCTTCTCTTGTCCAGTGTCTAGTCCTATAAGTCCTACACTTTTGAGTATTTTGGTCTTAGGTGACCATTCCAGCTTACTCCTTTGTCTTCATTCTTCCTACCAGTTTTCTTGCTTTCAAAGCCAGCTGATAACTTTGTTTTCTAGATTACTGAGAAAAGTTAAAACAATGGGAAGAGAACTCCCCATTAAGCTTTATCACCATACCTGTCTACAATCAGGCATCTGAACACATGCATATTGTCTTCCTTACTATTAGCTTGGATGAATGGCCTATGCCATTCATAATCATTGATGCCTACACATGTGTAGGAGTCATCTACTCCCACCTACTCAAAGCTTTGCTCCAATAACTCACCCGTTTTCTCTTGATTCAATGGTTCCTTTTTCCTCAAATATCTTGTGATAATTTCTATTCTAAAAAAAAAAAAAAGAGTAACTCAGTCACCTCATCAGCCCCCAACCCTCTCCATCAATTGCTCCCATTTCTCTGCTTCTCTATGGAGATAGATCCCTCAAAGGGTAATCTGTCCCCTCCTTCTCTGTTTCTTCTCCTCTCATTTTCCTTTGGATTTAGATCAGTCAGACTTTTGTCTTTATCATCCTATTGAAACCACTTTTGCCAAACCACCAATAATCTGAAAATTGCCACATTGAGTCTGATCTGGGCTAGGTATGGCTAATCCCTGCCCCCATGGCAGTCATCCATTTGCTCAAATTTGGAGCAATGAATCAGCCTCTTTTTCTTGAAAGACTTCTTTTGCTTGGCCCTTAAAGCGTTATTCTGTTTTAAGGCTCTTCCCTCATCTCGCCATCTGTTTTTACTGGATATCCTTTTCTGGTCTTGCCTCTCCTCTCTCCTGCTTAACTTTTCATTCTTAAAACGCTCTAGGGCTCAGTTTGTGAACTTCTCTATCTGTACCTGTCCTCTAAATTGTATCATCCTATGTCATGAGTATAAATTCTATCTACATGTTAATGGATCCCAAAATTGTATCTCGTGTCCAAACCACTCTCTAAATTCCAGGCTTATATAAAGTTTACTATCCAAAAGATTCATTTGGATGTTTAGTAAACATCTCTTAATTAACATTTTTAAAACTAAAGTCTTGATGTTGCCCCAAACTTCCTTTTCTCATTTTATCATCCCATAAATGGTTTTTCAATACTTCTAGCTCCTGACACCAAAGGCTTGGAAAGTGTCCTTGATTCTCCTGTATTTCGCATAAACTGCCCAATCCACTAGCAAATTCTGATGGTTCTACCTTCAAAACAACCCTAAATCTATCTCCTCTGTGTCTGCTGCTTCTATTCTAGACCATGCTTCCATAATTTCTCTTATCCTATTGAAATGTAACCTAACGAGTTTCTGTGCCTTTTCTGCCGTATGCCTCCTTTGCCACCATTTTCTACTTTGCGACCACAGATACACCTTGAAAGTGAAGTCATCCTTTTGTTATGTTGGTCCACTTATCTTCCCACCTCCTTCAGGGTAAAAGCCCAGCTTGGTGTATTTGTTGTCTCTTGTTCTTCTCTCCTGCCTCTTCCGTTGCCTGCTCCTCTCTGTCCAGCTCATATCCTTGATATTGATCAAACACATCCTCCACCCTTGCACCTGACATTCTCTCTGATGGTTTTATTGTGCACCCAGTAAATACTGACTAATTGAGGGAAGAAACTGAGGTGGACAGATTATGTAACTTGGCTAATAAAATACACCAACTTTAGGGCAGAATAAGAACTAAAATCTCATCTTTTTTTTTTTCCATAATGCTTTTTCTTTAGGCATCTTGAACTTAAGAACTTAAAATTCAAACAATGAATGTATGTTTACAGTAAGAACAACTTTATATATTCAGATAGATATGAGGTTTAGTTTTTGATTTTCTGATTAATTCTACCTTGCAACATATTCATTTTCAAACACTATCTGAATAATTTTAGGATTTAGAAAAATAACCCCTTATATAACATGGATATTTTTGAGGATTTTTCAATCAATTTTTCCTGATCATAGGGGGAGATTTTAATTGTGCCAATTTCTTATTAGAACATTTAGTGACAACAAAACAATCTAACAATCTAAAGCATTACTCAGAAAAATACTCAATAAGGAAATATGTTTTGATCATTTACCATGTGGGATTAAAATATAAAGAAACTCATTTAACAAAACTGACGTAATGTTGGCATATAAGCTAGGAGACATTTTATTCTTTAATTTCTGTAAAAAGTTAGCACTGAAACTCTGTGCATTTGGATAGTGCCACAATTATTTCATTGAGCAATTCTCCCTAATTCTGTATTGCCAGCTGAAAAGAAGAAATTGTGTTTCAGTAAGAAAGAAATAGTTACATTCTTCCTCAATTCTGCCATAATTCAATTTCCTCTGCTGGCTTCTGGAGTCCACTCCTGACTGATGGTAGACAGCAACATATGGCAATATTGAGAGAATTTATAAAAGAAGTCTGCTAATGGTGACAAACAAATAAACAACAGGAAGACCCAACAGTCAGGAAGAATTAATGAAGCTGGCAAATGCTTGGTTAGTAGGGCTTCTCACAACAAACAAAACCAAGTGTCCGCTGGCATCTCGGTTAAGCTGTCTCTCATTAGCCAGAGCATATTAATCTTCAGAGATGTAATGAATTTAATATGACTTGCAAATCGAAGTACTTATTACCAAAGCCTCCATGTTTCTTGTGACTGGTGATTTCCCAAAATTGAACCACCAAAAACTAAATAGGTAAATTGTGATAATCTTAGCAGAATGCAAACTCTAATTTCTGCCTCACAGAGGAAAACAAAATGAAACAAAAAAACATACAAACATTGCCAAAACATTTAGATGTAGAAAAGCTACAGTGTGCCTTCTACATCATTAATACAGAAATTTCAACCTAGAATGTTTTGATATACAGTAAGAATGTCTATGTTTTTTAAATTAATTTTCATATCAAACCAGTTGCTAAGTCCCTCTCTCTGTCTTTCAGCATCAAGCACTCCATTAGCTATTGATTCAATTTCTATTGATTCAATTTCTATTATAGTAATACAAAGATTAAAATTTTCCAAATCAAAGAACACATACAATCAAAGAAAAGGAAAATGATATTTTAATAGAACAGATGTTTTTCCCCTTTGGTTATGTGCCTTCAATTTTACCTTTGCCTAATTCTTCCAGACTTTACAGCTTAAGAAAACTGCTTATCTTTTTGACCTAAATTAGAATTTTCATCTCAAACAGACCATATAAATCTTTTTTTCTTTTAAAAATTGTGATACTTCTTCTCATGTGCTTCTTTGCAATGTAGAATTGCTTTTGTAGGTTTTTATTGTAGTACTGATACCAGGGTAACCTGCCCAGTGCCTTGTTGAAGCTGGGGTTGCGGGAAATGCCCGATCAGTGCATTTAAAGCCCCGTTTAATCAAGCTAGCACAGAGTCTGACAGATTTCCCCACCCCTCGGCAAAGGCCGCAAGAGAGTGTCATTGCGCTGAGTATGTGCAAAGCCTGTGAAGTGATTGGCTAAGGGAAAAGCCCTCCTACTCCCTTCTGGTCCCTGGGTGAGCAAGAGATGAGAATACGCAGCCACCTGTGGCTGAGAAGGTCAGCATGGCAGCAGGAGGTGGTGCTGTCCTGTCAGTCTAGCCTAGGAAAAGGGTGGGGTTGGTGGGGAGGGTGGACCTGGAGTACGGAAATTTGGGGTCTGGAGATTTAAACTGAAGGAAAGGAGATACACGCTCTCTTCCTCTTGACCCATGGGCATGGATGAACAGCCTGGGACCCAAGACCTTTTTAGTCCTGGAAGCCTCCTGCCAAACGGTGGCTCCAGCTACAAACATGCAGACTCCAGGAAGGAGCCTAACCTGGGCTTCACCAGGAACAAGCCAAGCCACCTGGGTTGTCATGCTGCAGCCAACTATGGCTCCAAAGGAGGGTATTTTTCAATGGGAGAGGGAGCGCTGGGCACAGCCTTGGACTAGCCTGGCAGAGGGCGGCTGAGGTTTCCTCTGGGTGTTCTGGAGGGGTGGGGCTCCGAGGCAGGAGTCTATCATCCTTCAGGTTGCGCAGCTCTGAATTAAAGACCCCTTTCCTTTTTCCACCAAAACTCTGCCTCCAGAATTCGCCTGTGGGTGATGGGGGGCAGCATGACGCCACTTCTGTTTTGTAAGACTATGAGTCTGTAAATAATCAAAGTTTTAGATTTTATACGTCAATTACTGTATTCATGCTCTTTTTCTGTCTCTAAGGTATGAACTTTATCTCCTCCTTTCATGATGAGGGGGAAGGATTGTCAGTTGTTCTCACACTTACCTTCAATGTTAATCACCAGGGGAATTAAAAACAACAAAAACAAAAAACAAAAATTGAGTTTCAGGCAAGCAGTAGTAGATTATAGATGAGTAGATTATAGATGGGACTCTCTGATACTGAAATCTATACAGCAGCATTCATTTTTAAGTCTCCAGGTGATTCGAGGGTAAAACATAGCCAGGGTGAAAACCACTGACTCGGAAATTATAGCCAAAGCTCTTTCTGTGTCATTGATGAGGAATCTTCGAGTTTGGGCCTTTTCAAGTTTTCCACAGTACAACAAGTAAAACCTAAGACTTCCTAGCACCTCAAGCACCCACTACCCCTTTGGGCTTTGTTAAGTTCATTGTTCCCCATTTCTATCCACCTGGCGAGGAGTGTACTAAGAAAGAACAAAGCAATTCCCCACATTAATAGGAATCCTAGACAAATGATTTGGAGTTTTTGCCTTACTGAGAAGACACTTAACCTTGCATACAATGCTCTCAGTTGTCTCCCCTGGGATTAGCACAGTGAGCTCCTTCACTTGACAACATTCTCCTGGACATTCATTTTCATTATGCCCTATATTTCATTACCAGCCAGATAAAGGGTAAAACCAAGAGTATTGAGGTAAGAAAGACCTGTTTGTGAATTATGTTTTTTCTTACTGAAATATACTTTCTAGCTTTTATAGAAGAGATAGTCATACTTCGGTTTGCTTCAAGGACTACACAAGTAAAGCATCTGATGTGCTTGGTTTCATACTTAAAAACTATTTCCCTATCTAATCTGCTGCATCCTCATACATTCTCAGGAATATAGGCCCTTTGTAAACTAACTTTCCCCATCCAGCTATTTTATTCTCAGTAGTGTCTTCATGGTCCAAGCTGCTACCCCAATCAGATTTTTCTCTGAAATTGCAATATCCATATAGTCTTCTTAATGGATTACTGAAACACCCACATCCTTTCTACTATTTTCATATTACATCTCCTTGAGTAAATATGTGAACATATTAGAAAGTTTATGATTCTCCAAAACAATGCAATTAAAGCCACTAAACATGTATCGCCACCTGCTCTTTGCCAGGCACTGTTCTATGCAGAGAGGGGATGTTGCTCACAATCTAGCAACTGGCTCGCTGATTAAAGTGCTGTAAGTGATCAGCATGGAGACACAGCAGGTGGTTGCAGTGTCACTGGTTCTATTTTGCTTAATGTCTAAGTGTACTCTTGTTCCATGCCTGGTTTTTGAGTGGATTTTCTAACCAGTCAGAATAAACCCTCACTGATACTATGGATTTATGTATTAATAAGATTTACCTTTAACTCCAAATTTACACACAAAAAAAACCTGGTTCATTCTCAGATCAGGAAAGCTGTTTTGGGCTGAAATAGCATTCTATGCTTCCTGATATATGCTATTCAGAAAGGTGGGGCAAAGGGCAGCTGAGGATGCCCAGGACAAATCTCCTCTCTAGGGAGCAATTCTGCAACAAGTAGAAAAGCTGACTTTACACCGAGTCTGAAAGTTTACAGTTTGGTATTTCTCTTACCCAGCTATGGTGACTCAAATCAGTTAACTCTCAAGGCCAGGTAGTTTTCATCGGTAAGCATTCATGTAATGCAGACCCTGTGCCTTAAATTCCATTAAACAATAAAATACATATATAAAACTTAAGGACTTTATGATTTAACTGAAAGGAGAAGATCTTTAGGTGTGACATAAAGAACAAAATAAAGTGGTATAGTTGCATTATACTTATTTGATTACAGAGTAGGGATTATAAAAAATACCACAAAGAGAGCAAAATCATTGATAGCATTTGTAGTCAGTGATAGCCCACATGCTGCTGCAGAAGGTTGTTGGGAGGATTAACTTTCACAAAAAGGGTTGCTGTGCATTTTAAAGTGCAGATGTTCAAAATGAAGTGTAAGATATTTCATATATTGAAGACATATGATTAAATGCTATTATGTTATTTTATGAGACCAGAAACCTATTGCTGAGATTTTTATGTTAAATCCCAGCTATTTCATTTGAATTGAAAACATATAAGAGTAAACTCACCAATGAGCTAGCTTGACTTTTGTTATATGGCATGATGACTAGGAAGCAGGGTTTCATGGGGCTTCATGGCCTTTTCTGGTGTTACCTGGTGCACTTGCATCCTTTCTGTTCCCAACAATCAATCAAGATTCTGTTTCTTTGGTATAAAATTTTTTATCTTTTCCATTAAACAGGAAAGGTCACTTGACAACAAAATTTGGGCAATGGCCAAATACTATTTTGGGAGAACTACTGAGTTGGGAGAATCACTGAGGGTCTTCATAAACAGTCAAAGTCAGGCCTGTGATTGGATCGATTATGGTTTGCATTTACATAGGATTTTTAAGGCTATAAATTCACAGGCTTTGCAAACTTTGCCTGTCATGAAGGTGGAGAAAAAAACCTGAGCATAGCAAACTGTGCTGGCACATAAGTATTTGATAGACTAAAGCCTTAGATTTAATTGAAGGTATAAGGGATTGTTAAGGTAGAAGGGTGCAGTTATGTAAACTGGAACAGTGCCAGCCTTCTTATTCTGTCCTGGGGGCATTATGGACTCCCAAGAAGTGACCAGCTTATGAGTGCTAAGGCTGACATTTGAAGGACACCACGGGAGCAACTGGTCACTGGGGACAGTTATAAAGTGAGAGTTGGGATTTTATTTCTTATGTGAAATGGGCCTTGTGTAGATAACAATACAATCATAGGGTGAAGTGACCTAGAGAAAAGTTCCTTGTGTAAGCACTTATTTCTGTTTTATTCTTTTGTTAAAAACCTGAGAACTGAATATGAAATTTGGTTTAAATTTTACAAAGTGAATTATTTTCCAAATAAAGGAAAAATTGGGGATAGAGTTCTGAATAACTAACCACTTCAAATGTCCTATACATTATTGTCAACCAGCTGCATATATTTCAATGACTAATTACCAAATGAGAAACCAGGTTAGTTCATTTTATGTTTTGATGCTGAAGAAAATATTAAAGAGTAAAGGAAAAGAGTGGGGCTACAAAAAATACCATCTCATAGACTGGGATCCCAAAAGGTTTTTTTTAAATCCTCACCCAAGGATATATTTATTTTATTTAGAAAGAGAGAGAGAGAGATGGAGATGTAAGAGGGAAACATCAGTTGGTGTGCCCTGACTGGGGAGCAGACCTGCAACCTTTTGGTGTATGGAACAATGTTCCAACCAACTGAGCTGCCTGGCCTGGATGCAAAAGGCAGTTTTATTATTATTATTATTATTAAGAATATTTTATAGCATTTTCTACTTTAACATTTATTTTTATGTATTACTTCCTTTTTCATATCTTTGATATGACAACTTGACAGGAATTCACATGTACCAAGTAAAAAGCGATTGTACTGACATAGTTTTATATTTTATTTTCATTTAATTCAAAAAGAAGCAATGAAAGTGAGAGGTTAATTGGTTGGCAGTGTTACTGCATGTCAAGAAACTTAGGCTGGGCTCTAGCACCTTTTCGGGATGCACATTACTTTTCAAATGGCGCCATTGTATTGAGAGCCACTTTCTGTTCACAAAATTCTTTGCATTCTCAGGTATACCTTCTAGACTCAGCTCCTCATCTTCTTAAATTCCCCTATTTATTCTAGAGCACTAATATGAGTCTTCCATAAATATTCTTCTTCTTTCCTATTCATTCCTTACTGCTGGTTGCCATCCTAACTACAATTGTGATTGTGTTTAGGAATAGGGTCTTTAGGAAGTAAAGAAGGTTACATGAAGGACCACAGGGTGGTCCTAATCTAGGAGGACTGGGGCATGCTCAAACAGAAGTCATGTGGGGAGAAAGAGACCATCTGTTAGCCAGGAGTTCTCACCATAAGCTGATCCTTGCCAGACCCTGGATCTTGGACTTCCCAGCCTTTGGTGCCGTGGAAAACACATTCCTGTTGTTTAAGTCACACAGTCTGTGGCATTTTGTTATGATAGTTCAAGTAGACTATGACATTTGTTTCACACATATGCCTTCCCTCCCTTGTTCTCAACCATGTCTGTGGTTATTTCTAAAATCAGAGATCCCATTATGCTTGAAAATTATCAATTAAAAACAAACATTATAACCAAGATGGTTATAGCTTTTAGTTGGAGACAGAATTGTTCACACAGTGTTTACTTCTGGGCTAAACTTATATGGCCCAAAAAACTTCTCAACATTTTTTTGTGTGTTGGTTCATAGGATTTCAGTTGAAGGAAATGGAGGGGAGTTGTGTTCTAGAAACTGAAATAAACCTAGAATGAATATAGCCCCTTCTGTTACAGGAGTAGTGTGTGAAGATTGCATTATATACTGTCACCTAGAGCGTGAACTTGCTACAGGAGGCGTATACAGAGGTTGGTCCAGAAGAAGTACAGCCATTCTTAATATAACACGAACAGTTTGCATGGCATTGATGTAACACAGCAGCCAAGCAGAGTGGACTGGAATGCATATACATGAATGATGACAATTTCACTGTACTAGTCAGTGGGGGTGGTAGACACCATTGAGTGAGCATATATGCTGTGTGGCCATCACCTTCAAAATCATTGAGTGAACAGGGCAATGGATCTGTTTCAAACTTTGTGTTAAGCTTGATATTCCTCCATGCAAACTATTGGGATGATTCAGAAGGTCACAGCTGTGGACAACTGGTGATTGGCAACTTCATCACAACAATGTGCCCACTCATGCATCATGTCTCATGCAGAATTTTTGGTGAAACATCAAATCACCCAGGTGACTCAGGCCACCTACAGCCCAGATTTGACACCCTGTGACTTCTGGCTTTCCCCAAAACTAAAACCACCTTTGAAAGGGAAGAGATTTCAGACCATTAATGAGATTCAGGAAAATATGACAGGGCAGTTGATGGCGATTGGGAAAATTGTCTGAGGTTCCCAGGTTCTTACTATAAAGGGAACTTGAGGCATCGTTGTCCCATGTACAATGTGTCTTGTGTTTTGTACCTTCAATAAATTTCTCTAGTTTTCATATTATGTGTCTAGATACCTTCTGGATAGACCTCATATATACATTTTTTTCAACTACAGACCTCTATGCCAGAGACCTTTACGACAAGATCTTAACTAAACAAAGCAGTTCTAATGTTCGCTGATGTGCTCACCAAGGGAATTTCTTTTTTTAACTAGGTGTGTTTTCATGTTGTTTATTGCTGGGCATGGAAGTAGTCACTCAGCTTGATAACTGGTTGATTGAAGAACATTTTCTTCAAAATCAGAGATCATTATCCTATTGTTCTTTAGCAGTTAACATTGCTGTTGAGACAGTCTGTTTATGTTGAAGTTGGTCCTTGTTCTGAAATCTTGCCCCACCTGGGCTTCTTCCCCTTTACTGTCCTTCTTTTCCCATCCCTTACTTTTTTCTGGAAGCCTCCCTTTGGTAGATCACTTAAATATACCTCTGGTTCTCAGGGTTTGCTTCCTGGAATCACACCTAAGCTAGAGTCAAGTGATTTATTCTACAGGAAACAAACATTTCAAAGAGGGATGAAAAATCCATTGCGAGGCTGAGAGGTCACACTGAGCAAGGAGCCTTGATCCCCAAAGTACACCGAGGAGGGAAGGATGAGAGCACAAGAAGTTTCATTTTAGAGGCCAAAGAAATGCATTTGAAATGGAAAATATTGGTGTCTCTGCACCCTTCCTTCAGACATCTGCCTTTTCTTGAATTTTTAGCCACTGCCATCTTATAAACAGCAGTCGAACACCTTTTGTTCTGTCTCCACTTCTGGATGGCCTTTGAATTCCAATAGGTTATTGTTAATAAGGCAAATATATTACAGAGTCTAATCAAATTATTCAGTGTCATGTTTTTCTTTTTATCAAATAAAAGATCGCAAACTTCAGGTACAAAGAATTTATTGAAAAACTTTCATGGGCACCTAAACATTTACTATTTCATTTTCCTTAGGACATTAATCTTTCTATTTATCATCTTTTTCATATGTTCAGACACTGTCACCTTATCACAAATTCATAAGAACACAATAAAAACAATGTTTGCTTGTACCTGCGCTATAACAAATTGTTACCACCTCCCCAAGAAAAAATATATTCCAAGATTCCACTTTAAACTGTGTTCATTTGCTGTTATCTTCCCTTAATTCTCAGTATACATAGTCGCATATGGAGTCATTATTCCCACTGTTCATTAAGTTTCCTGCTGTGCTTGAGAGTTGGTTCCTGACAACTCCCTGTTACTTCTGTGAGAAGAATCCAGGGCTCCAAAACTCTAAAATGCTTGCTCAAGAAGAGAAAATACTCAGAAGTTTTATTTTTGCCCACCTCCAACATTCCCGCTGCTGATAAAACATAGAAAGAGGTAAAACAAAGAGCGAGTTTCATGATAACCTTTTGGTGCCAGTGCGGGCCTCCCACTGAGATATCTCTTCCACCTGACTGGTGGTTTATTCTATTCAAATAAGCAAGAGCACGTGCCCACCTCTCTGACCTGGGGCTCAGAGCATCAGGGTTCAGATAACCAGCTGAGAATCTCACACTGAAACTCTCTGCTGCAATGTCTTTATTAACCTGTGAATTAGAACGGCCCACTTACAAATTTCTGGGCATGATGAAGACTGAGATAAGGAAGGAGCCCCCTGCTCCTCCTGTTTACGAGGGAGGTCTCTCATCTGTGTCTGAAAGACTTCTAATAGGTTTTAATGATAATTTAAGAAAACCATATTCGTATCAAGAAATAACATTTGTGATCTTTCCTTAGATTAGAACTATTTTTAGTTTTACTTTTTTATTGAAATTTGATTAAAAAATACATGTTAAGACTTCTCTCATTACAGGAGAAACATATCATCACTGGCAGATTTTTCCAAAGTATTAAGAAAAGTGAGAATCTCTTCTTTGTAATAATTATATATAACAGTAATTAATGGTCTGGGACTTGTGTGATTAAGTAGATTTCATACCTAGATTCTTCTCTAAGTCAATACACCTTGGTATTTGCATTTTCTAAATATATCTATTTTTTAAAAAAATTCATATTGACCCATTTCTTTTAATTATACTTCTAAGTATTTGAAATTCTCCAAAGCTTATCTATTTTATCCTCTTTCTAATTCACAACAGAAGCCATGTCAAGGTAATTAACTTTGATAATGTATTTAGCATAAAGTTATTACAAGTGAGTCTGAGAGTACAAAAAACTTTCCAGAAAATCCCCTAATTTTTTAAATTTCTAAATTAGAGCCCACATTGACACCTTCAAACCTTGAGTAGTATCTATTTTGAGTAAACAAATAGTATCTATTGTGAGGTAAGTTTTTGAAAAAGTTTCCCTTTTAATTTTTGAATGAAGAAATATTTTGAATGAATTATAATAAAAAAAAATCCCGAGATGGGTTTAATCATCAGGTTTTATTTGCATAGATTATAAGTAAATAGTTTTCAATCAAATTTCATTTATAATTTCAATTGTGCTAATATTTTCTGCAATTCTGTAGGGTTTGATTATGTTGGACCTAACAGGAGACATTCACTAATTTTTGAGAAAACCCCTGGCTTTGGGTTACATGAAAAATTGTTTCAGATTTCAGTTTCATAAATTTGCTTCTTGCTATTTTGAGTTTCTTTTGTTGAGTCCCTCCAGGGATGTATTAATTTGTTTTGGAGATTCTAGTTGACTGACTTCTCAGATATTAGAAGGAAACAAAGGTAAATTTTATCTTCAAACACATTTTAAATATAGGTCAATATTTAGAAATGCTCACAAAATAATGGTGAAGAAGGTAACTGTGGGGGGAGGGCCGCCAGATAACACCTAGCCATCCTGTGATTTAGGTCATCTGCACAGGGATGCACACTAACTTTGACTGTCAGCCTGTTCTTCTTGGATTAGGAAAGAAACTTTCTCTGTAACCACTAGAAAATTAATCAGCTCTCTATGACAACATAGGCCAAATCAAAAGGAAACTTTATTTTCTTTTATTTTCTCTTTGCTTAAAACATTGTTAGGGGTTTTGGTGAGAGGAGATGGAAGTTTCCAAGTGGGAGCAACTGAGACTGATTAGAAAATTAAGTCCAAATTCTCTTATCCAGATCTTAAAAGAGGCGGGGGGTCTTGATATTCTATAATGACACCTGCTGTCTTTGTTCACCTCCCCCACTCTGCTGCAGTCTCAAATACTAGATCATTTTCTAAAGGAGAAAAGAAATATCTGATAATATCTCTATAAGTTTACCAAAACTAGAAATAAGTGTAACTTTTGAAACTTTGGATGAACATTGTTCTTGCCTTTTCTGTTACATCTATTATCTGTGCCTTTGATGCATTAAAAGAATGTGATAGAAAATTTCCTTCTAAAAAAGTTTTAATTTACAAAAAATACTTCACAAGTAATTCAGATATGAGGTATTTGTGCTATTCAAGCCAAATTAAAATAAAATTACTAAATGTCTGCTTTAAAATTTAAGAGTACATATTCACATTCATATGCATTCTATCTGATTCTATCAATTTAAATATATTTGAAGTTATAACAAGTCAATTGTTGAGACACAGTGTTTGAGGGCCTAATTTTAAATAGAGATTTGATGTCTTATTTTAGAATGAAATGCTGCCATTCGACAGAGGGAAGAAGGAAATACACAGAATTTGTAGCTAGCATGTACCAAAATTGGAACCCAATTTCCTTGCATTTTTGTTTAATGCTGTTCCAATTGGAGGCATGAAATGAGCTGGATGCATCATCGAAGGATGGCAGCTCCACGGGCATCCACCAACCTACTAAAAGGCTTTGCATATGTTTGTTTATTTTTATGATCACATTTCTCAGTTTACAGATGCTTATCCAGAACCAGCTTTCTACACTGGCAAGTAAAAACGAATGCACTTTGAACGTGTGTGTGTTCTAGTCATATTGGCATACTTTATTGGAAAATTAAAAACTGTTGATGAAAGTGAAGTGAGGGAATCTGGTGATTTTAAAACAATAAAGATTAATCAGATATATAATATCTGATTGTGTAATATACCAGCAGTTTGTTAGGGAAAAAGAGAGTATTCACATGTTAAAAACGTTAATAAGCAAACGAAGGAAAATGCAGTTTTCCTCTCGCGATTCCTGGCAGCCATGCATAGACGTAGTGAGTTTCTCATTTGCAGGGCTCACCCCTTTGGGTTCGTTTATGTTATTATGTGGACAGGGCCATGACTAAGACTCAGTAACTGTAACACCAGACGAATATACATCAGGAGCAAATCTGTGGACGGAGAAGTTAAGAGGCTTGCTGTCTGGGGTGCCGACTTCAGCAAGCTAGGAGGAAACTGCAAGACAACTTTGGATCAGCTGTATGGGCAGAGACATCTCGATAAAAACTTTGGTGGTGCTTTATTTTATAGAAATACACTCATATATATATATATATATATATATATATACACACACATATATATATATCTCACATTTCTCATTTGTGATTTGTTTTGCGATGTGAGTCTATTTCCTAAAATATGTTTGGGCTCTCCTGCTAGCCTTTCTACATGCAGGTCTTAGTTTTTCCTCCCAGCTTTGTCCTTCGACATCCACTCTGCCAACCCCTTCTCAAAAAAGCAAATCTAATTCATAGTCTGTGGAATGAATCACCTTTAACTTGCTCAGGCCATTTTCTTCCCCTATAATATTCTCTTCCTTTTCTACCCCTCTGAACAAAGACAAATAGTATTGCATTTTCCTTGAAGAGCTGTAGGCAGAATTGATTTATCCGTTCTCTGATCTCCCCCTTTTTGGTATTGTGTGTGTGCGTTTTGATGACATGTTGGTATAATAGTTTTCTATTGTTGTCATAATAAGTTACCATGCATTTAGCAGCTTACAAAACACTAACTTATGATTCTGTAGGTCAGAAGTTCAGGCACGTGATAGTGATGATGGTTTTGCAGGAATACACCTATCCCCGGATTGCTGAGTTGTATACATTCAATATGTTCAGCTTTTGACATGTTAATCATACCTCAATAAAGTAATTAAAAAATGGAAGAAGTTCACTCTCAGATTTGCTCAGCTAGTTCTCTATTTAGAGTCTCCCAAGGCCAGTATTAAGGTATCAGCAGGACTGCATTCTTTTTTGGAGGCTCTGGTGTTGTGTTTCCTTCCAAGTTTGTAGAAGTTGTTCACGGAATTCAGATGACTGTGGTGGTCATAGGGTTGAGGTTTCCATTTCCTTGCTGCTTTTTGGCCTGAGGGTCTTCTCAGTGTCTGGAGGCCCGCAAATCCCTTGGCAGGTAGCCTCCTTTCTCCGCCTTCGAAGCCACACCAGCAGGTGGAGGCCTTTCATGCTTTGAATCTCTCTGACTCCCCTGCTGCAGCAGCATCTCTTCTTCCTCCAAACAGAATTTTCTCTGCTTTTAAGGGTTGTGGAGAGCAGGACCAATACAATGGCATTGGTCCGGTCAAGACCAATAAAATAAAATTGAATCACTCATATCTAGCCATCTTGGTCAAGTTGACTGACCATTCCACTGTGGTTCAAGAGGGAAACCACCTATGTCAGAGAAGACCCATCTGGCAAGGAGACACACCTAAGATATCTGCACTCATGATCAGAACAGCCATGTCTGCAGAGTGGGACCACCTATAGATAGGGTCCTGGGGAAATTCCCCACTTGCTTGCAGGGGTGCCAAGACACTTATCAAAAAGACCCAGAAGGGTGGAGTCCACCACTCTCAAGGTATAACTGAGGCAGACTCCAGACCACTGCGGAGACAGCCGAGCTCCGCACCCCAGACCGCTGCTCCACGCCACGCTGGTCTCCCGTGGCTTCGGCCATCGGAGGCTCTGCCTGCTGGACTGAGGACTTCGTCTGTCCCACTGCCCCCCTGGCTCTGGAGAGCCTCCCTTGCAAGGCACTGAAGACTCCCTTGCCCACTGCGCTGTCTCTCAGACCTGCAGACTGAGACTCTGGGACTTGGGTTCGTTATTCCCCACTGATTGCTGTGTGTGCGTGTTATATTTCTCTTAGCTTATCAGGGTGTGAATGGGATATTAATGTATATTAATGTTCTACTTAGAGTGAACTTGCAGTCAATAAAAGCTGAGTGAATCGCATAGCTACCTTGTGTGACTCTTGGCTGTTCCTTGGTGCCGGGCCGCTCAGCAGGCAGCGAG
Organism: Mormoops blainvillei; assembly: GCA_004026545.1. NCBI lineage: Eukaryota > Metazoa > Chordata > Mammalia > Chiroptera > Mormoopidae > Mormoops > Mormoops blainvillei. The sequence continues at coordinate 277,728 of PVJD01000304.1, forward strand.
CCGAGCAGCTGCCCGGTTGACTTATTGGAAAGGCTACATGGGGAACATACATTCGAGACAAGGGTTCACGTGATTAAGATTGGGCTCATCTGCATAATCCAAGATAATCTCTTTATTTTAAAGACCATAAACTCAATCACGTCTGCAGAATTTCTTCTCAGATGTACCTAGGTTAGCATTTGGCGAAGTAACATTTTTAGCATTCTGCCTATCACAGCCATTACCACACATTTGGCTTCTCTGCTCCATTACCTTATTTTGGCCATATTAGTATCCTTTTGAATTGGTGTTTCACATCCCCTTGGAGTTAGCGTTCTTGGTGTGAATTACATTGTGCAATGGAAATCCTTCATTCAGATTTGAAAATTACAGGACAGAGGAAGACCATGCCCTGTGGGGCTTCTTGCACATCAGCTAGTTTTCCTGCCCCAGGGTCTAATATGCATTTCTAGCTTTCTAGGCTTCAAGGAAGAATGGGCGCTACATTGGCTTCTTTTTTGACTCAATATCCCTTAAATTATGACTTCAGTTGCCTAGACTTCAGCCTCATCTTGTCTGGAAAGCTATGGCAATGGTGGAAGCCATAGACCTTAATGAAATAGTCCCCACGGTGCTCTCAGATGAGGTGACTTCCCACAAGGGCCAGTTTTCTATTCTTGAAGACTTTTAAAAGAGGCTCAGGCTAGCCCACGCTTCTTCATTTCTTATAGGATTTTCTAAGAGCTTATTCTTCTGTTTTCTTCTTGGTGCTTAAAAACATTGAATAGTTTATGGTTCCTCCACTGAACCCTGCCTGACCCAGTGTTTGATCCCAGGAATAAGTACAGCATAATAGGTTCTTAAAATATGTGGCTTTGGAGCAGTGGTCAGGTGTAAGAATAGAGAGTCTGATGCTATCGGTTAGGACCCTCTGAGGCCTTGGCCAAACATTTGTTAAAATTGCCGCCTACAGTAATCTGTAAGGAAAATACTCACAGTGCTTCTAGCTTTGGGTGAGGTGGTTATATAGTGCACTAATGTTGGTATACCATACTTGCTTCTGGCTGTTTTTAACAAATATATACAACAGATGATCTATCACAGGCAAGAATTTTCATGTGTGTGGAGAGAGATAGAAAGATCTGGAAATGTCTACAAATTTGAGGCTTCACGGGACTGAAAATTCTATGGTTGCCGCTGTGCCCTCAGAGTCGGCTGTCAAGGCCAAGTGAGGAAGCTAGTAAATAAAAGAGTTAATTGTTAAGTACAGAAAATCGGTTTGGGTTCAGTCATTGGTGCACGGAATCAACTGCAAGCAAACAGACCAGATGCCTGAGATATTTTGAGATAATTGTGTTGCTGAAGAAATCATAATTCTGGATGGAAAAACCTGTGTTGTTTCAATCCCCAACAAAGCCGACAAGTTTCTAATCATGAGCAAGCAGAAACTGGGCAGTAAGATGGACAGCCCTGAGGGAGAATCTACTCTCTAACATCCATTTTATACATGGCCACAAGGAATGTAGGAGAAGGAGTAACGTCCAAGAAGGCAACAGAAGATACCAGAAATGTGTTGCTTCCAGAATGCTGAGGCAGGATCTGTGTGAGGAACCATTCCTTTTCCAGGAAAAGAGTTTTGTAATTCTAGTGCCCACCAGAATTTTTCTTTACTTGTGACTAATTATCTCTGAGCATCCTTAACGCCCTTCTTTTTTGAATGATGATTTTAATTATATTTATCTTGTTTCTATTCCATTAGGTATCTCTCAGTTTGTCTTCTGAAGTCACATAGGTGAGTGAATTATTTTAAATATATCTTAGTCTAAGCATGCTTTTATAATTGATAAGGAACAATGAAAGTAATCAGTTTTATGTCTTAGTTATGTTTCTATTTAAAAACATTGCTGTTTTATATTCAATTGCATATATAATACTATAGCTAAATTACACATTTCCTAATGTAACCAGCATAGTGTTGTGAATAAATTTTAATAAATGCCTCAAATTATTCTATGACTTTTATATTTTGCCAGATTTCTGTAGTTTGTATAAATGATGCCAAATGTTTCCGCCTTTTCCCTAAAAAATTAGTGATATAAGAAATAGTGATAAAGAGATCTAATGTTTAGGTGAATCCAAACATCATTATAATGAAACCTTTTTTTCCTGCTTGTATATTAAATTTAACATGTTACTTATAATCTACTAGTATCCTAACGCTATTTCAAATAACATAATTGAACACAATTTAATAATTTCTAGAAGTTCAGTATGAATTTTTATTTATTTTTAAAATTTATTTTTATTCTTGTTTAGTTACAGTTGTCCCCATTGTTCCTCCATTGCCTTCCACTGCCCCATTCAACCCCTGTTTCCAAAGACAATCCCCACCCCATTATCCTTGTCCATGGGTCCTTTGTCCACATTCCCTGTCTTTCTCCTGTTATCCCCTTTCCCTCTCCCCTTTGGTCACTGTCATTTTATTCTTTATTTCAGTGTCTCTGGTTCTTTTCGCTTATTTATTTGTTTTGTTGATTAGGTTCCATTTATAGGTGCTATCATCTGGTATTTTTCTGTCATTGCCTGGCTTATTTCACATAGCATTATACTCTCCAGTTCCATCCATGCTGTTGCGAAGGGCAGGAGTTCCTTCTTTCTTTCTGCTGTGTAGTATTCCATTGTGTAAATGTACCACAGTTTTTTGATCCACTCATTTACCAATGGACACAGGCTGTTTCCAGGACTTGGCTACTGTAAATAATGCCACACCTTATGTTCAATAAGAAATTTTAAAATGAAACAAATATAAATAATGAGTGTAAATAGAAGTAAGAAACCATGAAGAAAGGTAAGAAAGATATTTACCTGCAGAGAGACTACATTACTCTGAGTTTATATTTCTCCGTAAGACTCTCTGGCATACATAGACAATTGTACAACAGACCACTATGAATTACAAAATTATCGACATTTTGTCAGTTGTGATTCATCTATCCCCTCCAACTTTCCTCACACCTATTTAGAGGAAAAATAAATGTAGACATCTTGATTAGATCACTAGGCTAAATTTAGTGAAGTGATTTTTCTTTTTTATTAAAGGAATGTTATATATGCTTTCATATACACATATCATAAAATTTTGACTTGTTAAAAATTATTTGTCTCAAAAGTTATCTTTTTTACAGTAATTTTACAGTTAATTATAGTCAATATCCATTTTTCTTCAGTGTTTATATTTGAATATTTATTTCTCATTGCTGAATGTGTCATTTTAACCGGGAAGAGAAGTCTCACTCTGTCTCTAATCCTATGCCTCTAGAGTCCCAGGAAGAGGAAAGTAGATTTAAATTGATGGCACTCTGCTCATTTCTTAGGAATCAGGGAGGTGGAGACAATAGGTCAGAGCAAAACAACTGATCATAAACCAAATATGCATATTCATTTTCAGCTGCATTCTAATAATTATGACATAAAGGAAAGATGTTGATTTATTAATATGGTTAATAATATCAGCGATTCATTACAAAATATTTACTGGACCCTTACTATGTTTCATCAATTATCTAATATAACAGATATACATCATAAAAGTGTTATTTGCTCACTGTTTACCTTGACAAACAGCATGACACAGGGCTGACCAAGGTCCTGGCACTGTCCTCCTAGAACAAACTGAACCAGTAACAACAGAAAAAGTTAGATGCCGTGTTAAAGATAGAAACTCAGTATTAGGGGACATAAAGAGGGCTAAAAGAGCCATTAATTTTAAAATGGAGAGGGAGTGGAGGAGGTGGTGATGTGTAAGAAAAGTTTTAAAGGACAATAGAAACTGACCTATGTGGAGTGAGAGCAGAGAAGATAGCGTGGGAGGACATTCAATGCAGAGAAACTGAATAAATCACAATGTTAGTATGGTGAAAATATTTGGGAAATAAAAGATCTAGAATTACTCGCTCAAGAAGCTGGCCTTCAACATATAGGAACATATTTTAAGAAAAGAAATTACATGATTGAATCTAGTTAATTTAACTATAGTTCATGTGCCATGTAGTGACAGACAACTGTGTTGAAAGATGTGTGTCATTTGCTGAGCCAGCCAACTATGTTAAGTTCAAGGTGAAAACTAGGTAGATGCTACCTTAATTCAGCTTTATTTTCCCACGTTTTGGCTATTGAAGCCTATGACCACAGCGTAAATTCCAAGAGAATGGTTACATTTCCCTTCTTCCCTCCGTGCGTCCCTGCTCAATTCAGGTTTATTCTTTAGCGGGAGGGAAGGATCGCTGATGAGCATCCTGTGGCCTCGGGCACAGCTGACATCTGCAATGCTTTGGTGTGTGTCCAAGAGCCATGCAAGGACGTGCCATACCACAGCTTGGAAGTGATTTTTCCACTCCCTGAAGTCCCTGCTCTACGCAAGGATAGCTGGGCTCAAAAGGGAACTGAAGGAAAGTTATTTCTGCACGTGCGCATAAACCTGCACCAAGGCTTCCGCCTGAAGACTTAGGTTACTCTACTCTCTGATTTCTTGAGTCATACCAGGTCGATTTTTTTCTATAATTACTATCACAAGCATAAAATTTGCTGCAAGGGTTGCATTCACATCACTCCCCTTAGGCAAAGCCTATGGATTTGTTCACTGATGGTTGTTCAGAGAGGAAAGAAATTCCCGGGCATTCAAGGCTGTGGTTTGTAAGTGCTGTACCAGCGTCATCCATTGTTCTGGAGCTTCCCTGGTGAGGCAGCAATTTCACCGAGCTGTAATTTTGTCCGAGCTCTGGGAAGTGCTTACATTTGACATGTGAGACATCACAGCTCAGGGAAAGCGCTGATTATCAAGTCATATTTGTTATGGTTTTCCGGGTGGCCGGGCATTTCTGAAGCGTCCTGCTTCTCATACTGCAGCACTGATACGGTTTTTTCAGCATACTGACTCTACACACGCTGCAGCCTGCAGCCGAGTGCTACCAGGTTGCAGACAGTTTAGGCTTCCTAATTAGGAGAATCAGAAAGGCGTTACCACTCAGTGGTTGTATCTATCCTTGGACCAGTCGCTTTTAACAGTGTTGTGGGCAATTTGCTAAACATTTAAAATCTAACTTCCAAAATCTTTGAAATGTGGTTAGCAAGAGCTGCCTCACAGGCATCATTTTATACTGTTTAAAGTTGTTGTTTTTTTAAATGTACGTAAAGCATTTATCAGTATCAGTTGCATAATTACTTCTCAATAACAAGTAGATGTTATTGATGTATTTAATAAGTCAAAGTAAGGTTCAGACCTGGCATAAAATCTGGTTACATGTGCTGAAGAAATCAGAAATTTGTAAGGTTTTGGAACACTCGAATCTTTATAATGTCAGTTTTCATTTTTTGCAATCTTCATTTTTCAGAAAAGGAGTTTATCATCTCTGTAGTCTATATGGAGAGCTGACGCATCCTGTTCATTGTTCCTTTTGTGTGAGTGTGTGTGTGTGTTGTTTTTTTATTGTTCCTTTAAAAAATTTTTCTTTTTATTGTGACACTTGCTTTATTGCTGTGGTCTGGAATTGAACCCACAACATTTCTGAGGTATGCCTCTACAAGACATGTGAAGATAACAGGAAGATAACTTTCTGAAATGTTAATTTAACCATATTAATTAATTCATTAAATTCAGTAATTCATAATTCAATAAAATATTTATAACTACCTAAAAAGCAACCATAGTGGCAGAGAGCTTATGTTTTATAGTTTATACATGAGTTAATCAGGCATCATTATGACCCTTCCATCTCCAATCAATTATAAATAACTGCCAAGCTGCATGGACTGAGGATTCATAGAAACTGTTATTTTAAAAAATTTCTTTGTTTTACATTTTATTTAATCTTTATTGTATTTTTTCCACCACCATTTTGTTCCTTTTCAAATAAAAACATTTCAGACAAGTAGAATATTCTTGTTTACTTCTTTTGCTCAAAATGCTGTCTACAATTAATTTTAAATTAATTACTTTGATAAATGGAAGAGTGAATTACTAAAATTTTAGCAAAGAAATGCACCAATTCTAATACATTAAAAGATGTTAGAGCTTTATTGAAACTATCTGTTAAAGACCACAGCAAACATTTGTTAAGTTGTTATCATTACTATTAATTTTGATATCATTTTGACATATAGCATAGGGCGTCTGGAACTTGACTTTATTGATGAGGTTAGTGGTAATTTACTTTTTGCAATGCCTTGCCTGATCAATGAATTTAGAAGGAGAGAGCTTACATTTAATTCTGTAAGCCTGTAAATCTGTGTGAGTGTTTAAGCGTTGAGCATTTAAATACAATTAGCTGGTTGGCAAGAGCTTGGCAGGCTTTGATTTCAACAACCACTTATTTGCTGTGTGTTTTCAGCTGGAATTGTGTTATATCATACTGAATGACATCCGTCAAGTCAGTTGGGTGATTGGCGTGAACCGTCTGGAAATGCCTCATACCCAGCACTGCTCAGCGCTAGATCATTCATCACTGCGTGCAAAGCAGGGATGTCTGAGGCTATTCGCTTCTACTTTTTGAGTTATAAACGTACTCTACGTAAATGAATAGAACAGTTAGAGGAAATTATCAGACTGTCCTCTCAGACAAATTCAGGGAATGATTACCAAAATTACTAATCAATCCTGAATAAAGAGTAAGTAAATGTTACAGAAATCATTACAATGATATAACCAATTGTGACTTAAGATTTGAAATCTCATGTAAGTGTAACGCCAAAAGGGCAAAAGGAAGAATCAAAATCATATTAAAAAAACTGACCAAATGAGTTATCTCTAAATAAATGGTGATTTTATTAGCATAATTTACTTAATAACCAAATATCATATTTTACCAAACCATTATGTAGCCTACTGATATTTTGGGGAACTTTACAAAACAAAATTGTGGAACTTCTATTTTTCGAAAAAAAAATCTCCTTGGCCTTAAATCCTCATCTTCAACATGGAGATTATAATACCGACCTCATAAAATCACTGAATATTAAGAAAACACATATCAGGTGCCTGAGAGACGGGTACAGAGAATGTTATTTCTTTTTCCACTTCTACTGTTACACTCTGTCCTCAAAACATCAGAGTTTATCTTTTTAAATACTTAATTCATCACCCAAAATGTACTATACCAAAAACAAATATGAAAACAAAAACGATGTGATGCATTATTAAAGCCAGAGAAGGCAACTTCTTGCCATTAGGCAGGTGGAGAAATGCAAATGAGACGTAGCCGGACTTCCTCTTCCTGAGTCTATGACCTTTCCAGCTTGAAGTACTTTCGTCAATGTACATCAGTTTTACAGGAAAAAAAAAAGCGGGGAAGAGGAAGTTAAATGCAATTTAAGACATTACTAGAAGAGCGTCAATCAGACTGAACCTGATACAAATGATAAAATGCATCAGAACTCAAGAAGAATTTTCAGATTTTAAGAATACCCCCTTTCCTCAACTAGTGATTATGTAATATGGTATTCAGGGACATTTAAGAAGACAGCCCCCACTAGCTTTTCTACAGAGGGAGGCTGACTGATAAAATAGACTAAGAATAATTTTAAAGTCTGGAGGATATCAATGATAATGTTTTAATAATTAAATGCCTAAAACGGGAGGGATTTTGCACTTTCTTGGGGGTCTTATTGACCATGAGCCGTATTTAAATAATACTAACATAATATATATGTCAATTTAAAAGAAAATATCTAGTATAATATAAAAGTAGTTTTCCATTTTTTTTTACCATTTCTGTGAAAAAATTCAAGTGGTATAACACTATGAATCAATCAAAACAGCTTTATAAGTCAACTTGCTACTAAGGATAGATTTGATTCTTGGTCGAATTATGATTTAATGAAAATCTAAGTTGAAGTATGTCTTAGTTGTCCAATTACATCTTTTCAAAGTTATATATAATTCATGAATAAATAAATAAAAGTAAAAATACAAAATAGAATAAGTATATATTCTTTTCTAAGAAACTATCTATGCAGTTTTATATGTAAAGCTGTCTTTCTATCTACATGATTTATAGGAAAAATTAAGAACATAATACTAGTTTTATTAAAAAGTATTTACATTAAAAATGTAGCGCTGTTTGAACGATCAGAACAGAAAATGATTCAGAATTTTACTCAAAATGTCAGCAATCGTTTTGACTGTAATAGGATGCTCAGGAAGTCCGAGTGGCCCTGCCAGAGCCAAGCACATTTGGGAAATCTCAGGGGAAGCTTCTTCCTCCAGAGGTTTTCCGTTTGCTTTTCACTTCAAAGCAGTCAGGCTCAGCATCTTGATAATGAGCCAATGTGAACATCCAAACATCTGTAGTTTCTCCTTCACACTCTCAACCCTTTTGCTGTTATATGAGAATATGGCAATATAAATCATAAAGAAAATATTGCCTTTTTCCTTATGTTTTAACTTCAGCACATCTCACATGGAGTCAAATAATAGTATTTGTATTAGTTGTTTATAGAATGAAAGAAATATCTAAAACGGGATGGGGTCAGAGATTCTGATTTTCCTGGTTTAAAGACAATAAATGGGGGCCCAGGAATATTCAGTGACTTAACTAATGGTACACAGCAGGTAAGCAGGTCAGCTCCGGTACGCACTCACGCGTGTCCCTCCGCGCCTTGAACCCTTCGCTCCGTTCAGTTCAAGGGCAGCCTGTTGGCCCTCTGCCCTCACAGCCGCCCTGCCCCAGGAGGCTCTGTGGGGGAGGCTGAATCCGAATAAATGTGACCCTGTTTTGCACTAGAGTAGCTAATGATGCATTTTTTTTAACCAAATGTTTTTGAGGGGCATAGTAAGTTCATTTATTTTTAATGATAAAAATTCAAAGGGCTTCAGATATGTTTGTTTATGCAAGAACACAAAAGCTATAAAATTAAAATAATATTGATAGTGTATAATATCTAAGGAATAAAGTGATTTAAGGATGATTTTTTCCAATTGATTTTTTATTGAGGTATAATATACATACAATGGAATGTTCAGTTGGATGGGTTTGTATTTCTATCCATATCTCTATCATCTACATCTGTGTCTGTATCTACATCTGTCTATACCCATTATCTTTTGTCTCTCAACCATTTGAAAGCAAAGGCTGTAGATACACTTCTTTACTCCCAAACTCTCAAGGGTGAACTTCCCCTTAACAAGGATTTAATTTTTATTACTTCTATGCCACCCTCTGAATAGCGTCACCCACATTTAGAAGGTTAACCCAACAATGCTCAACTGTACAAGATCAAAATTTTAATATATAGAATTGATAAGTATATGCATGTTTTTGTATTTTAACATAAATATATGAAAAGAAGTGATTTTTGAAATTGTATATTTACTTTTTTGTTGCATATATGCTAATATTTATTGCATTTACATTTCTGTTCCATAGATGCTACATATAAAGAGCTAGTCAACAGTGATAATAAGTCAAAATTAATATTACTAATTAAACAATTAATATGTATGAGAAAAATAACTATTTTACATTCCTTCTGATACAGGAATTTATACTCTTTAAAAATATTTAATATTTATATTTTTGTAAGCTATATTATTGTGGATTGTTAAGATACTTAAATGTAAGTCTTTCTAAAAAAAGAGAATGTAAAGCAGTAAGGCTAATTAAATAGGTACTTAAAAAATAATAAAGACACATTTTTTTCCTTCACATGATACACTAGGATATTTTTACTCTTTCTGTTTCCCTTTCTAATTTTAGACCTTTGAACTTCCACAACCTTGTGGACATACTTCTTTTCTTCCATGTAGTGGTAAAAATGCATTCCATCAAACATACCATTCAGTTCGACTTAGCAGTCTGCTTTTGTCAAGGCCACATTACACTCATCCCCTTGTCAGTCCAGTACAATGGCATCAAATTAAATGTACTCTTAATAAATGCATTTGATCATAGAATACTCAGAATTTTTTAAAGGATGTTAAGTTTTTCAAAAACAATTTTTATTCAGGTAAAGTTCCAATAAAATTAACGATTTAAAAGTTTTCATTTATGATGTGGTATAACATTATGTCTATCTGTTTCCAAAACGTTTTCAACACCTAGAAAACAAGCCCTGTACCCATTGTGTGGTCCCTCATCATTTCTTCTACCTACCCCCAAACCCTAGCAACACTAATCTGCTTTTTGTCCATATTGATTTACTTATACTGGATCTATTAAATAAATGGAATTATATACTATGTGGCTTTTGTGTCTGATTCCTTTCACTTAACATACTTATTCATGTTACAAATATGTTTCAGGGTTCATCTGTGTTGTAGTACATATTAATCATCCATTTTTTTATGAATGAATTATATTCTGTTGTAGAGATGCACCATATTTTGTTTATTCATTCATCCATTTAGGGACATATGGTTTTGTTTCCACTTTTTATCTACTGTGAATAGTGCTGCTATGCAGATTTGTGCATATGTTTTTGTTTAGACATCTATTTTTAACTTTTTTGCATGTCAACCCAGGAGTAGCATTGCTAGATCATGTAATAATTCCATGTTTAACTTCTTGAAGATCTAATAAACTGTTTCCATAGTAGGTGAATCATCTTACATTTCTACCAACAATAAACAATGGGTCTAACTAATGCCCTCACTTCCTTGCCATCACTTGTTTATTTTCAGTTATTATTATTATTATTTATTATTTTATTACCATACCAGTGGGTGTGAAGTGGTATCTCATTGTGGTTTTGATTTGAATTTTCCTAATAACTAATGGTATGCACATCTTTTCATATGCTTATTGGCCATTTGTAATCTTTAAAAATGTTTATTTAAATTCTTTGTTCATTTCTAAATTGGATTGTTTTTCTTTCTGTTGTTCAGTTATAAAACTTATTTATGTATTCTTGAAAGTAGATGTTGTCAGGTATATGATTTACAACTATTTTCTTTCATTCTTGTAAGCCGTCTTTTCAATCTGTTGATAATGTCCTTTAATGCATAAAAGTTTAAATTTTATGAAGTCAAATTTATCTATTTTTATTTCTTCCTTGTACGTTTGGTGCTATATCTGCATCCATCACTACATACAAGATCATGAACATATACCATTATATATTCCTCAGAGAGCTTTATACTTTTAGCTCTTATATTTAGGTCTTTGATCGGTCTTGTTTTAATTTTTATATATGGTGTGAGGTAGGGGTATTAGAATTTTACTTACTATTGACAGCAGGTTTTTAGACTTGCAAGCATTAGTTTTTAGGCCTTCAAAAATGTTTCAAGAGAAAAGGAGGCATGGACAACAGTATGGTAACTGCTGGCAGGAGGGGACTATATGGGGACTAAAATGGTAATGGAAAAAATTATAATAAAGACTAAATGAAAAAATGTTTAATCTCTGTGCATCTACAAGCTTCCTCTGGTAGACCAGCTATTTTTTAATCAGGTCTTTCACATTCATAAATATATCATATAGGTTACCAATTTCTACACTCAGAAGTAAACAAGTAAATCTCTTTGTGAGGTAAAATGGTTTAGAGCACAAAGGTGATTTTAACTTGTTTGAAACTGAGCATGGATTTTAAGTAAGTTACATTTTCAGTATAAAATTGAAAAAGTCCTTGTTTTAGTTAGCTGTACTTTTGTGGTGAGTTTTTTTTCCCAGTTCTGAACCAATCTTATTTCCAAAAATTGAATTTTTTTTTTTTGCTATATAGTTGTTTTCATAACTTACATACAACATTGAATAATTAAGATGAAGTCACTTCATCATTTTTGGGCTTATATGACTTCTTCAAATAATATCAAATAATTTTGGAGCAATAACATATAATTTTTTGCTTTACTATCATCCTTTCAATGACTCACCTGCACAATGTAATTCCAAATTATGGAATGGCATTATTCTCATTCCACATTTTAAAAATATAATTATACAAAAGGCCAATATTTTAACCAAAAAATCTTTCTCACAACAATGATAGCTACCTTACAAGCAATGTCTAAGGAGACTTCTTATTCAATTTCTATAAAGTCAGAGTCTCATAAAGTGTTTCTGTATGTTTTGAGGACACTGAAAATTACCAAAATTACCAAAACTTTATGAAAGCTTTAATATTACAGGAAGGCAAATCATGATTATTTTGGCAGTGTTTTGTACAACGTTAGAAAGACTTTTTAAAAAGATTTTATTTTATTTTTTTATTTTTAGACAGAGGGGAAGGGAGGGAGAAAGAAACGGAGAGAAACATCAGTGTGTGGTTGCTTCTCATGCACCCCCTACCGGGGACCTGGCTTGCAACCCAGGCATGTGCCCTGACAGGGGAATCGAACCTGCGACCCTTCAGTTCACAGGCAGACGCTCAATCCACTAAGCTACACTATAGCAGCCAGGGCAAGAAAGATATTTAGAAGGAAATATAATATTTTTGGTAAGAAGTTTATAAACTGATTAGAATTTGCCACAATTTACATTTGCACTGTCTGCCAAATATGCAAGTAGGTGAACAAAGTCTAATTTTTTAATTGGGCATGATATTATCAGTTGTTTTGTGTTTTCTGAGGTTTCCTAGAAATCTTCATAAAATTCAAGATTATGATTTGAAACTTAAATTTTAAAATCGAGCATTTTTTTTTGTTGCTATGATTTGATGCATAACATGATAGGCTTGAAAGCATGATTCTTGGTATGACCTGGAAGAACCAGCAACTCAGTGTAAAGGGCCAATGGATCTGTTAACAAAATCTTTCCTTTTGTTCACCCACAGGGCAATTTAGTTGCAACCTCTGATACAGGATATGAATATTTACCCAATTTTCATGGATCAATTAAGTGAACAATACAATAATGTGCCCTCATGGCACGCCCAGGTTAATTCAGTGCTGCTCTTCCCAATTAAATATATCCTTTGATTATTATCTTCACTCGCTTGCCATTTATGTTCTCTCCCTGTTTCCTGAGATTGGCTCTCAAACAAGCTTCTCATATTTGAGTCTGCATTTCTGGTTATGTATGGGGGTAAGTAATACTTAAGTCAATCTATTTATTCTGTCAAAAATACTTATGGATAGTCTACTATGTGAATAAAATAGAAAAAAAATTCCTTCCTCATTGTGGTTACTTTCCTGTGGGGAGAGGGCAAAAATAAACAAACATTTATAAGGACTAGATCAGACATTGGTAAGTACTACCGAAAACACCCAGGCAGTGAAAGAAGAGCAGAAGCTCAAGTGTTGTGTGCACTGCAACTTACAACAGGCTTAGCAGTGAGCTTGCGCCGAGGAGATCGCTGGAACAAGACGTGGAAGGAGATGACGTGCACGTCGTGGGCAGGAACATGATTCCAGTTCTGATAGATCTGAAATTGCATCTTTATATATTTAGTACATTACAGTATTATTTTATTTTAAAATATTATGAGAACGTAACATTTTATGAAAGAGAAAGTAAAAATCCTATATGACAAGGGATTTATTGCACTTCAGCAGAAATATGTCAATGCCTGGCTGATGCAAAATGGCTCCATCCATGTGCCTCCCACATATGATCCAGCTGCGTCCCAATGCACTGCTTTGAGCGAAATAATGTTTCTTCCCTCAAGACTAGATTTTAGACATGTAAACAAAGTAGTACAAAATGTGTTATGTTTAAGGAAAAAGAAGAATTCAGAGTTAAGGGATTAATCTAGGAGAGTGCAGATCAAAAGAGCTTTTAGAGAGATGCTGACCCCTGAATAGGGTCCTGAGGGGTCAATCAGGCAAATACCTAGGACACTCTGGATTCGGGAACAATAGGTGCAGCGCTGTAATTCACGCGGGACATGCCTTATCTTTGTTAAGTGTTGCAAAAGCACCCATCTCAAATATTGCGAGACAAAGGGTGGGGCTGAAGAAGGAGGCAGGTGTCAGATCACAAAAGGACTGAGGTCCCTGGTTTAGGGTTTATGAATAGTTTTGAACTGAACCAATGACATCATTAGGCTTGTTTTATGAAAGATTGCGCTGTAGTGTAGAATGTCAGGTGGGAGGAGCAGTGAAGAGACTGAAAGCAACCTCAGAGGTTTGCCCATTCAGTCACTGACGCAGAATAAACAGTGAGAGGAAACCAGCAAGGCTGACTGGAGTTCGAGATTTGAGAGAGGGTTACTAGAGTGGCAATGCAGGTGTCTAGATGGTATTCCTGGTTGGACTACTGCACCAATCTCAGAATGGGATATGACCTCAGAAATACTCTACATTGCTTTACAGTATGGGTACAGTCTGCCTCTACATATCTTTAATGTTACTATAGTATTTTATTGGTGAGTTGAAGAAAATATAAAGGATTAAAGTAAGTTGGATAACAAAGTAATTGTTGGTATATTGGTACCTTTTGATTAGCCTTCACAATGAAATATTTTATCTTTTTATATTTTGTTATTCTATAAATGACAAGGTATATTTGGTTAGCCAACTGTAAATGATTGCTACAAATAAAAATTCTCTCCATATGAGGAACAACACTAATTTTCATTGCCTAGTAAGTGCACTTTGCTAACATTGCTTTTCTCATGAGGACTCCAAAATAATGTTATTTTTAAAGGTGATAAATTAAAGCCCATTTGCCCATTGTTCCATGGTTCATAGGTGGTGAGGCTGGGGATTTAATCTCTTTTGTTCTTCATGCCAAAGCCCCAGATATCATCACAACAAGAAGACTAAACTTCCAAAGTAAATAAATAATCTATTGCTTGTATATATGACTCCAGTTAGATAAGATATCTGCATTTTTGGGTGAATAATAGATTATAACAGTCCTTGAAACTTTCTGTGTTAGGCAAATTGTCATTATTTTAATCATGAATCTTTATGATTGAGAGTAACTTTAGCAACTTTGATACTGACCAATGCAAGGGTGAATTATGATTGAAGCTGAGTGAGCTCTACCAGGGATGTTTGTTGTAGTATTTATTTTTGTAACAGACTGCATTTGGTTTTATATTCTGAAGTTTAAAAATTAGAAAACTCTTCTCAAATGGAAGATGTAGGCACATAACTGTCTGAAAAAGGTTGAGTAAAGTTAATTTTACATAAAAATACTATACATAAATATGTTAAACATATTTCATATGAGGTATGTGAAAATTACTATATATATATACATGCACATATATATGTGCACACATAAACTTATGTATAAATTTGTATGTGCAAGTATACTATTTAAATTCATATCAATAAGATAAAAATTGCAAGGGGATTCACTAATATTATTGAGTAGTTACTTATTTGCTCTCAATTTGTATTTCCAAAAGCATAATCAAATGCCAATTATACACAAATAAAATTCCATGGATTCAACACCAAAGTCTACTTGGGTGTGTGAATAAGAATAATTTCAGAAAAGAGAGACATTTTTCTGCAGTGATGTCAAATGTCGTTGTGGTACTGAATGACCAATTACAATACTTAACACTGGTCAATGTGTAGAATCAGAACATTTATGCTGAGGACACAAAGGCATCTTAAAACATAGACCATATTCAAAATCACTTACATAATCAGTAACTGCTGCTCATGGGAATTTTGGTTCCAGTATGTTGATCTCTCAAGCGAATACAGGGCTACAGAAGAAGTGGAACTTAAAAGCAAGTTGGAAATTTTTTCCTTTACCTTCTTCCTCCGTAGTTCTTAGCCTCCAGGACTTCAAAGCCTAACTGCATGAGTCATTGTTTGAAGAAGAAAAGGTGATCATGGATATTTTTCTCTTTAAAAACATACTTTTCATAATTTTTAATTGTTTTAATCTCAAATCTCAACACGCTCTCCAAATTTCTAGCACAATCTCTGGTTCATCTTGCCCTACTTATTAACACACTCATTTTTATTGGAACCACTTGGGTTGCTCCGAGGCCCTCAAGCTCCACATACTCGTGTCCACCTTGGAGCTGCCGTATGTGTGGTTTTCTCTGCCTGGAATGCTCTCCTCTCTGCTGTTCCACCACATCAAACTTTTCTTTCATGTCTCAACTTGAACACTGTTTTTCTCCTAAGAAATCTTCTCATTAAACCCACATTTTAGACTAGTCTTCTGGTACACATTCTCACAGAACTCATAAAGAGCACTTCGAACACTAGAAATTAATGAGGTATTTATTTAAAATTAATTGTTTAATGAACATTTTCTCCCTTAATGTCTCTATGAACCCCCTTTGAGTCATTGAGGTTGCTGCGTATAGCGTTGCATGCCCAGTGCCTGATACACAGTGGAACGGAGAAGAGGGTTGTAGACTGACTACCTTGTGACAGTGCTTTCTTATAAAAAAATGTTTCAAAATTTTAAGCTCTCATTATGTGGCCTCAGAGACTTTTCTTCTGTAGACAAGCTCATTAAGAAGCCATCAACAAAGGAGCATCCCTCTTTTGAGGTGAGTTTGAGGTCATCTGCCATTTTGGTCCTTTCCTCATTTGTTAATGTCTGCTTTTAAGTGTGAAATGAAGGTGGGCTTACAAACACAGACCAGTGGTTCTCAACCAGTTAGCTCATCAGGGGACATCTGGTGATGCCTGTAGAGATTTTTTGCTTATCACAGTGAACAGTTGTACCAGAATCTACATGACAGGGATGCAGATAAAATTCTACAATACACAGTGAAGGCACTCAAAGAATTAACCAGCTCAAGTGTTAATAGTTCTGATTTTGAAGTCCTGGTTGATATGGCTCAGTGCACTGAGTGCTAGCCTACAAACCAAAAGATTGCTGGTTCAATCCCCAGTCAGGGCACATGCCTGGGTTGCGAGCCAGGTCCCTAGTTGGGGGTGTGTGAGAGGCAACCACACATTGGTATTTCTCTCCCTCTCTTTCTCCCCCCACTTCTCTTCTCTAAAAATAAATAAATAAAATCTTTAAAAAATAGTGCTGATTTTGAAAAGCTCTGATATAGAGAATGGAACTAAAGTTATTGTGTCCTGGGTAAATTTTTTTATAATATAACTTGACTGTATGTTACTTTGATTAATTAATTTATTTTTGATACCCATGCAGACATGAATAACATTTTTGTCCCATAATGTATAACTTGTTTATTTGGAGTACAGTACAAATAGCTTTCCATATAAAACACAATATCTTGCACATTACTAACATTCACTAAATCTTTGTTGAATTGAATTTTGTTTGGCATATCATTTCAGGTTGTCAAGTTCATTTTGTCTCCAAGGTCTGATATCTAAATTATTTCCAACTTCTTAGTTTCATGTCAAGTACAAAGTGGATCAGTGTGTCATCTATGCCACTGATAGAAATAATGAACAAGACAAGACCATGCACCAGGGTGAAATTCTGGAGATTATGTTATAAACTACAAATATTTTTATAATGACCATTTCATCATAGTGTTGTATTTGTCCCTATGACACCTGCTTTACATAAGTTTGGCATTCATTGATGAAAAAATAACTACACTTTCAAGAAGATTCCAGGTACAATAAAGAATATGAAAAGATAGGTAACATGTTAGAGTAATTATGAAAAACAGGTTAATATTTTAAATGCATTGAAATGTTTAAACAGATTGACAAAAGGGCTTCATGCCCTCTGTAAACAAAATGGACAAAAATCAAGAAGACAATTCTAGAAGAGAAAATTATTTAAAATATTAGTAATTTAAAATATAATAGCAAATATTGTTGAGAAGTGTTTTTTCAGGCACTGGAAACCTGTATCAGGGTTTCTCAGTCTCTGCACTATTGGTGTTTTGGACTAGATAATTGTTGTGCGGGACCATCCTGTGTACTTTAAGGTGTTTAGAAACAACTCTGGTTTCTATCCATTTGGTGCCATTACACTCTGTTCCTATCCTCCCTTATGACAACCAACAAAGTGAACTCTTATTGTGTAGAAGATTTTTTGGAAAAATGGCCGCAAACATCCCTCTATCTGTATCAACGCATTTGTAATGTAACTTTGCAGCTCCTTTAATATGGACTCTATTTTTCTAACCTTTTAATCTCACTTGGTTTGGTGGCTTTCTTCAGCCAATACAATGAGCCGGTAGTTATGGGTCCCACTTCCAAGCCCAGCCTTTGTGAATCCATACGCATTTCCTCTTGAGTTTTTTTGCACTCCTGCCTCTCATCTGAATAAGCCCAAGCTAGGGGATGAGATGGAGAAAGGCAACATAGAGCAGAGCTGAATTAGCCAAATGTCTCAAGTGAGCTTCCATGTATAACTAAAAGACACCAGCGTAGATAGCAAAGTCAACTCACAGGCGACCCGTAACTAAGCATAAATGCAGTAGGGAGGGATCCCACACTTGAGCAGAAGAACATTTCTGCTACGCTTAGCTTAAATTCCCAAAACCCCAGAATGTGAGCTAAATATATAGTTGTTTAAAGTAACTAAATGTTTGAGTGCTTCGTTATGTGGCAGTGGGTGGCCGATATACTTTGTGACAACCCTTAACTTTACCGTTTCTGGAAAATTTGTGTTAATGCTAACCCTCTGCAAAATGAAGTTTCATATCTTTACGTTTACCTTGCTCCCCAGAATCACTCCCTCACACTTCCAGTTGAAATATACCTGAGTTTTTACAGGATGTTTCATTTCTAACAAGTAGTAGAGACCATATGTCTTGAGGATATTGACTATATAAGAAGCTAGATTTACTTTAAGATATAATTCATTTTTAGTTGATTAAAACCAATTAGGTTCTTTTCAATTTATTTTACATTTTTCAATTAATGTATGCTTTATGGAAGTAATGAAGTTGCAAAGAAAAGAAAACTATCTATTACTTTAGGATATAAATATTTGCAAGATGTAGGCTGAAACTGCTGGGGTATTTTGTGAAAATAATTAGATTTTCAGATTAATGAAGTAAAATTTATTATAATTGTACTCTAGCAGCAGGACGCTGCTAATGCTGAGATTGTTTGTACAGAAATCCTTGTTTTGTATAAATTTTCTACTCTTTCCTGGCAACCTGGACTGAGTTTGTTATTTTTTTAATAAGTCATTTCACAATGTAATGCTAATAATAATTTAATATAGAATCTCATTTTATTATATTTTGGCAGTTGATACTGGGTTTTTGTAAAGTTTATTTTAATTATTAAGATGGCATTGGTTAATAAGATTTTGGTTATATGTTTCAAGCATACATTTCTATGATACATGATCAGTATATTGCAATGTGTACCCACCATCAAATGTCATACTTCCTCCCATCACTATGTATTTGACCCCCTTTATCCTTTACTACCCACCATCTCCTTTTCTCTGGTAACCACCATGCTGTTGTCTGTTTCTATGAGTTTTTGTTTGTTTTTCTTGTTTGTTCATTTGTCACTTTCAGTTTGATATCTGACATATGAGAGAAATCATGCAGTTGTTAACTTTGTCTGTCTGACATTTCACTTAGAATGACATTCTCAGGGTTCATCCATCGTGTTGCAAATGGCAGCATCGTACCTTTTCTTATGGCTGAGTAGCAGTCCATTCTATATATATACACCGTATCTTCTTCATGCAATCATCTATCGAAGGACACTTCAGTTATCTTTATGTCTTGGCCCCCGTGACTAATGCTGCAATAAACATGGTGTGCATATATCTTTGTGAATAATGTTTTCATTTTGGGGGATATGTACCTGGAAGAGAGGTTGCTGGGTCATTTGATAACTCTGTTCTTAATTTTTTGAGAAGCCACCATATTGTTTTCCATAGTGGCTGTATAAGTTTACATTCCCACCCAGTGACTTGGGGTTTCTTTTTCTCCACAACCTCTCCAATGCTTGTTATTACTTGCCTTGTTGATAATGACCATTCTAACAGATGTGAGGTTTAAAGGTTTGGTTTTTTTTGTTTTTTGTTTTTTTTTTTAGGACAATTTCAGCAACTTTGCAGATTTAGAGATGCAAAAATATTTTTAGATTTTAAATAAAATTATTTGGGCTGCAGTTAGAGCTTTTCCTATTTATATTTATTCAAATTTCTAACTTTTTCTCTACTTGAAAGTTAGATGTTATGGTCAATTAATGGTTAAAGTGGCCCCAGTTCTCCCCCTTACCTTGTATATGACCTATGGAAGGTGACTTACAGATCCTTCCACTGAGGATTGGAGTTTATTTTCCCCCTCTGAATCTGAGCTAACCTGTGACTTATTTTGGCCAATAGAGCATTGCAGACGAGGTGGGCTCCTCGTCTTAAAGCCTGGGAGATTAGGCTTTAAGAAATAGTGCTTTTACTCATTCCCTGGGACTCCTGCCTATATGTGAGAACTAGTCTGGCCAGCCCACTGGAGGAGGAAAAATCACATGAAGCAGAACCACTGAACCAATCGTGTGAGATCAGGACACACCAGACAGCCTCCGTCTGAACTGCTGGCTGATGGCAGAAGCAGGAGCCAAGCCAGTTGGGATCGGTCTCACCCAGAGCAGATGAGCAGAACCACCCAGGTCACCTGCAGTCTCATGGGCAATGATGAGTCTTCTTGTCTAAGCTACTATTTTTGGAGTGATGAGTGATATTGTGTAAATAACACATTTTTTATATCTCATGTACTATTGTGAGATTTAAGTAACATTATTTATATTTAAAAAGGCACATATATTTGGCCAATATTATTTTATATTATAAGACCATAACTGATTTCATAATCAACTGTATTGTGTTTTCTAAATAAATAAAGTTTATATATAATAAAAATTTGGTTACTCTAAATCCTAATTTTACTGATTCTTTGAGATTAATCATACTCAATAAAAACACTCATTACAATTTATCCTGCATTATTTACAAGCATTGTTTGTCAAATTATTTTTGAATTTGAAACACTATTTTTTAAAGATCTTTATTTATTTATTTATTTTAGAGAGAGGGAAAAGGAGAGAGCAAGAGGGAGAGAAACATCGATGTGTGAGAGACACGTTGATTGGTTGCCTGTTGTGTGCCCCCAACCAGGGACCTGGCCTGCGACCCAGACATGTACCCTGATGGGAAATTAAATAAGCAACCTTTTGGCTCACAGGCCAGCGCTCAACCCACGGAGCGACACCAGCCAGGACTCGGAACAGTATTATTATAAAGTGATCTTAAAAGATTAACATTTGTCGAAATGTGCTTTTTAAAAATTTTAAGGAATCTAATTTAATGTGTTATAAGTATATATACATTTCTAATTTAAATATGAAGCAAAGACAACTTAAAAGAATGTTTTCCAGATTTCAGTGTTTTATGATTTCTTTTTTATTTATAAGTATATTTAGTTTTTAAAACATTTGTTGAAAATAAAAATAAGGAAAACTCACTGACCCTCAACAATGAATTAGAAAATGATGCTTGATGCTAGAATGAAATAACCTTGAACAGTTTGAGCCACCACTAAATAATAGCATATTCTCTGTAATAGGACATGTTTATCTTGTTCCAGTAAGGATAGCTATTACTGTAATTTTCTCCTCCGAAAGGGCACATATGGGAAAATAACATTTACTGTGAGTTTATTGACTTGGCTCAGGAATTGTCTTATTAGTACTGAATACTGCTAGAGAAAGCAAGCAATAATTACTTCAAAATTCTATTGAAATCCTGTGCCGGGCTGTTATTTATGGTAACTTTTGCAGGGGCTTCTATGAACTGCTGGCTTTCATTCATTTGTCCTTGTTTCAGCTGACATTGTCATTCATGACTGCACAGGAGTATAAGTGATAGTTTAATGTCACTTATCTAATTACTTGGCATCCTGCACTAAAGTTTAATCCTCCAGGGTCAATAACAGCTCTCAGCCTGGCATTCCACAAACAAGCATAGATATGTGCATGGATATATTTACAGGGGACAAGAGTGCAGCTTATGTCATTTCTTTATTGAAGCATGGCTGGCATACAGAAAAGTGGTTCGTATTTAATATATCAATTGTGATGAGTTTGAAGATAAGTATGCATTCATGAAAATATCGCCATGAACAATGCCAGACTTGACTATCCCCTCTCTCCCTCTCTTTTTTTTATGATAAGAATATTTAACATAAGATTTATCCTCAACAAAGTTGTAACTATAGTAAGAATACAGTATTGTTAGCTACGTGCACTATGCTGCCCAAAGGATCTATGGGACTGTCTTATCTTGCATAACTAAAGCTATGTACCCTCTGATGAGTATTTCCTAGTCCCTCCCCCTCTGAGGTCAGGTATATTTGTTTTTTTGTTTCTGTCTTCACTTAGCACAGTGTCCAGGTTCAACCATGCTATAGCAAGTGACAGACTTCCCTTCATTCTTAAAGCTGAACAATTTTCTATTTTATGTATATAAAATATTTTCTTTATACATTCATCTCCCAATGGACATTTATTTTTTTCCACGCCTTGGCTTTAGCGAATAGTGCTGCAATGAATCTGGGTCTGTTGATGTCTCTTAGAGATTCTTATTTCAATTCTTCCTTATAAATACCGGAAGCGGGATTGCTGGATCACTTGGTATTTCTATGTTTAATATTTTGAGAAACCTCAAACCTCTACTGTCTGCTAGTTTTCCATAGTGTCTGTATCAATCTGAATTCCCACCTACAGTGTACAAGTGCTCCTTTTCTTCCACATCCTCAACGTCACTTACCTCCTTTGGTTTTTATAATAGCTGTCCCAAGGGGAGTGAGGTGATATTTTATTGTGCTTTTGATTTCTATTTCCCTGATGTCTAGTAATATGGAACACCTTGTCATATATTATTGGCCATTTTTATGTCTTTTGAGAAATATCTATTCAGGTCCTTTGCCCATTTTAAAATGGAATTATTTGATTTTTTTATAATTGAGTTCTACTAATTCCTTATGCATTTCAGGTATTAAACCTTTATCAGATATATGCTTTGCAAATATTTTCTCTCATTCTATAGTTTCCTTTTTCACTCTGTTGATTGTATCCTTTGCGGTGTAGAAGCATTTTAGTTTGATATAGTCCCATTTGTCTATTTTTGCTTTTGTTCCCTGGGTTTTGTGTCATATCCAGGAAATCATCGCTAAAAACAGTGTCAACAGCCTTTACCCCTTTTTTTTCTTCTAAGAGATTTACAGTTTAAGGTCATATATTTAAGTATTTAATCTAATTTGGGTTGATTTTTGTGTATAGTATAAGATAAAGGTCCAATTTTATTTTATTTCTTTTAATTTTTTTAAAGGTTCCATTTATTTAATTTTAGACAGAGGGGAAGGGAGGGAGAAGGAGAGGGAGAGGGAGAGAAACATCAATGTGTGGTTGCCTCTTGTGTGCCCCCTGCTGGAGACCTGGCCTGCAACCCAGGTGTGTGCCCTGACTGGGGAATCAAACCAGTGACCCTTTGGTTCACAGGCCGGTGCTCAAGCTACTGAGCTACACCAGCCAGGGCCAATTTTATTTTTTTGTACGTGGATATCTAGATTCACCTTTGTGTATTCGTGCCACTCTCCCTTGTCAACAGCCACTTCACCGTAAATATGTGGGTTTACCAGCTTGGGTTTTAAGGCCTTACTAAGTATACATCTCTAATAAATCCTGAATAAACAAAAATGTTGATTTATTAAAGGCAAGCTTTAAAAAATCTCACTTGATACTTCTGAATCTTAATGAGAAGAGGTTTCCTTGCATGAACATGATTTATGGAAATATGTTTTCCCAATACTTAAACATATGTGATTAGTTGGACCACACCCCATTCCTTCAAGAGAAGTGCTTCTGTTGTTTCCTTTTAGCAGATGAGAAAACTGAGATGTTAGGCAGTTTGCCCAGTTCCTCATCATAAATCACCAACAGGGCTGGAATTAACATTGAGTGAACTTGGACTCTATTCATACATTCATATCCCTGAATCCATAGGTCTGATAAAGTGCTCTTAGAAGCTGAGTTATTGTTACATTTGCAAAGATTGCATATCCTTAAAATTACTTTGATTTAAGTAGTTGAGCAAAATAAAAAATAAGCAGCTTTAAGTAAATCTCTTACTGTTAGAAGAACATTATTAATACTTTCATCATGCAGCCCATTAATGAAGTAGGTGTGTGCGAGTGGGGGGAGAAAGAGGGACTCGAGACACAAAAATTCGTAACATTAGAGTGTCTTTGTTTTAAATGTCATTTTAGTTCTAGCTTTATCTTAGCTAATTTTCAAAAGCTGCTTTATGTTTCAGGGAAAGGACTTTGTTCTGTATTTTTTGTTTGTATACAGTTGCAGCAATTCACAGGAAATAATTTATTCTTTTATTCCTCTCTACTTCATGTTGGACTGTAATAAAGTTGATGATACTACTATTGAATAAAATAGAGTTTACTGCATAGGATGTATTGGAAGATATAGAAGCCCCATAAAATTTTTTCTCTAGCATGGTTTTGTGTAACAATATTTTTTTTCTGTGTATAAATCATCTGCTGGCCATTGACAACAAATTTCTCAGAGATTTTCATTACATTTTTATGTTTTTAGGTAAAGAAGAAATCTCCTGAATTCTGCCCCTAAGTGAACTCCCTTACTTTCACTCTTTATAAATTTCACATTCATTTGTAAATTCACCATTGGTTGGCATGTTTTATTCTTTATCATACAAAAATCAAAAGGAAACTAGCTTTCATGTAAACTCTTTTTTCTTGTCTTTGACCACCTCAGATCACCTGTTGACTTCATTTGGAGTCAATGTTTCCCTTTGAAACTTGAGACAACTGAGATTCAGCGCAAGTATTTTTTTGGCTAATAAAATTTATGCATTTATGCTCTACCCTGAGCTGGATGGTGGAGGCATGGCTTCTAAGAGTAGGTGGAGATGCTACAAGTATTTCTCTGTAAATTTAGGGACAACTCATTTCCCCCACATTGGGGTAGTTGTTCTGGAGTCAGGATGGTTTTGCTCAAAGTTTCCAAATCCTCCCTGTGGAATTCATGTGGCTCAGTTCAGATTTATGTAAGCGTTCTTACCTGATGCCAACCATTCTTTTACAGATTACTGCTTCAATCAGAATTTCATTGGTTGCAATAACAACTTAGACAAAACCTAGCAACAGGGGCTATGGTCACCTCTACTTTTCATTCTCACAAAACACTGCTCTATAAGAAATTCAATGTATTGAGATGCTGAAGCAGCCATCCTTGCCCTTAGAACTATACAGATGTCAAAACTCATGTAAAGAATAAAGAATTAGTGTAGAAAAGTAAAGTTAAAACACTCTATATTGCATTGAGTTATTTTTTCTGGTATTGGAACTTTAGTAAAGTTATCAAAAACAATCAACAAGTATTTCCTACCGAGTTACTGAGCTGCTCTGATTGGTTGATTTCTCACTGGCAAGGGGAAATGGTGTTTTAAAGTCCGGTCCTTATTTTTCAATATCATGCCTTAATATCTCTGTATAATTTGTTTTATTATTAAAGTTTTAAGCTAAATTTATTGTTTACACACAACATAAAGAGATTAAGCAGAAAGGAGATCGCCATCATCTACTTTCCTGAGAAAGAATGGATCATAAACTCAAAATAGCTCACTTGAGAATTCTCCCCTTCCAGAATGGTTGAATTACTGTAGGATATATAGACTGAAGACAGTTTTATTTCCAACTTAAATACAATTTAAGATAAAACAGCATATCAGATCATATAAAAAGTTAATACGAATCTCTATCTTCCTCTGTGTGTTTGAGTGTGGGGGGGGTGTGCATGTGTGTGTGTGAAATGCATACATAAAATATTATTGAGTACCTAGTATAGAGCAGAATGTAGCCCTAGACAGTGGAAATATAACTGCAGGGCAGTTGAATTTTCTGAATTGTTGAATAGAATTGAGCTCAGGGTGAGAACAGCAACCATTTTTAGATTTGAAGTGTCAATCAAAATCACCCATAGACATGAACTAAAGAAGGGGGGTGTTCTGGAGGGAAGGTGGGTACTGAGAGGAGTGGGGGAAAGAGGAAAATATTGGGACAATTGTAATAGCATAATCAATAAAATATACTTAAAATAGAAAAAATAAAATTAAAAAACTTGAATTAAAAATGACTACGTTTCAATCGAGACAGAGGTTTGAATTAATTTTGAAAGATTCTTTCGTTTTAGAAAAAGCTACTTAACAGTGATGTGATAGTAAAGTAATGGGACTATTCTCAAATAGGGAAGGGGGAGTAAATGTGAGATAAAATAAGGTTCGTAATACTGTATAAAGGTTTTGTTTACTGTGGGAGGAACTGTATCCTGAAGACTTTAATGATACTGCTTGCTAGTGGAACTGGTTTGTGAAGCAAGCTGGAGTCTGTTGGGAGTGAACAGAAAGTAATTTTATTGGTTTATTTTTATTTATACCTTTGTCATATTTGCTTTACTGGATTACTCTTTCCCTCCCTACACCAAATAAGGCACAGGTGCCACAGGTTATCCTTAGACCTCCTCAGGTATTAGCAAGTAATCCTAATTTAGAAGTGTTAAGAACCTAGTTCCATCAGGTTAAAGTGTTTCTCTTTTGTCTCTCCTACCCTACACCAAGATTTGGCTGAACTCAGGTACTAAACCCACACTGTGAGCTTAATAATGAGAGTTTCAAATAAGAAAAAGAAACAAGCTCTTACTATTCAAATCTTGACTCTAATGTATTTTTATTCTAAACACATGGATAATATTCTGTTTCTAGAAATTCTAAAAATTTGAGCCCCTCCCCCCAGATTGAACAATCTGTAGCAATATAAGAAGGGAGTCAAATCAAAGGTTTATGCTTACACTGACACCAGGCCCACATGGTTGCACAAGTGCTTAGTATCTAAATATCAGAAATAGATAATTTTCAGATTGTGTAAAATATTCCAGGTCACGGAAGAGGATAAGAAGCTATTAATTTTATTTTGTGAGACTAATATTCCCATTATCAAAACTAAGTAAGGGCAACAAAGAAATAAAAAAATAAAGAAGAACAGACAAGTTAACTTTAAATCAAGCAAGCAAACAACAAAATCAATCTATAAGTCAATTTCATATATCCAAGTGGAAGTGTACATCTTAAATAAAACATTATTAAAATAAGTATTTTGGTATATTAAAATAGTAATGTATTAAAGCAAAGTGAGTTTCCCAATTATGCTTTACAATAACAAATTGATTCAACACTAAAAATAATATTGAAGTGATAATATTCATAAATATATTTTAAAATGTATTAATCTCAATTAAAGGTCCACATAGAGTTGTGAACATCCATTTCTAATGTGTGTTTTGTGTTTGTTTGAGGAAGAGGAGTGGGGAGAGCAAGAGAGAGAGTTTTCTTGCAAAACTCATACTTAGTGAGAAAAATATTAAAAGCAATCTAAGTAATATAGGCAAGATTACTGCCTCATTAATAGCATTAAATGATAAAAGAAATACTATAAAAGAGAAATAAATTATAAACATGAGACAAGACAAATTTTTCATTTTTTGCAGAAAATGTGATGATCAATTTAATTGGGTTTGCCAAAAAGTTTCTTTAATTTTTTTCCATACCATGGCTCTAGCAGTGTTTAGTTCTCTTTAACTTTATTAGGAACAATTTTGTTAGGTTGTTTTTTGACAGCTGTGATATCAGCATACATTAAAAAAACTTGTCAAAATTGATTAATTTTTGATTAACCATTTAATATTGAAGATGGAAGAAAATAAGGGAAATTGTGCTTCATTATTTCAAAAAAGGTAAAAACACAACTGAAATGCAATAAAAGATTTATGTAGTGTATGGAGAAGGTGCTGTGACCGATTAAACGTATCAAAAGTGCTTTGCAAAGTTTCTTGGTACTGTTGATATTTTGGCCAAATAATCCTTTGTTGTGGGGCTGCCTTATGCACTGGAAGATGTTTAGCAGCACCCCCGGCCTCTGCCCACTAGAAGCCAATAGCAGGAGACAGCAGACATACTCAAAATATCCAAATCAATAAAGTTATTGGTGAACATGAAAAATGTGTCCTTTATTTTATGGAAAAAATTAAATGAACTTTTTGACCAACCCAGAAAATACAGTGTAATAAATTGAGAAACATTAAAATTAGAGAATTTAACAATATGAGCAGATAGAAGATTAATATAAAGATTAATAGATTTATTATGCATCATCAAAAACAAATTTAAAATAAAAGAATGTATGATCTTAAATAACAGTAAAATTACAAAATAAATTGGAATAGAACTAGTCATAATGTATAATAGCCATATAAATAGAAATATAAAAGTGTCCTAATGAGTAGATGCTTAGATTAACTAGAGAAACATTCTGTGTTTCTATGTAGAAATATGCAGTATTGTAATTTTTCATTTCTTCTTTATTGATAAGTAAATGTTGTGCAGTGCTATTAAGGTATTGGCACGATATTTCATGTAACCTGATGAACTGATTCTAGAGCTTATAAGAAAGGAAAAAATAGGAGATTGGCAAGATAATTTTGTAAAAACTGTAAAACAAAACAGTGGACTCAGAAGAATTTCAAAGTGATAACTAACTAAATAACAGTGGCATTTTGAGATATCAGAGGATAAACAGGTCAACGATTTATTTTGAGACAGTTGGCTATTGGAAAAATAACAAATATGAATGTGCAAAATACTATTCACCCAGATAAATCCCTGATGGATTCAAGAAAAAACACTAGATGCAATACTTTGTTAGAAGAAAATATGGGAAAATGTGTTCATAACATTTAGAAGCAAATGTAATCTTAGACACAATATGAACTACCAAGCAAAAGCAAAGGATAGGTTACAGTGATGGACTGCAAGACTCTGACCCCCAAACAAATATCACTTAAGAAGTTAAAAACCAAGAGATAAGGAACACTTCAAATATTTATAACAAGTGAAAAGGCTAAAAACAAATGTCTGAATGAAAAATGAAGTTAAGAGCATGTGGTGACAATTTACTGAACAGAACATTTTAATAGGAATCGGTGGAAACGGGTAGTTTTGCTGGTAATTAAGGAAATCACGAGTAAAATAAGATGTGTCCTATTTGCCAATTAGCGTGGCAAAAAATTGAAAGAGTACATCCATTGTCGGTAACACCTGGTATACATTTCGTAGTGTAAATAGTTGTGTGTTGAAGGGTATTTAAAAATACCTATTAAAATTGCACATATTTGTATGTCTACACATATACAAAGAAACTTTCACATGAATGATGGTGATAAGGAGATTTGAAATAATTTTTAAAAACGGAAGTGAATGTAAAACTTCATTTATAAGGGCCTATTTGAATAAACCACACAGACACATATTCTATGGACTGTAATGCAATGATTAAACAATATTAGAAAGTATTTATGTATACTTATGTAAAATATCCCTGGTATATTTCATAAAGTTCTATATGCTTCCATTGCAATAGATGCCAGACATTGACTAAGAACAAAGCACATGAAGGGAGTAACCTCCCACAAACCTAAGAGGAAAAATTATTGTTATACTACACAGATGGGAATAATGAGACACAGATAATAATTTAAAATAAAAAAAGTAACAATGCTATGTTTTTCTTTGGTTCTTATGTAAATATGCAATCATATTGAACAATCTAGAAAGAGAATAGTAAACTAACGGTCATTATTTTTATAGTGTGGAACTAGATTTGAGCTTAGTATTCATGGTAAGTCAGCCTTATCTGTACTGATTTTTTTTAACAAAATTACTTGCTTCATTGATCATTTTAAAAGTGTATTTGATGTAAGAGATGCAGATCCAGGAAAATAGTTTACTATATTGTATCCTGAAGGAAATATTTATTTATCTGGGAAATTTAATTATACATACTATATATTTTAAAAATCCATTGAAAATCATGCTCAGTATAAGTATAATCTAAATTATTTCTGAAATATTATAAATGTCAAAAGGCAGAGTTCAATATGTATCAGTACAAAGGTCTCAGTACTTTCAGCTATCTGTATCTGCATGTCCTATATACACAAACAGAAGTGAAGCATACATTTAAGTTACTCATAATATTTAGGGAACAGAAGTTTCTGTTATATTAAACCTTTCTGAGGTTGAGACTTGTGTTGGTTAGTGCATTTTCTCCCTATGTATTGAGCATAATTGAATATTTAAGAAATGATTGAGAAGTGTTCATAAAAACAAAATGGCGGCGGTATTTAACAGGGACCGACTCCAAAGCGCTTCCGATTGCAAGAGCTGCAACAAAATATGTAACATATAATTGGATTATATATAACTAAAAGTATAAAATAAATACCCATGAGTTTCTATTGATAGAAATAAATCATCGAATAATTGAATAAATGGAGAGGAGGCAATCTCAAGTAGAATTCCAAATAAATTTTATAGGCTCCCATTCCTCTAGGAGGTGGGACTTAAATCTCCATCCCTTAACTGTAGGTAGAACTTAGTGATTTGCTTTGAAATGGCAAAGTATGGAATGGTAAAAAACAAGAACAAAGATTTTAGAGTGGAGAAACCTGACAAGCCCTATTTCGGCCAGGTGATCAAGTTAACATCATCAATGTTAAATCATGTTGAAATATTCACACTTGATCTGATAAGAATGGTACTTCATCTCTGTGGTCTTACTCTTTCAAACCCTCAAACAAACAATTCGAGGAACATTCTACAAAATACCTGAGCAGCACTCCTCAAAACTCAGTCATTGAAGCAAGGAAAGTCTGAGAAAGTCTCTGTTCAAAGAAGGCTAAGGACATGTGATGACTAAATGTTACCTAGTAACCTAGATTGGTTGCTGGGACAGAAAAAGGACTTAAGAGACAAACTAATGGAATCCAAGTGTGGTGTTTAGTTTTTCAGAATGTATCAATGTTGGCTTATTACTTGGATAAATGTACCACAATAATACGATATGTTACTTATAGAGCAAGCTGTCTATGGGGCAATCGGGAAGTCTCTGCATGTTTTTACAAAATGGTTCTAAAATAAAAAAAATTATGAAATGATTTAGGGTATAGTCACGTTTGGGGGTCTTGCCATCTTAGTATGAGTGAACCGGTAGCACACCTCATGATAGATGCAGGCAATGGGAAATGACCAGAAATGGGAATGCTTACAAACCACAGAAAATAATGTGACCATTTATTTTAAAAATGCATCATTTTGGTTTGTTTTGAGGTTTTCTCAGGTATTTATAACAAAGATAGGTGAAGTGGAAGAGTTCCTTGTGGGTCTGATACTCTGGTATTTATTGTGACACATTTTGGAGTCTTATGAGCATTTGCTCTTACTTTAGCCATAATTTAATCTCTCACTAAAAGCTGATGAGTCTAGGGATGAACTTGAGGAGTGTCCAATGCCACATGTTAGACATTCATGAATTTGGATACCTCATTAACCTAAGTAATTGTCTTGGCTGCTAAGATGGTTGGAGACTTTAGACGTTATTTGTCCATGGTTTGTTTTTCACTTATGTGGGTCATAACACAGATCTACTTAGTCTTAGTAAAACCTCTAAATGCCAAAGAAAAGAGATAAAAAATGATTTTTAGGAAATAATCTGTTACCATTATGCATTATCTGAATATATAAACAAAAAACACAAATTTTCCATTTAAGATAATGGATGTTTTCACAGAGATGAATGTTAAGCCTTTCTCTGTGACCATGAGGTTTGTCCTGTTAAAATTGCTTGTGTGTGGCAGAGCTTGTGTATAAAAAACTTTTCACTTACATACTTTCAATAAAAAAAATGAAAATAAAACTGAGTTAAAATAACACTGAAGTTTAGAAGAACCCCACCTTTTTCCTCTCCAAAACAACCCCCCCTTTTTTTGTAATTGTGTTGACATCTGCAATATTTAGGTGGGTATCTACTTGTATATCCAATTATGACTAATATAGATTATATGAAAGAATACTTTTTTTTTTCATCTGCTGTTTGTCACCCAGTCTGTGGCATTTTTTAGAGCAGTCCTAGCAGACTAAGGTGATCATTTTTAAAAAAGATTTTATTTATTTTTTTTAGAGAGAGGGGAGGGATGGAGAAAGAGGGAGAGAAACATCGATGTGTGAAAGAAACTTTGACTGGTTGCCTTTTGCACGCCCCCAGCTGGGGACCTGGCCCACAACCCAGGCATGTGCCCCCCGTGAGAACTGAACCAATGACATTTTGTTTCATGGGCCGCCATTCAGTCCAGAGTCACACCAGCCAGGGAAGAATACTTATTTTTTTAAATTTTATGGATGTTATTTTTATAAAGTGGAAAGATGGCATCAATCTTAGGAGAGAAAAAGTCACTTGAATTAACTCTTTTTCCCTTTCAGCTACTTTTGTGATAGTTGCAAAGTTAATGTGTGTGTGTGTGTGTGTGTGTGTGTGTGTGCGCGTGTGTATTTTTTTTTACCTGTTGTGAAGTTGGTGTATGGATGCTGTAAACTCCTTGATCAAAATATTTGTACCTTACTGTGACAACATACTCCACTGGACTTCCAGTTGCCAGGATATGGATCTTGATGCCTGAGAGCTTTATTTGATGCCATCTCTCCCTCCTGGGTCACAATGACATGCCAGGAAATTACACTTCCTAGGCACAACATAAACCCCAAGAGGAATAAGAGTCAGTATGTAAACACCCCCGTTGTTTCTCCACTTACGTCTAGGATAGAAAAACCCCAAGACATATTTACATCATTTCTCATAATGTCTTTATGTGGTTAAGTTCTAGATGATCAGTGTGGTTGCCTTCCAAGCCTTCCCCATTTTACTTCTCCACTACTCTGACATTGTTTTTTTTGCATTGCCCCAATAAACCTCTTACACATGACTCTGGATCTTGGGATTTGCTTTTCAGGGAACAAGCATGAAGAAAGGTGACCTGGGTGCCATGGGGAAGAGACTAGAAGAGAGCGAGAAAATGATTCGTTTGCTTCTAATTAAGTGAAATGTTAAGTCCAAGCAATTATGTATATGGTAACAATGGGAAAAGCAAAACATGGGCATGACCCCTATTTTCATTTGATAAGTCATTTGCTGTATTGCTATGTTGAGATATTTCCTTAAAGTCCTCTAAAACTTCAATATTTCAATTGTTAACATCTTGTAAATTTAAATGTAAGAAATGTACTATACAGGAGCAATTAAGTGATTATATAAGGTTATAACATTAATAGAGCAAATTTCTGTGTGCCTTAATACTTTTCTGACTCTGAGCACCTTTAATTATATTATGAAATCAAAAAGTGCCTGCTTTGATGAGTAAAGAGTAGACTAAATAACCTCATTAATTTTGTCATCAAGTGTACAGAATTTGTTTTAAAGAGAAAGGAAGAGAAAAAACAATGACTAGGCATCAAGCAGAACCTGGCTCTTAGAACTTTCAAGGGAAGGACTCTCTCTGAGTAACTGGTATTTTAATCATGTTAGTCCTGAGCTGGTCGCTAGAAGCTAAAGGACTTCATGGTCCAATGCGGTATGAAGGAAGGTCTATTAAAGCAATACAGATATCTCAGGTCACTCATTGCATTGATTTATCCATTTGTCAAATAGTTGCTACACCCCCCTTTTACAGTTGGTTATTTTATATAACTGCACCCTATAATGTGAAGATTTTTCAGCGAGGATCTAGTTCTTTCTACTAAGTAAACTTTGAAATGACCACTGAGTTCATAAACTTCAAAGACCACTTATTTTATCATTGCAAAGAAAAGTTTCTCCACGCATTGAGTGGAGGCTGTATTTCTTCTAGGTTATTGTTGTGGCGGATTGTAACCCCAGCACACTGGGGTTCACAGAATTTTAGAAAAGAACCATAGGATATTATGAAAGATGATTTCAGGAAAGTATAAAGGGGATGTTGTGATAGGAGCAATATTTTGTAATAATGATAGTGTGAATGTTATTGTTAATCACAGCTTCTGTTTATTGTGCAGTTATGTTAGCCAGGCATTCTGCAAGTCTCTTTATATTTACAATCTTTAATTCTCAGACTAACACTGTAACACTTTTGACCATTTTGTATGTGGGAAGACTGAAGTTCATAGCAGCAAATTTTCCCAGACAACACAGGAAATCAAGGATGTAACTCAACACAGAGGAAAATCTAAACCTAAAGCTCATACTTAACAGTAAGTGATGCCTAAATAATCACTTTGAAGTTGGTTAAAAAAGATTTATTAGCCCTGGCTGGTGTAGCTCAGTGGATTGAGCATCAGCCTGCGAACTAAAGGGCTGTTGGTTCGATTCCCAGTCAGGTCACATGCCTGGGTTGCAGGTCAGGTTCCCAGTAGGGGGCTCATGAGAGGCAACCACACATCGGTGTTTCTCTCCCTCTCTTTCACCTTCCCTTCCCCTCTCTCTAGATATAAATGAAACCTTTAAAAAAAAAGATTTATTAAATGGATATGTAGCACATTAGCATATTTCTGAGTAAACGATTAAAAACTGATATCTGACATGAAAATTCAGAATTTCATTTAAAAGACAATTTTTATTCACATTGATAATAGAAAAGACAAAGGAATGTATAAAATTATATTTTTCTCACTTCAAGACTTTAACATTCTTATTTTCCTTAATGACACTTTTCTTACCTGAAAAATTTTTGACTCTAGTTTTTTGATTTTAGTATATATTTTCATGGGGGGAAAAAGGGGATGCATGAATTTTTGAAGAAGAAAACACAATAGAATAATATTCTGACTTGGCTGTGGGAAACTTCTCTCAAAATTAGTACCTCAATATAAATTTGTTCCTTATACATGTTTAACTTGTGAATCGTGTGATTGTCTTAAAATAAGAAAATCAACTCTCTTTGTAAAAATACTTCTTATACTTTGTGACATAAAATAACCACTTTTTGCTTTCCTTTCCATTTGTAGCATAAACCAGGTATTAAACTGTACCTCCACCCAGACTGTATGTATGTATAACTAATATATCTTTATCATTTTTGTGTCACAGGGACTTACTTATTCACTTATTTTTTTCTATGTCCTTTGGCCATCTAAAGTTATTTTACATAATAAGTGAATTTGAAAAAGTCTTTAGGAGTATATCATTTAATGGACTTATTGTATGTTCATTTATTTTATTTTATCTTGGCTGATTCAATAATTCATTAAGGATAACTGTTTTTGGAGTTGCTAGCTCAGAGAGAGAAAATGAAAAAGACGAATTGCCCCTGAGTAAAAGCCTTATTAACAACTATTCCATGAATTAATCCTTTTCTGGAAAGCCCCCACCACTTATTTTTTTTAGTGCTGGCATATTATATTTTATACTTGTGGTTTTCATGTAGACACCAGAAACATTCTTCTAATTGTCAAAGTACTTGGAAATACCCAACCTGAACTGACCTGAGCTTCTACAATAAAAAGGAAAAGGATCTAACATTAAAGGGTATCAGTCTATTATTAAGAGATAAAAGATGCAGTAGAGAAACTCACAAGTGAAGTAAAATATGCTCATCAAAGATTAGGCGATCTTAATTGCTACCAATGGTTATGGTTTGTATAGAGACACTAGGAAAAGACATGTTAGTTTCTTCCATCCAAAATATTGAGCTTTTCCAAAATGACTAATTAAGAAATACAGGTTCAGAACTGAAAATTCCACTTGAATGGGAATGTGTGTATTTGTATGCCATTGAATTTAAATTCACAGAATTTTGTATGAAATACAAATGCTACAGTCATAATTATAACTGCACATATTGAAATTCTCTTAAGAAACAATGAAGAAAATAAAGGCTAGACAAGTAAAATGAACAAGAAACTTTTAGGCAATTTTGATTTAGTTAAAAATATTTACTAAGTATCACCTGTTAATGAAGCAAAGCAAAGTGGACAGTATATTTAAAAATGTATAAAATTTGGTCTAACTTCCGCACTAAACTGGGGATTAATAACATTTGATAAATAAACAAAATACAAGGAACAATAGAAAAAAGTATCCATAAATATATACAAATACATTTTTGTGCCTACTCAAATCTTTGAAATCAAATGGGATTTAAATCAATTTATTTACATTTACTCTATTAAACAAATCAAGGTTTTATTTAGTTTTGGAGAACAGAAAGATCAAGAAAATAGTTTATTTCAGGTAGATCTGAGGGAAAGATAAGATTCGAATAGGAAGAAAGGAAGAAGAATATTCTAAGGAGAAAAAAGTATTAGGACAATCAAATTCATTAAGATTTGATAAGCCTTGGTGCATGTGTAAAAGAATTGGGGACTTTTTACCTGCATTTCATAGCTGTAGCCCACAAATATTTATGTTTTATTTTTACTTTATTTTTAAGAAAACATCCAAACTTGCATTCTATTTTCCCTTTGATTCAACGGGTCATTTTTATTCACCAGTGGAAAGGCCTTTTCATTTCTGATATGTTGTTAAACTTTTGTTTTACTGTGCTCAGACAAGGTTGTTTTTTTACTTTGGTTCTTTGGCAACAATTGAGTTTTGTTTTTTGTCCGTGGTCTAATGTGTGAGTGGTTCTTAATGAATTTCCACAAGCATGTGGGAAGCATATTTTTATCCTAGTTTAAATACATATGAAGACATATATGCTACATATTTTGATTATGTTTTTCAGGTCTTCTACATTTACCAAGTTTTGTGCACTTAATTGTGAGAAATTTTTAAAATCTCTGCAGTTAGTGGGTTTCTACCTGTCTCTTCTTGCATTACCTGTTGCTTCTACACTATGAAAATTATTGCTGCATTTTTGGGGGGATATAACTACCCACCATGTTTCTCCAAACACATAATATGCATAAAAAATGTGAGTACTTTGTAAGTGTAGTGTTGAATTAATTATAACAAAGTGAGCATGCCCATGGATGATGCAGTCAATCAATCAATGAGAACATTGTCACCAAAGATGTCCCTTGGCCCCTTCTAGTCACTAACTACCTCCTCCTTAGGTAACCCTATAATAGCTTTGAAAATCAAGTTTAGCTTTTTGAACTTTATATAAGTAGAATTATACCATTTTTCTCTACCCCAAATAATGTTTGTAGGATTTGTCCATATTTCGTATAGGAATAGCTCGTTCATTATCATCAGAAATATAGGATTTCATTTATTGTTGATGTTGATTGAGGCGGGCTACTCGGATCTTCCTTCAGGAAGGTCTTGCTGCATGGACACAGGGGGCGCTGTCAGCGAGTGGCCTCTCCTGTCTTCTTCTACATGCTCTATTTCAGCTGCAGAGAATTTCCTTGACGCTTATCTGACTCGAAGTTTTAAGTTATAATTTTAAATATGCCATTCTGTTATTTTCTGTAAGCTTATATTTTTCTAATGGTATACTAATTTTTAACTAATATTTCAACTAATGTCATAAAATACCCTTAGCCTTATTTTTTGTTGTTTTTCTCACTATTATTAATGTTGAAGTTATCTAGTAATCTTTTCATTACCAAACCATTCATTTCCTCCATAATTTAATTTGGAATAATATCATTTTACTTTCAGATTCTATAAGAAATGAACAATTATTCACCACCTTTGGTTTGAAGTTAAAAATATATATTGGATTCAACTGATGACCAAAAGAATGAAAAATGAATTAAGGCAGGAATAATTTAGGGCATGGGAAAGATTAAGCTTACAGTGTCTTCTCCTGTATGTATGGTATAATTAGAATTATTGCAATGGATACAAATAGAAACATTATTTATGACCATATTATAAAAGGCATTGTGTTCCATATTTTAAGATTAAATGACATATTTTAAAATCTTGGGTGATTTTAATGAAGATAAAATGGAAAATTTTAGGTGGTTTTCTAAAATATTATAGATAGATAACACTGAAGTGGTTTTTTTCATCCACACTTCTTCATGTCCTGCTTTCTCTAGTTTTAAAAACTATCATTCTAAATTTGGGTTCCCCAGAAGCAAATACTTAGGTTAGGATTCAGTTGTTGTGAATTAAGGAAACACTTCATATGAAAACCAGGAAGAAAGCTGAGGTAAGAGAAGAGGAAGGGCCAAAAAAGGGTGCAATTTGAGACAACGCCCCAGTTTCAGCCATAAATTACACAGACATTGTTTTCTTCTGGCTCTGAAAACAGGAACTGGGCTTCTACTTGCATTTACCGTTTATTGAGTAAGGGATGACTGTCAGTTTCTTCTGCTCTGCGTTCTTCTGTAAGCAAATCTGCTCTAGTGTCCATTGGGCAGTATCCCAAAGCATGGTTGCAGCTAGGGGCGTGCTTATCCAGTCAAACACACTGAAAGTGGAGCGAGAGCCAGGTAGATAGGGATCTAAGGGGAACTGGCTGAGCACTGAGTTTCTAGTACACTATTCCTAACTATCCAATTCCCTACAGCCACACTGAATCTATACCCAAACCTAATCTTAGATATTTTAGAGTTTGTTCTTTATGAATAATCGGAAATACATATGTTGTTGAAAGTCTCTCTTATTACTATCTGAATTTCTTTCATCATATATGTGGAGAATCCTGGCTCTGAAGAGACTTTAAAATACTTAATTATATCATTATAATGACATGAATAATTTATTATTTCAGGTTAATTTTTAACATTGTTCAACTGGGTTTAGTGTTTATAATGTAACCAGAATATCTCAGTGGTTTTATTTCAAGCAAATGGATTTTATTATAAATAAAATAAAATGTAAAAAACTTTGAGGATTCTATAAAATTTTAACCTTTCTAAAGTCAAATGACTAATTAATATTAGGATCAACTAGTTAGTGATAGGTTTACATAAATTCATTGTATAGGTCTTTTTACAGTTCTATGCTGCAATCTCCCTTAATTCCAAATATGTATTGCTGAAAGCATCTTTGTCTAAAATCTAACAATTGAATGTGTTTGTGTGGTGATGGGGGCACAGGAGAGCAAAGGAGAAGGTACTTCTCATTTTTAAAGATAGGAGTAAGTTTATTAATGTTGATTGCATTCTAATTAGAATAGACACTCTTACTATTGTATCTATGAGTTACAGTATATTACCTATATTCTAATTCACTTTGATTTTCTTGAGATGTAAGTAGCAGGATTTAATGGTTATATTATTAAAATTCTTTAACCTACATGAACTACGATATGATAGCTCAATTGTAAATAAGAGAAGTTTCCTGTCAAGAGAGCAATCACTAAAAATTTAGCTGAATTTCACTAAACTATGAAAACTTTTAATTTTAAAAGTAGGCCAAGAATGTCTCAAGATTAGATTTTAATAAAGGATTGCAAATACTACATTCTTATAAATTTTGATGAAGCTAGCAAAACTGTGAGGACCTGGAAAGGAAGAATATTTTCAAGCAGAACTATCTGATTACTTGCAAACATGTAAGTAAAAGAAGTCTGTCCTGAATTCACTTAAAAATATTGGAAAGTATTTTATTTTACTTGAATCTCTCCATATAGTTCTGGTTGTCATTAACTGTAATATTTCTTCCAATGCATGTTTCAAAGGAAGGAATATATTCATAACTTTAAAAATATACCAGCAAGGTAATTTTGGATAATAGTTATCAACATTGGTTTAAGCTAGCTCTGAAGAGCACAAAATGCCCCAGCTCTCCATAGGGTGACAACCCAAGACAGTGTATTTAAACTATTATGAAAAATATACCTGTTGTCTCCTATTAATGAACACTGTGGCTATGACTCCTTGGTAGGAGAAGCAAAGTTACTTGGCGGTGTAAACACTTCAGTTATTTATACTGATTATGACCCATCAGTCAGAAACATAATGATTCCACCATATCCTCCTAAATATTGAACTTCCTGGCTCACTGTAATCCCCTTGACATTCCAAGATTCTACCTTGTATTTTCAACATCTATTCACTGAAAAATCATCTCCAAATCTCTCCCTTGTCCTTGGAAGAAGTTTATCTAATAGATCACTCATTGTTCCACATCACATTACTATTTATTTCACATGAATAGAAGCTTTGTTCAATAAAAGAGAAAAGATGCAAAAATTTGCAGGAGAGACAGGATTGGTAATATCAAGAATCCAAGATGAGAGATCCACTCTAAAATGCAAAATTGTTACATTTAATTTTTTTTAAAAGTTTGAGGAAAATAAAGAACACAGCAATGGTATGAAAAGCATGCTTTCACATATTCTGATTATGGGAAGCAGAGAAGACTTCATAAGGCTTCACACAGATGAGCCATATTGGAAAAATGCCCTCTTTCTGGAGTATAATAGGAGGAGGAAACCTTATGGTTATGTATTGCTCCATCTTTTCATTTCCACAGTAATCTACAAATATATGACCCACAAATAACCAACTCATTTAATGAATTAAAGGAAAAAAAGTAGCCCATTAGGGAAAATGTAGATAAACCTCCATAAATTGTATCAAATTGAATTAATACTGAGCAGAAGACTATTTAACAGATGAAACAAATATTGGAGACAAATATTCTATAAATAGAAGATAATTTTACTCTGTTAATTTGACTGGATCATTGTACCCAGACATTTGGTCCCACAATAGCCTGGATGTTGCTGTGAAGGTATTTATGGGGGGGAGATCCCCAAAGGATGGAATTTATTTATAAAAATTTGTTAATTTATTCTGTCATGTTTAAACTTCAGTAACCTTCAAAGTGCTCTCCCATTTGAGATGTTTTTCCACTGCGCGAAATGGTTTTTGCAGTCATTGATTTTGATGCCTTTTAGTTCTTCTGCCATTTTTTTCTTTCACCTCTTCCACATCAGCAAAATGCTACCCTCTGGGGGAATAAAAAAAAAAGTCACTCAGAGTAAGATAAGGTGAATAGGAAGGGTGGAGCATGGGGCTTATACTGTTTTTGTGGTCGGAACTGCTGAACACTCAGTGCGGTGTGGGCAGGTGCTCTTGTAAATCACCCATCATGAAATGGCAAACATCGTTGCTCAGCCTTTTGACTAAGATCAAGTGAAATGGGCAAACACGTTGAAAAGTCTTCAAAAAAATTCACGGAAGCCAAACACAGCCTCTCGCAACAATGCCAGCTGGTACCCTGATACAGATGGGTTCCTAGGACACTCACCTAGAGGGGAAGCCTATACTACTAGAGGCCCACTCTTCAGAAGATAATTCCATTTCTGGGGGGGGTTCTCTCTCATATTAGATGAGATTACCATGTAAGTCACTACACCTTGAGTAGGCAGATTGCTTTTGAAAATAGGGGCAGGTTTTGTCCAATTAATTGATGGTCTTAAGAGAAAAAATATGATCCCATGAGGGAGAAGGAATTCTGCCTCCTCACTGTCTTCAAACTCAAGCTGCAACATTAACTCTCCTGTGGGTCTTCAGTTCTCAGCCTGCTCTGGACTTGCCAGTCCATCCCATCACATATGCCGGTTCCTTAAACTAAATCATTCTCTCTCTCTCTCATTCTGTGTACGGATATGTAAAATATGTACCTATGTACACATATACTTTATAGATGCATGTGA
The DNA here is from genome assembly GCA_004026545.1 of Mormoops blainvillei. Lineage (NCBI taxonomy): Eukaryota > Metazoa > Chordata > Mammalia > Chiroptera > Mormoopidae > Mormoops > Mormoops blainvillei. The sequence goes on from PVJD01000304.1 coordinate 319,039, forward strand.
ATCTGCATATATATTCATGAAAAAGAAAAAAGAAAAAGGAAAGGAAAAATATTCAAAACTGTATGCTTAATAAACTTTTTCTAAAATGGTCACATTGTGTATTATTTTTGTCTCCTATTTTAACGAATTGAAAAATGCTTTAAGCATACAAACAAAACTGTTGAAAGTTGATTTCATTTAGTCAATCAATCACTTATTGACAAGAGATAGTTCCGCTTTTTAGAATATTGTGTCATGTAAATGGGGTTAATTTGTACTCTGAGTGATTATAAGATCAGTGTATGATCTGAAAATGTGTTTGGCAGAATAAGTTATTTTAATATTGTTTAATTTATAATATGATGGACACTATAACTGAAAAAGTGGATATTATTTTAACAACAGGTGGTTTTTCAGAGTAGTTATTGAACTTGTGAATGTGAGGGATTAATACCTTAGGTCCCTTTTCTGCAATTTTTTTTGTATGATATGAACACATTTGGTTAGCATAATTTTCATCCTTGGTTTTAAAAATCTTAATTATATTGCAGTGATTTTTAATAAGAAAAAATGAATTTTAGCTCAATTTAAGGAAAAGTCGGATATTTATGGGGAAAGGAGCTTTAGGAAGAAAGCTCAAGGGGAAATGTCAGTACCTGACCAAGAAGAATGAAAATGTCATTTTGCATTTTAAGAAACATGATCATGACTTTGCCGTGAAAGTCACAAAATCTTTTATGGCAAGGGAAAACTTTACTTGACTAAGTGGTGCCAGGCATAGATGTATATCAAATCATAACTACAGTGCCTGCCAGAGAAATGTTCATGGACACCCAGGGAGGACAAGCCCTTTAATATTGCAGTGCGGTTTGCACTTACATTTGAGTGGAAATGTACCACAAGGACTACAATATTAAACTCTGTCAATTCTGGAATTTCAATTGTCTGCATGAATGAGTACCATTTCCTAATAATAGCCAGGAAGTCTGTTTTCAGTTGTAAACACTGCTCTTTTTGATGAAAAAAAATGCGATTTATGTTCTTAAGAAGTGTGAATACCCCTTGTAAACCCTACTTCCCCCAGTGTTAGTTTTATCGAGACTAGATTTACGGTCAATGAGCTAAGCAGTCTAATGCGACAGTGTGCCTAATGAGCGCCTTGCACATCACATGCACTGGTTACCTACGTAAGCACATGTCACTCTGGCAAACTCAGTCACAGCACACACATACCTTGAGAAGGCTGGAAATGCAGGTTTCATGGTGGCTGCCCAAACACGTTGCTAAACACGAAGGTGAGCTTGGGAGAAAAAAGGACACGTGGATTTCTTTGGAAAAACTGCTTTTCTGTTTTTTCTTTTTCCTATAGATACCGGTGATAGTTTTGTGGATATCGTTTTAAAGATTAGTTATGCAATAATTTGCATAATAATCAGCTCCCCTAATTCCATCATGAGCTTCACCAAGTTAAGACTTGTATTAATCATCATTTTTCTCAGTGAATAATGATGTTGATTAATTTTAACACATGCTCAAAAATTCATTGAATTTCACTTCTGTTGTTAATTTTTTAAATAAAAGTTTTATATGCACATGAGAAATATTCCCCAAAATTCTAAGATAAATAGAAAGTGAAACATTACTTTTAAATCTTTCTATTTTTATTTGTTTTGCTCTCTACCACTAAACTACAAATAATATGTACATGTATGAGAAATAAGGCATTTATTCTTCTAACTCTAATGCTGACCTCACCATGGCAACCAAATTCTCTGAATTATACTTTAATCTTTAACCCTTTTGCAAATATCATTGCTGATTGGGTTTTGTAGGAATCAGACTCTGAGATGAAGGTGAGTTTGTAGGAAGTGGATTACGGGGTGCTTTGACAGTCACAGCCTGTGGGGTGGGGTGGGGGGACAAGGGAAAAAGAACAGGCAAAGAGAAAGTAAGGCTGCCTGGAAGGCTTGACAGAACCCCCTGCAGATCCCGTGAAGAGTTCTGACACTGGAATGGCCTTACGTTGTCCCTGGTTGGGGCATTGAGGCCAGGAGTTTATAACCTGGCATTAGTCAGTCATTGGATGTCAGTTGCTCCCAGGGCAGGCTGTGGCCTTTGGTAGAGTGACTCTTTCAGCGAGGGGTGGCTTTGGAAGACCACCAGCTGGTCACAGTCCCAGCAGTAATGGAAGTAAGTTCCTCGGTGCGGAAGCAGAATCTAAGTGGACACCAGTTTCCGCTACACTTCATAGCTTTATCGAATGAAGAAAACCTGAATTTGTATTCCCTGGGCTTTTGATAGCATTACCCGAGGCGGTACAGCGACCCTACGGCGATCAGGAATACGGGCACCTTCCACCCTCCCGCTCTTTCTTCCGCCACACTGGTTTCTGTGTTTCCGAATACTCCACGTTCAAGGTGGTTGTTGTAGCTCCATTTCATGCCATTCCCGGCAGCAGAGAGAAGGGGCCAAACAGTGTGCCCCCACTGACTATTTACCTACAAATTCTTCTAGGTATTTCTGGTAAATAACACAGTCATGTGCTATATTTAGCATCTGAAAAGAGCATGGAATGCCAGCTTCAAGCTGAGTATATTGCAACACTGAAATAACTGAGTGTCTCACTGCAGAAGAGGGGGCATTGAATATGGGAAACCAGCAGGCTCTAAACACTCACACACACACACACACACACACACACACACACACACACACTTAAATATTTATATGTAATGTTCTTAAGTCTGTTCTTAGGTTTGAATAATTAAGTCTTAATTATTCATTCTAGTTGATTTCAAATATTGTTCTTAATTACATGATATTTGATTACTTTTGTGTTAAAGTCAATACAGTTTTATAATACTGAAGAAAATAGTTTAATGTATAGTATTTTATTTATCTCATTTAAATATAAATGCTTGAAAGCTCTACATTTATTAAGAAAATTCTTATTTATAAAGCTCTACCACACAAATAACTCACATTGCAAGGGAATTATCCAAACAAACAAACAAACAAAAAAAAAACACAATAAAACCCCAATGTTCTAACATGTGTTAAATTTTTAATTCCAAATGTACAAAATATTTGAAAATATTAAAATACTAAGAATGACTATAACTTGGTGAGCTAAGCAGGAAATAGGCAAAGCATCCTTGCCTAAAAATTACTGGAAGATAAAATATAGATTATAAGATATTTAAAGAGCAAAAAAAAAAAAAAGGTTATTACCAAGGAAAAGAAAGAAATTATTAAAAGTAGTTTGGGAATAAATATTGCTTTACACAACTTTATTGCTGTTCAGTAAGTGTAAGGTCATCTCTCATTAAGGAGTGCACAGTGAGAACAGTTGCAAAGTCCAATTGCATTGAGAACATATGGCAAGGAGACACCTGAAAAGACCAGGAAACACCTGGCAAAAGGAAAAGGGCGTGGGCAGTATGCTCTTTAGCTACAGCGCAACACAATAAAATATTATGCACTGTTTGTCAGTCTTTAGAGTAGATAATATGAGCCCTAAGCCAAAAATCTTCGGTGGTCATGTACTGAAAACTTTGTCAGCTAGAAAGTGAAATTCCAGGTGAGGAATGTAAATTGGAAAAGTATTCCAAGGAGATAAGTTGAATAAAGGATAGAACAATAAAAAATTAGGAATTTAACTATTGAAGAGGAATTATTTAATAAATCTTCAAATATATGAAGGGCTTTATGAAAGTATAATAATCAATTTTTTTCTTATATTGAAGACAGAACAGGGGGAGCCAGGCTTAATATTAAGCATGACAGATTTGAGTTAGTGAACAGTGAAATATTTTCTGACAGTGAGAAAGTTACAGTGAACCTTTTCAAAGGTCTTTCAAATAAGAATAGATTCTTACTTTTCTCTTATTCTGTATGAATAAGAGAAAAGTAAGAATCTGTATTGCCTAACTGATGATAGAAAAACTAGGTGATGTGATTCATTTTGACACTTATGATCTCATTGTATAAATAATGGATTGAGTATGAAGCATTCTTACTAAAATGCCATCCCAAAATTTAAAATAATCTTTCTATAGAAAAAAGCTATTATTAAAATGACTTGGAATGATATGATTCTCATTGGCATGAGCCTATCATAAGTGTACCATTTTTTAAATTAGGACCTAACAGAGCTAGGAAGAGATGAACTCAAACATGAAAACTGAATGAACATTCTTTAATACGTTTTGTAAAAGTTATTGAATATTTTTTAATTCACCCTTTTTAAGGTAGATGACAGTTTTAAAAACATTTATTTATGCATAGATTATAAATTGTAAATAAAGCATTTGTAACATAAACTGGCCACTTGTATCCTTTTTAGGTTCATTCACAATTCGTGGTTTCTTCTAAGTAACTCAGAGACATTCTCATGAGCTATTTTCACATCAGAAGAAAGCGAAACCTACTTTCCCAAAGATCTTTCATGCGCAACCACCAATAAGGAAGGAGACTCTCTACAACACTGTATGATGTTTCTTCCCTCGGGCTGCCAGCCTTGATTAAACTCTCTAAAAACATGGTATCCCTGAGCAGCCTTCTGTAGTCATAAGTTTCAATAGTAAAAATGACAGAATAAAGTTTATTATTATTCATGTAACATAGATTTTAAAATGGGCTTTTTTTAACCAAGTTTCATTTAATAGAAAGAGAATCTGTCAGTGTGAGGTTATTGAGGGCAGAATAGGCTGAATGTGTATAAAAGACAAGAAAAGATTTCTTTTTAAGGCTAGTAGTTTAAATTAATTTAGTTTAAACTGATAATGAATTATAAGGATTTTCTAAAGTTAAATTGGAAGCCTGTAAATTGAATCTTTGAAATATCTTTACATATCATAATTGTATGAAGCACATTTTTCAGACTGATTGCAAAAAAATCATTTTGTTTATCATCCCTAGGCTAAGATTTTTTTTCTTTTTGGTTAGGAAAATGCTCATAAGCTTCCCATTCTGACTTAAATAGCTTTCACAAGATTTAGGCTTTGGGCATGATCGAAGATGCGAGAGACTGGATTTTAGCCATCCTTGATAATCACTTCTGAAAAGCAATGACTAATTCTATCAGCTTCTGAAAAAGGATATAAATCTTGATGCTATTATCTATTTTGTCTTCTGAAAAAAACTAGAGAAAGACAAGAAAGGAATCTAATTTTGGTCTGTTTAGATTTCTTAGTCTCACTCATGCGTTTTCTCTAGAGTGTATATGTAAACACAAGCATAGGAACAAGGTTCATTTAATTTTAAACCATTACAGCAATGTTATAGTCTTCAGTAGTCAAATAACATTTGGATCTGAAAGAACAAATGGAAGAAATCCTGTTCAAGACCATGAGAAAAGGAGGCAAGTGCGAAATAATGTCAATGTCGAATATGTGAGAGAGAAAACAAGGAAAGAGAACCCAAATGAGGTTCATGGGCACCTGACAAGGCTCCCTTAGGGTTACTGGGAATAACACAATGTCTTCATTTAATTATTATAAGAGGAACATGGAAATAAAATCCCTCACTCTCATCTATAGTTGACACATAGGGAATGTTTAATTCTCATTTATTCTCTGAAATGTTCCTAAAACGAGTAGCTTGAGAAATCTGTGATCAAATCAGACAAATTATTTTTACATTCACTGAACAATGCATTCAACCGAAATTCATTTTGAATCAATAACCAAGCTATAGAGAACATGGAAGAAAGAATGGAACAAAACAAAAATCCTACTTTCCTTGATTTTACAATCAGGATCGTTTTGAAATGGAGAATTTGGGAAGATGACAGAGGTAACAAAATCCAAAATGATCCACCAAGAAAAACTCATTTGAAATCTATCATGGGTTGGGCATGTTTACATCTATGTGGAAGGAATTGTGCTTAAACTCTTTGTACCAGGGCCTTCCAGATCTTCCACATTCTGGCATGCTGAAAAGGCGATAATGCTTATATGGCAAAATGGAAGTGATCTGAAAAATTCTATATTGGGCTTGGTAAAAAAAATATACATATATACACTTTCCTTATGTTACATAATTATAAAAGAGATTGTTAAATCCTGTGAAATATATTAAATATTAACACATTGCATTTGCAAAACATTTAAAACAATTTTTTTCAATAACAAAATTGAACTTCCATCTGTGATCATTAATTTTCTTATTATATATATACACACACACATGTGTATACATGCATCATATATTAATTTTCTTATATATACATATATATATGTATATATATGTGTATATATGTATATATCATATATAGATATATATGTGATATATACATCTATATATATACTGGGTCTGGCAGAAGTAACACCCGACTGAGTGTGGTTGGTTGGGTAATAATATGGGTATAATAGTTTATAGTTTAAATTTGAACATTTCACCTGAAATATCATATGGTGTACTTGAGTGTGATATTGTTATGTTACAGAATTACATGTTTATGATTTTGTAATAAAACTGTTTGTAATAAAAAGGGGTGTTATTTGTGCTGAAATATATATATCTATACATGTATATATGATTTATCCATAAAGTATTGAGCTCCAGCCATGTATATGAAAAATAGAGACATTTATTGAAGATAGAAGATATAAAAAACATTGTACATAGGACAATGACACATCAGTACCCTTCAAAGTAGGAACCTTGGCACCTCACACCGTTCTCCCAAACACCATAAGAGGCTCTCCCATATTTTCCTGAATCTCATCAATGGCCTGAAATCTCTTCTCTTTAAAAAGTGATTTTTGATTTGGGAAAAGCCAGAAGTTGCAGGGCACCATGTCTGGGCTGTAAGGGGGCTGAGTAACCTGGGTGATTTAATGTTTCACCAAAAAACTCTGCACGAGATATGATGCATGAACAGGCGTGTTGTTGTGATGAAGCTGCCAATCACCAGTTGCCCGCAACTGTGGCCATTTTTGTTGTATTACATCTCAGCTGATGCAGAACATTGAGGTAGTGCTCCTTATAAATTGTGTGGCCTGGAGGGGCATACCCATGATGGACAGCACCTGTCCTGTCAAAAAACAGTTAACATGGTCTTGATCTTGCTGTGATTCTGCTGTGCCTTCTCCAGGTGTGGCGAACTAGGTGATTTTCATTGGGGTGACTGGGCCTTCATTTCCAGATCATGGCCATAGACCCATGATTCACCTCCAGTTATGACCTTTTGGGGCTCATTGGTAGCGATTTGAATCAAGTCATTAACAACTACAAAACAATGTTCATTCTGCTCTGGTAGCGGAAGCCATGGAACAAATTTCATACCAAGATCCTGTGTCAAAATCTTGGACACAGTAGTTTTTGAAATCTACAGGTCAGCGTCTGGTTCTCTCCCTACCCGTCACTCATTTTTGCTGATTGTAGCTCATGCAGTTCAACATTCTCAGGTGTTCTGCTTATTGCAGGCCTTCCAGAACATGGATCACTTTCAACAAATTCTTGACCATCTTTGAAGAGCTTGTGCTACACTTTTATTTGTGCTGTACCTATTACATCACCCCCCAAAGTCTTCTGAATCATGTGAATGGTTTTGGCAGAGGAATGTTGAAGCTAAATGCAACATTTGATGCTGATTCGTTGGCTCTACTCACTCATTTTGAATGCAATGGCCACACAGTACACATGCTCACTCAGTGGCTTCTACCACCCCCACTGACTAGTACAATGAAGTCATCACTGTTCACACATGTGTGTTCCAATTCACTCTCCTTCACTGCCAGGTTATATCGATGTTGTGCAAACCTTTCTCATTATATTAACAATGGCTGGACTTTTTCCAGCTTAGTGCTTGGAGAGTGGTGTCTCTGGAGAGGGCATGGGAGTTTCATGCCCTCCAACTCTCCATGCCTTGCCCCATATAGCTCTTCTATTTGGGTATGCCTGACTTTCAACCTTTATAACAAACAAGTAAACATTCTATGTGCCTTGGTTAACAATGAAGTAATCCTTTGGCAAATTTTATTGAGTGATACAACCTCCATCAACTTTCAGGAGAAACATTTTGGGAGGGTTCTTCCCAACGGCTTCTACCCCAGGTTTATAGTCAAAATCTAAAGTAGATTCTTGACTTGCAATTATGTAAAACAGTTATGGAATTTTTGCATACATGCAGTGCTTTCAATATAAAAATGTAAATGTGATATTTGGAATGATAAAAAGTAATATTATTGATCAACACTTTCTAATGATTACTTTTTAATTTTTTATAGTTGCCATGAAGGACAAGAATTTTTCACACAAGTCAACAGTACCAAACAACCACAGACTTTTTCTACAACAGAAACTCCTTTCCAAGTAAGCATTAACAAAAACTCATCGGTTAAGATTATGTTTCATATTTTTTTTGAAAATTAAGGCTGCTATTTAAATCTACCACCTTCAATTTTTATTGGTTAATAAATGTATTAAATGTAATAAATTGAGCTTTCTTAGCTGAACTTTCCTGATCACATAAATGTATTATTGAGCTTTCTTAGTTAAAATTTCCTGACCACATGAATATTCAATTCCGTTGAATTTTGCATGCCAAATATTTTTAAATGATGTTAAAGGGTTTTTTAGAGTGTAAATAAATGTCGCTTTCCTGGTCATAACAGTTATTTGCTAGCGTACAAATCACATTGTCTAATTCTTATTCATGAATGATTGTTATAGGAAGCCCTTTATGAAAGTATAAGATACATATTGAAAATCATCTCATAAGCAAACCAAAGTGTACAGCTTGATGAATTTTTGCAAACTAAATTTACCTGAAAATCAACTTCTAGCTCAAGGAAGATAACATTGTCAGCAACTTGGGTATCCCCTCATGCTCTTTTTAATCACTATCCCCATCTCCAATCCAAAGGCATAAACTATCTTGGCTTTTAAATCACATTTTATGTTGGCTCTCTTGGAATTTTATATTAATGGAATCATAGGCTATATATTTTATTGCAATTTTTTTTACCTAACAAGACATTTGGGAGATCCATCCATGTTACTTTATTTGGTAATGCTTTGATCATTTTCTTTTACAGAGTATTCCTTTGTATCAATATACTACAATTAATTTAACCATTTTACTGTTTACATATATGTGGGGTATTTCTAATTTTTGTCTCTTATGAATAATGTTTCTATAGGTTTTGTGGTATATATCTTTTGTTTTACATAAATATGAATTCTGCAAACCTATATGAAATTTTTGATCTTAGCATATGTACTTAACACTTTAGAAGATAATGCTTAAATCTCAAAATGGTTATAACAATTTTCACTCTGTCAGCACTGTTTGTGAGATGCTATTGATCTACATCCTTGTTGACATTTGGTATTTTCAAAATTTTAGCACTGTGTAATAAAATTAAGCCTTTGGTTTAATTTTAGGTGTGGATAGCTTCTCAGTGAACAAAACAACATAGTACTTGAACCTCAGATTCCTGCTGCCGAAATGGTCTGATAGCTTATGTGCTTCAAGGTATTCACTTATGCTGTGTATTTTAGGATTTAATTTTAAATTGGTTTGTTTTGATATGTCTTTGTGGAAAAATAATCTTTTTTCTACCATTTTTTCAAGGATTATCACTAGTGCTATTATTTTTAAATATTCACATAAAAAAAACAAAACCTTCAGTGATTATTATGAAAGAAAGTTGACTGAAGTAATAAGAATATCTGAAATAATTAAATGTGTTACTCAGAGGAAATGTTCACGGTTATAATGTTATACAGAATGCCTTGGCGGTGGATGCTAAGCTCTAAAAGCCAAAATTATAATTCGTAAGTGCAGGAGTTTTCAGAAAAAAGTTATATATACAGTACTGAACTATAATTAAAAATGTAAAGCTCTGAATGACCACAAAAATAATCTAAATCTCCCCCAAAATTGGTAATGCACTGTGGAACACCATGGCACACTTGTTAGGAACTTACACTTCTCTTATTTCATCTTAAGAAAGAGACTATGAAGAGATGAAACAGGGAGAGAGGAAGAAAGGGAGAGGGAGGAGGACAGGTCCATTAACGTGTTTTAAGATTATAGAAACTTAACTATAAGTAAGATCAAGATACAAAACCACCCCCAGAATTTTAAAATCAGAATTTAAAAACTCTACTCTGACCAGTAACTTTTAATTTCTCTAGTTAATAAACATGAATATATTCCTTCATAGCTCTTCTTTACACATAGCTTAGACCAGCGGTCCCCAACCTCTTTGGTACCAGGGACCAGTTTCCTAGAAGATGAGAGTGGGGGATTGGCGGGGCGGCAAGAGAATGGGAAACGGATCTCAGGTGTTCTTCTCTGCTACCTAGCCCCCTCTGTAGTCCGGGGAGGGTGGGGGTGGTGGTGATGACCAGGTTCCTAACAGGCTGCAGACTGGTACTCGTCCGCCGTCCGGGGATTGGGGACCCCCGACTTAGCATGCTTTCTGAAATATAGTTACCGTGTTCTCAAAGAAATTTAATTTTACTTATGCACTGTAAACTTTTTGTATTACTCTTGTATTAAAAATATGCCTTATCATCAGTGCCCCCCTCCCATTTTTGTATTCAATATGAATCCCAGTCTGCCCTTGATTATGGCTTCTTTGTATGACACACTATCACAGGTTCTCAGGGAAGGTCAAATACGATTTGTGCTGTAGGTTAGCTCAAATGCCAAACCAGGTGGGACAATTACAGAAATCCTTGCAGCTCTCAATCTGTATAAATCAATCAATCAGAAACATTTATTTATTTCTCCTGACCAAATTTAAGACTCTTTTTACTCCGACCAATTACATTTCAAATGCTTTTTTTTAAATGAGTTCAACCTTTTCAAATTTTAAGTCAGGCTGGCCAATGCCTTTTTGGTGGAACTTCTTTCATGCACACTGCCATCCCTCCTGTCCCTTCTATCTTTCATTTACCCAAACCTATTTAAGAATTTCAAATGACATGGCATTCAGTGTCACAGTGATTTGTTTATTCCACTGTCTTGGACAGCTATACCACTTACTGTCTGTGCCACGACTTTGACCTATAACATATGAGTTATATATCTTCATACTGTTTGTCATCTAAGCTTAATCTAACGACCTGATATTTCTTCACTGAGGGTGTGACTTGCGTAGCATTTATTTTTATTTCTGCACAGAATCTAACAAAAAAATATGATGTTTTATTTCAGTTTAAGGATAGCAATACTCTGATACTTTTTTTTTCAGTGTTTCACTGAACAGGAATCATTCTAAGTGTAGCCATTAGCTGGAAAAATGTCTCTTTTAAGCAGTAATTGCTTATGCCTTTCCAGGTTCATCAATTGCTGTTCCAATCTTGTCTTGCTGTTTTTTTTCTTGGCACTTTAAAACCATGATAAGATGGGATGACAACAATATTGCCCTCTAGGATGTTCAGAGAATGTTGTTAGCTAAGTTAGGGAGAAACTCCACTTCTAGGTGCTCCATGGACGATTGAACCAATTTCCTCCAGTGAACATGACATCATAAAAATACGGTTTATAATTGGATAGCTGCTTTGCACTGCACATATGCTTTCAAAATTTATTCACAGCAAGTGTGCACCGAGTGCTCATTAGGTACTAGATGTTATTTTAGGTAGTGAAGATTTAACCATAAACAAGAGACAAAATCTGCCCTGTCATGGCCACCAGTGTGACTTGACCAAAGACGTGAGTGGAAAGTGGCAAGAAATGAGATCAGAAAATCCGTTCTAGTTGAAACACAATACCCTTGTCATAATGGCAAACAGGGTTTCCATTTTTGTTGCTGGAGGGTCATGGGGAGGTTTTGTGTGGAGGTTTTGAGTGACCTGATATAGGTAGTAAAAATTTTATCTTGGCTACAATATGGTTCTCAGGGTTGAATTCTATTATGGATTTATTTTTTTTAAATTATACTATATAAATAACTACATGCAAATTATTAATTATAAAATGTTAGTTTTGTACAGTTATATAACATTATACACATGTATGCATCTGTATATCAGAATTTTAACAGTGGTTGTATATAGTGATGGGATTGAGAGTTTTAGCCAATCTCCACGGATACTTCACGGCTCTTGGGGAGGCAACCACAAGAATACTACGCAATAGTGTCTTTTGTCACTAATGCCTTCAGATTGTGTTCCTTCTATACTTATCAAGATGACTTTTTTAAAAAGATTTTATTTATTTATGTTTAGAGGCGGGGAAGGGACGGAGAAAGAGAGGGAAACATCAATGTGTGATTGCACTTGTGCGCCCCCTACTGGGGACCTGGCCCGCAACCCAGGCATGTACCCTGACTAGGGATCAAACTTTGTTTCGCAGGCTGACACTCAATCCACTGAGCCACACCAGCCAGGTCAGGATGACTTTCTAAAATAAAACTTTATTGAAGTTCCTCTCTGTTTAAAGTCCATCAGTAGCTGCCTATTGCTGTCTTGTGAAAACTTAGAAATTTTAGAAAAATCTAAAGGTCATCAGTCTCACATCTCCTTTATTGTCTTCTAGATGCAATATTCAAACCCACACGATCTCTTTGCTGTCACTAATATCTAAGCTCCGTCTAGCCTAGGCACCCATCCCTTTGCAGGAATTTCTTTCTACACTCCTGGGCAAAGCACGGGTGTCCACTCCTCAGAGAAGACTCCCTGTTTTTCCTGAGGTGCCTTTGCGAGGTGAGGCTATGGCACCCACTGATGACCTCTAATAAGGTAAACACTGCATTATGTCATAATTGTCTCTTCACCTGTCTGTCTTTCCACTAGGTTGTAACTTCCATAGGACTTAAGACTATATCTTTATGTCTCTGAAATTTGTAAATTTCATGGCACGATATTTAGTAACTGAATGACTTGTTTTTATTCAATCAATGACATGATATTGTGGGGTTTTGTTTATAAGGCACTGTTCAGTAAGGGTACAGAAAGCAATTCTAGGCCAGGCAAAATTTAACCTTCTTAATAAGGGATTTGGAGGAAGATATTTTTCAAAACAATGGTAAAGGCATTTTTGATGTAAAAATTATGAACATGCAAATATTTCTGAATGTATCCAGATTTTACCCCTCCTATTACAATTCAAACTTCATAAAATGCCAGATTCATTTGCTTTCTAGAGGAGGAACTTCTTCCCCTGATGAAAATATTTAAGGACTCCATTTATTCTAGTAGCTAATGTGAAAATTTCTTATGCTTGCATTCAGTCTTCCACATTATGCTCCTTATCTGTGATAGTAGAAAAAAAAATTACTCTGTAGAACTTACCATCTGAATTTCTGCTTCCTAAGAGAAAAACAAAATAACTCACTTGGCCATATATTCTTTGTTAAATAAAATATCAAGGGGGGCATTTTTTTTTTTTTTTTGCTTGAGATAGTAAATCTTCGAGGCAATGTTCAGAAGGCAGAAGTGAGATAAAATGAAGTAAATTGTTTTGTATAGCACAGTATGGAGATACTTTAGTTTATTTAGATAAGAAGGATGAGATCTTGGAGGTAGAAAGGGTAGGAAAATCCTTGGAAAACACCAAGAAGCTATTTATTTTTCTTATAACATGATTTAGGAAAGACCATTACTTCCTCCTAGAAACAGAACCTCCTATGTTTTAGTTAGGCACTGGGCTACCATTGTAATATCTGCATTTCCCAGCCTCCCTTGCAGCTGGATGTTGCTGGGATGCTTATGAGGGTGGGGGGAGCAATGGATGCCAGGCCTGTCCTGTGCTATTACATGAGATTAAAATAAGATTCCACTGTACTTGATCAACTGAATTCTTGGTTCATTTTGTTTCAGTACCTCAGTCTATTACTAACAAGGATGACTAACATGTCTAATTTTAAGACTTTTCTTTTGCATTTCTACAATTTATTCTTCCTGTTACCCCAACACTTCAATAAAAGCCTCCTACATTTTCATTCTTATGTAAGTGATTGGCACATATTTCCAAAAAGAGAGCAATCTGGAAAAGAATAGGACTTGAAGAAATGAAGAAGTAAGTAGAAGCATAAAATTAAAGTCAGAAGTAAGGATGAGAAACATAAATTCCCTTTGAATCCCCAGAGATATGCAGTGGAAATATGAATTTTCTTTTACATTTGTACTAGAAAGTAGTCACTTGTATCCACAGGAATACCTCCCAAGACCCTCAGTGGATGCTTAAAATCACAGGTAGCACCACACTGTATATAGACTATAAATTTACTTCTACATGTACACCTATGGTAAAGTTTGATTTATCAATTAGACAAAGTAAGAAATTAACAACAATAACAAGTAATAAAATGGAATGACTATAACAATACACTATAATAAAAGTCATTTGACTGTGGTATTATTAATTAAAATAAGAGTTACTTGAACCCAAGCACTGTGATATTGCCACAGTCGGTCTGGTAACTGACAGCTGCTGAGTGACTCAGGGCAGAGAGGCTGTGCTTCACGGAGGTGCTGGACAAGGTGGGATTCAAATCAGGGTGGGGCAGAATTGGATAGCGCAAGACTTTATCCCACTCCTGAGAATGGTATGCAATTTAAAACTTTTTTTTAATTTCTGGAATTTTCCATTTAATATTTTTGGATCATTGTTGAGCATGTGTAACTGAAACCATTGAAAGCAAAGCCATGGTAAAGAGGGACTATTGTAGTTTTACTTAAAACTTAAAGAAAAATTATCCGAACAGACTTGAAAACTTGAGCGTCACTTATAAATGACTCTTGGATTATATTAGTTTTCCGACCTCATTTCTTACTATTGCTCATTAATGAGCCCTTGGTTTTATTAAAGATAAGTACAGTTCCCTGGCTTCAGAACAGGTCATATTCTTACATAGACTATTTTCTTAAAGCTTTCCACCCTTCATCATCGCATATCCACTTACCTCTCTGGTTTTTTATTATAGTCTCTCTATTTAGGCAATTTGTTCTCAAGAAAGTTTGAAGAGATGCCTTATTTATAGATACCAAAAACATCTAGGCTATTTTAAATCTTAATAATATTCTTTGACCATTCTTTTATAATATCTGCTATTTAACCTTCAAATATAGCCATGTAAAATTGAGGTGATGCTGGAAGTTAGAAAACATCTGGATCTTATAGTAGGTATATAAAATTTTCCACACATAAACTTAGTAATCCTGTCTTTAAATGGCATTAAAAAATGAATGACTCATATAACGGGCCATGTACCTTGACTCTATAACTCAGATAAATCAATTACCTGTTTTTAACTACTTATTGATTTGGTAAGGGTAAGAGTAACTAAAACTATAGGTTGCTGCTTTCCAATACAAATCTACCCTGAAAATTTGTCACTGAACCTACTTCTAAACTATTACAGGTTTTGATCAGATCATTGTCTTTACTTATGTTTAGATTTTTTTTCAGCAATATATGTAAAGATAATTTCAGTATAATTGTCTTCTTTGAATTTCCTTCATCTCACAAAAATGAGATGAGTGAACTGATTCATTTATTTGCCGACAGTTTTTTGCTTAATAAAAATCTTACTGATACCTTAATAGATTCCCCAAGCTGGGGAAGACACTTGAGACCTTATGTAAGCAAAATCTTTGTTCTATTCTCAAAAATATTAGAGGTGAGAAGAATTGGGAGACCTGTAAACAATGAATTGTAATTAAGCAATATTTCAGTAGTATAAATTTTAAGTATGAATTGTAGCACAAAAACTATGCATGTATTTATTTTTCTGTTTACTTGCCCAAGTATGTAATGTTCCTATTATTAGGTAATACTATATCTATAGCCCCACTTTACATTTATTCTAAGTCTTCTTGGAAATCGCTTACAGAGCCTAAAAAGGGGGTCAAGTCCAGTAACTACATCAAACAGAGGCTCAATTAGGATCTGAATTGCCCACTTCTGTCTTTGATTCTTGCTACTGCAGCTGTTATTAAAGTTCACCACATAGAGGCTGAAGATGTTGGGTTAGTGTCACAGTGACTTCTCACTAGTTAACATTTCAGCCAATGTTGCAGTGGTTCTTCAGTGAGAACTTAGCTCATCCATTGCAACTTTCTGTCATGACCGTGACTGACCTTCCAAAACTATAGCCCAGATGTATAAATTCCATTCAAAGCTATCAGTCAGAATGACGGTTTGCCCGAAGAATGTTGTTTCAGAATTTAGTCATGTTCCCACATCTGTATGTACCAGTAGTCATGCTCTCCTTTACTCCCTGGCAATCCTCAATCCTTGGAATCTGGATTTCTTTTTTATCACCCAAGGGAGGTTACTCTTGAAGGTGTGATCAACATAACTTTTCTTATGAGAGCTACCTTTTGAAAGGTGATTTTATTAATCACCTCGAAGAAGTTACTTTTAAAGATTGCTCGGTTTCTGTCTTCCTAAAGTAAAAAAAAAAAATTAAATTTAAATTTAACCCCTGGTAGAGCATCCCACAACTACAATTACAATTGTCATTGCAGATATACAGGGACCGGTGGTGACACAAACAGTTGTGATCAATGTTACTTAATAAGATGGTTTCAGAAAAGACTCCACAAAAAAACCGATACTAGAACTAAGGATGGGAATGTGAGTATGTGTGTGTTATTCAGGTTGGACGAGGTAACAAAGCACATTCCAAAGTGGGGTCTGTGATAATAGGCTCAGAGCTAAGACACATGATGGTAATTTTTGGAAAAGTAAATAATTTAGTGTGGCTGGTACTCTGAACTTGAGTGGAGATCAGTGTAAGACAGATCACAGAGGTAGGCAAAGTAAATTAGGGACACTGTGGAAAACCTCGCTAAGCATTTTGGTCATTATCCTACAGTCAACCTAATGGTGAGTGAATTTAAATTTTATTCAGGACTTTGACATGATTACATTTACATTTTGAGTTATCACGCACCTAGCAGAGGGATTTGAGATATTAAACTCTCCAGATGAGAGAAATTTATTTTCTGAACTAAGGAGAAGAGTTTCAATTATATATGGATATTGTATTGACAGTCTTGGCCATGGTCAAGGCCCTTAATCTACTTAACTTGTTGGTATAATTTTATTGATTTTAGGCTTTTGTTTTTTTAACTGGGTCTGATGGTAATTTCTATTTAGCATTTAGGACATTTATTTTTTTTCTGTCTTTTTTTGATAATTTGCGTTGACATCTGTTCCTCACCCCTCTGTTTGCCAGTTTTGTGGTGAGCTGATCCCTGCACTTTTCCAGAGCTCCCTTGTCTGCAAACCTTTAGGCTGTCTACACCAACAGAAGGCTTTGGCAGGGGGAGAATACAGAAATCAGGACTTTTTGCCAGAACTTTTCTGCTTCTAGGCAGCACCCCAGCAGTGACTGCATCTTTTCAGGGCTCCAAATCCCAACCAAAAGCCCCCTTTTTCTTATTTCTTCCTCCTCCTAGTAAAGCAGCCACTTCATAGTCCCTGTTCCAAGTCCCTGTATCACCAGCTCCTCTCCACACTTCTATTCCTCTAGAGTTGGATATAAAAATAGACGCTTGCGGATAATCTCTGGTTTGCCTCATAGTTTCCATTTTGTTCTTTCAGCTCATTCCAGGTTGTAGCAACAAGTCTTCCATGTTAAGTACCGCTTTTTGAACTATGAAGCCTGAGTTCCATTTTCCTCAATGAACGCTGATTAAATTGCATTAAAAGTATCACAGGTGTTCAGCAACTGGAAGAGTTAAGAATACTCTCTCTGTACAGAGGGTCATGACTGTATACGGTTTTACGTTTTTAAAAGCAGTTCACATTCTTATTTTCATTTTATCCTGAAAACAGCCTTGTGAGGAGAGGCAGGAATCCAGAGATATATGCCTTTTCCTAAGTCTACAACAGAAAATATTAGCACTGTTAAGGGCCACTACAAGGAAAAAAAGTTCCTGATTCAGCATCTGATACTACACTGCCGTGTCTTTCATTTGTGGATGAATGTCTGAGACACCTTCAACTGTGCTGTATTATGTTGTCTTGCAATTTTTTAGCAATACTTCTCTTCTGAAACTATACCACAAGCAAAATTTAATGTATTTTATCTTTCTTTTGATTCACATAAATGCTGTCATTGTTGAAAGTTTCTATATTATACTTAATATTTGGCTACACATCATTTTAATATGATCTAAACTCTTCCCAGAATTTAGAACCTGGGAAAAAATTGGTAAAATAGAAAGGGAAACTTTGAATTTTCAACTCGGATTTAGGTTGTGAATACATTTGAGGAAGTGAGGTGTCCCTCTTCCTCGCTTGGCTGTCATCACCACTGTTTCTGTCCTGCATCTCAGAATCCTGGGAACCTTAAGAGACTCAAAATATTTATAATAAGACAGAAGGCCGAACATCTTACTAAAGGAACATTTCCTTAATCTGGGGCCAAACCCTCTCCAAGACTGTTCTAGAGCATCGGGTTGGGACAACTGAATGTAGAAAGATTTCAAATTTCCCTGGGGTCACCACACAGTTTGCAGATTTTAGAATGTGCACGTAAACAGATGCGTCCTCTGCAGAGCTGCTCCGAGGCAGCTCCCGCAGGAAAGGCACTTAGCCAGAGGGCACGAGGACTCCCTGTTTATGGAGGCCAGCTGTCCGTCTTGGTTTTCTCAAGGCTGATAGCTTAATCACCATGGTTTGGGATCTCTAACTCCCAAGTTTTCATTTTTGTCTGGTTCCAAACAAAGAGCATGTCCACCTTATTTTTCCCTAAATATTTCTGATTCCCTACCCCCTTTTTTAAATCATTATCACAAGTTTTTATAGCTTCAGTCTCTCCTACCCTTCAGGGAATGAATTATTTCCTGCTTCTTTTCGCCAACTGATCCAATTGTCCTTAAGCTCTTTCATCAGACCTTTCTTCTGCGGAAATAGCTTCAGTGGCTCCCTATTGTCTGCACCATAAACTCCAGTTTATGCCTTTAGGACAATTGTCACTGTAAGGTTAATCACAAACTTACCATTTTTGCAACATTGTACCTACTACCCATTACTTCCCTTTAAAACCTCAATTCTAGGAAAATAATATTTAGTAACTCTTAAATGATTTGTATGTGTATATGTATATGTGGTTACCTCAACCAATTTTATTTTTATTTCTCATTTTGAATGTTTTCCTCCTTTTTCAAGCTCACTATTACATATTTGTCAAGTTTCAATGAAAGGCCACTTCCTTAGTTATTTTTTAATAGTTCATCTTCTAATTTATGGCTTTTATTCTAATTCTTATATAATATCATCATGTATGTATATGCATGTGTTTATTATACAGAATATTTATGTCCTGAAGTCTCATTTCATTTAAATTGTAAGCAGATTAGAAACTGCAGTCAGTAATGTAGATTTCTTTGTGTGGTAATGTCACTTAACCTGATGCTTTGAATTCTTTAATATGATAGGAATCAAGGAACTATTTGTTTATTCCTTCGTAGGTTGCTCTGAGTCTACCCTCCCATAACACCTAATACAGTGCAACCTAAAGGATAAGTAGGCACGTAGTTTTTGCTTTTTTGGTAGGAAATGAAAGCAGACGTATTTGTACGTTCATTTACTCATTTTTATATATCCAAGACATCTTTGAACATTATCACAGTTTTTCAACTCCTTCAATTTTTGCCATTTTTCAAAAAGCTATCAAATCTGCAGTGTACACATTCTTCAATTGGAATATACAAATGTTTATTTTTAACCTTATCTTTGTCATTTTGAATCTCAGATTTTTATATATAATTTAAATGTGGTCTGATATATGACTTATGATTTATGTATTGGGCAAACTATGTAACAAATTCATACATTTCCATATATTTTTAATAACAGATTTGTTCTTAAAGACCCAAAATCCCAGTAAATGCACACAAAAACAACATCAAAGATTTGTTTTGTATCATTTATTTTCAGTGTGCTTTAATTGCACTGGAACTTTAATTGAGCTGTAATTGCATTTTATTGCATGCATTTGTATGAATTTAAAAATACTTAAAGCTGAAATGTGGTGGATGAAACAATTTCATGCACATAGCAAAACAGTTACCATAAAGAAAAGTTTTTTGCATCGCTTTTATAGTATCGCTGTCAAGAACTTTAAAAGTTAAGCTTACAGTCCAATCACATTTTCTTCATCTGTGCTTTTTATTTTCTGATTATCCCTTTTCTCACCCATCTCTGCTCTACTCTGTGTGCTGGGAGTTTGAACCTTTGTGAGTTTCCTTGCGGTCTGCCTTTATGTTGGATTCAGCCAATGGGAAGGCCTCTGCAGGAGGCGAAAGCTGTGAGGTAAGACTGATCTGGGTGTTTGTATTTATTACTCTGACCTTGGCCGCCTTCCTCTATGCCCACGACTCCTGACGGCTGTGCCGCTTTCATGCATTTAGCTCCGCTGGCTGTGCTCTTACAAGCACTGCGCCTTGTCTTTCTCCCTCTGCCCAGAATTGAACTGGCTTCATGCTGTTGCCAGTTCCTGGTTGTTTATATCTTCTTGGTGTCCTTAACTTCACCTTCACCTCCGTGTAGATTTCCTCTATGAAACTTACTTCAGTTAAACTTTTGAAGACCATCTGTTTCCCACTGGGAGCTTAACTGATACATTATCCATATAAATTTATGTCAGTTTCTTTTATGGGTCTTTAATATACAAGGAGATATATGTAATGTGGAACTAGGAAAAAATTAACTGTCTACTAACTACACCGGAGTGAGATTAGTTTTCTGACTCCACCCTCACATCCTTACTCACTAAGCACTAATTAAAGTGTAGCTCTACATCAGTTTGCAAAAGCTTTGAGTTCAAAATCTCAGTGTTGCTTCTTCTACCAATATTATTTATGTCAATGTTTTCTGGTTGGATTAGGCCAGAATGCAAAGTCTGTTTTTACCCTAAAGAAGATTACCAAAGTGAGACATCGCCCACATGCCTAGGTAAGAAAAGGTGCTACCACTGAGCTGTGGCTAATAACCACAAAAATCTCTTGACACATGACAACCCTTTTCAGTTTAATTATTTTCATTTTCATGGTTCTCTAGCTGTTGAGTTTTGCTAAAATATACCTAAAATTTATCTAAAAATATCACTTATTTCCTATTCCTCTTTTCTTTTCAGAGCCTCACCACAATTTTTCAGCTTGTCATGAATATAATCAAAGACCAGATTTCATAAGTTCCACAATTATTTTTGTTTATTCTTTCTATATTTTTATATTTAATGGGTCATCAGCTATTCTGCGTAAGTTTTAAGCAGATGTAGCATTATTTTCCCAGGTTCAATATTTGCATAGCAATAAGCACTTTATTGGCCATTTCTAACATGAAATTATTCCTGAAATTTTTCTACATTTTGTTTACTAAGTTAACCGAGATCTGTTCAGTATGCAGAGCCATTGACATTTTCACAGCCGGCATGGATGGCAACTGTTGAAGGGGGCCTGCCAAACAGATTATGTTACAGTTTAAGAAGTGAGACTTGCAAATGTCCTTCATTTAATATTAACGTATTTGATTTATATTTTTATCTGCACGTAATATAATCTGTGAACTATAGTAATAATGATTAATGCTTTACTGAGGGCGGTACAGGCCAAGTACTGTATTAAGTGCTGTTTTATATCACTCTGTTTAAACCTCTCAACTAAATTATGCTACATAATAATGAAATCTCCAATAACAGAAAAAGAAATAAAAAGTTATACTAGACCAGTAACGAGACCATAGTCACCCAGCTGATATGCTATGGAGAAATATCTCAAATTAAGTCTGTGTGACCTGGAATCTCATAGGGTCCCATAAACACTTACTGAGACCTTTCCATAATGTCGATAAGTAAAATTGTAGCATAATCACCTATATTAATGTAATAATGTAAAGCATATTTGATCACAGTCAAGGTATTCAGGCAGGTATAGAGTATATTAGATATAAAATTTCTCTCATGTCTTGTCTGACAAATAGGAATAAAAGAATGTGAAGATTCTAATTAAAAACTAATTAGTATTCCTTTTATTTGTATCCTTTTTTCATGACTACTCAAATATTCTTTTTCAAGTTATATTCCATTTCTATAGAAATGCAAGGTGCTGCCTCATTTTTTTTCTCAGCGGTTTCATTTTTGGAATAAAGGTCTTTTGCAATATCAAGATCATTTTATATTCATTAGAAAAAACATATGTGATATTGTAAATGTCTTTTATGTCAGCAGCAAGTTATTTTTTTCTATTCACACTTATGAGGGGCTTTAATTTATCATGTCATCCACCATCTGGTATTCAGGAGAGATTTTTATTACATTGTAATAAAGAGCATATCAAAAATGAAATTTTTGTTGCTAAGTAAATTCCATGTTTTTCTCTGGTAACTTTTCATTGATAATTATTTGTTATTTAAAATTTTGGTTAGTCTATTTTATAGTCACATGGAAAAACCTCTATGAAAGCCTTCTAAGTATGTTTAAGGTCATATTATATATAAAATACCATATTAAATATAATGCCTATTAGATAAAAGATATTTTGGAAATTTCAAAACTATTTGTATCTTTATAAATCTTGAAGTAATTGAGTGTGTTTGTTTGGGGAGAAATTGAGGTAGTGAGTGTATCCTGACATTTCTTTCTTGAAGCTTCAACAATTTCTTTCAACTTATTTTTCAGCCAAAACATAATGCTCCTCAAAGAGAAGACCCTTTCCAAATCTATTACTGTATTGTTCCTTAATGAGAATAATCAATATTGACTCAGCCCCAAAGAATCAGGATTAGATCATCTCTCTGAGGATGGAATTTCCTGTAAACAATACCTTCATTGTGAATAATCTATGGATGGATTCATGAGTTTAAAGTAGAAGTTCAGTCACCCAAGGCCAGCCGTATTTTATTTTAATGCATCTTCCTCTATAAAGTGTTACTGACTTATGAAAATGCATGGTTCCAGGGTCTTTTTCTATTCAAAAAAAAATCCATTGTGGTATTTTTGGACCACGGTGCAATGACATCCTTTCTACAAAAATGAGATGTCTGGAATCTCTATATTCTGCATTTCAGATTCTTCCAACTCAGATGTCAAAACAGTTATCTGATTAAGGGAACACACAAACAAAAGGAATATGAGCAACAGTCACAGGCTGCCCTGGCTTTATATGTTTATTTATTTTAAGAAAGGTAAAGCCACCGAAAAGGGAGTTAAATCTCCGGAACTTCTGACACATTTCCCCTGCACTTCTCATTTGCTTTCTGTTCTGGAATACCGTGAAACAGTCAGAGAGACATTGGGAACCTTTGATCTCACTGTATTTAATTAGGGAAACCAACAGGATCTTTTATGTTTAGAGGCCAGCAATGTGTAAAAAGCCGTGTTTAATGTGAAGCCTGACAAATTGTGGTGAGTATTTTTGGACAGCAGACCTCGCAGGCCCTTTGTTGTCTGCGCATTGTCAGCTTTTGGCCCAAAGAGAGTGGATTAACATAAAAAGAGAATCCTCCATTCCTGGGGCGTGCCTGGAAAGCATGAATCTGTCTCTTTTGATTTTTTTTTTTTCTGCGCTCTGTCAGGTACAATATAAAACTGTCTACAATTTATAGCCTTAAGCTTTTTTTTTAAATTGGCTTTAAGCTAGGTAGCTATCAACTCTGTGCCTCAGTTTTCCGTGTGGTAAAATAATAATATCTATTCCCTCTGTATTTCAGAGTAGTCTTCCAAGGATTAAAAAGCTAATTAATTTAAATCGTTTAGTGTTTCTCAGTGATATTATCAGGTATTACAATATATCAAAGTGTAACATATAACTTTCAAGGGGGAGACATGAAACACACTCATTTTAGGGAATTTTCAGTATAAGGTATGACTACAAAGTGAAGTTTGACTTTTTTCCAAGGTGGGAAGAAATATATATTTGTGGTATTTTCTTACACGGTACCTAAAAATTGAGGCAAAGCCTCTAGTTTCAACTCCTCCTAATCACTATGAAAAGATTCAGGGTCTCCTTGAAGTCTGATAGATCTGCAGCTTCTGCCAGACTTCTAGGTTGTAATCTTTGCCCTTGCAGGGAGCTCTGCGTCTTAGGTTCTTCTTCCATGGTCACCCCTCCTGTCACACCCTGGGATGTTCTCCCACATCCCCGGGGGTATTGCTGAGGGAAAAGTGTTACCTCCTACACTGAAAGTGTTACCATTGGTGTTTAGCTAGATACTGAGAAGGGGACAAAGGGAATTTAGACATTGAGCTTAATAAACTCCGAAGCAGTAGTCTATTTGCTTGCTGGCCAGGGTGCTACAACCTCACACCCCAGAAGAGTATAGCATTGCTCCACCAAGGGAATTAACTTCCTCACCCACCCCTTCACTACTTAACTGTTAGGGTGCAGGAGGGGAGGTGCTTGACCAAAGAGGTCTGTCGGCCTAACTAGGGGTATAAACCTATCCAAAGCCTACAAAAGCTTGGAAAATTGACTGTTTATTTAGAAAAAGCACCTGGTCCACCCAAGCCCGAACTAATACAATCCCAGGGGAACAAAGAAGCTCTCTCCTGCCTACCCAGTAACACACTCATACAGTGCACACACCTGTTCTCTCCATCGCCATGTGGTCCTAGCAGCCATGGCTCTTCAGACTCCAGGAGGAGCCTGAATACCACTGCCCTGCACTGGACTGCAGCTGGGAACACATGCTAAGCTAGCTGAATGCTGGGCTGGACTGGACTTCAACATGGAGCAGCAGTTCTGGACACAGGTTTTTGACTTGTTTGAGAGAACTGCTGGACTTTTTCAATGGCAAGATGGATGGAAATGGGGCATTGGGAAGTCAGGAGGAGAACCCTCTTAATTATACATCATCAAAAAACCATACCATCCCCCTGTGTGGGTCTCAGGAAATTCTTTTCCTCTAGACACTGCAAGAGCTCATTTTCTACCAACAAAAGGACCTGTAGACCTCAGTCTTGTGGAATATCCGAGAGACCCTCTTTTTCCTCTGTTCAACATCTCATCCCTTTATAGGCACTAATCACTCTTCCGTAGCATAATCCTTCAATGGTCTCAATGCTTACAGTTTAAATTCTCTATAAGTGGAAAAGGAAGTCCATATGTAGCAAAGTCAGGAACCCCATATCACTCCCCATTTTGGGCAACTTCATTATTATGCAGATAACTCTTCCAGCAATCAGATCTTCTGGTTCCTGGAAGAAGCCCAACTATGATTTAATTCAGCGTCCTGTGCTGTGAATGCACTTGCAGAAGCAAGGGGGAGGAAACTGAATATTGATCACACGTCTACCCATGTTATCCTTTGTGTAGTCTCCTTTTCCTAGGTTTTAAAGCCTAATGGAAGAAAACTAAGATGTGTAAAGACTCTTCCTGTTGAAGTGCATTAGAATTTCATGCTGTCTAAACTTAACTCGCATTTCCATGTGTGAAATAAGTCCTAAACCTTTATTTCCTGGCCACCCAACATTTTCATGTTCAGCATACAATTTGGACAAAAACTTATACACACACACACCCCTTTGATTTCAACGTATCCCTATATCCACCCAATCGTTGTATACCTTAAATTAGCATATATACCTGTCTTATTTTTTTCCTTTTTTAGGGTAATACCCTGTTTTATTGTATTTTTTCTAATTTTATGCATAATAACTTTCCTGTTTTTTCCTCCTCTTGACTTTCTCTTAACTTCTTTTATTTTTCAGTATTTTTAAAAACAATTGTTTCTTTTCACATTTTTGCCTAATTAGATGTTATTCAGATCAGTTTAACATGTATTTTTGGATGCTCAATATATGCAAATAAACTTGCTAGGCACGATAGAATATCTAAGCAGCTCACATGAGTTTTCAGTCTTTTTGTTTTCTTAAGATTTTGTTTATTTTATTACTTTTAGACAGAGGGGAAGGGAGTGAGAAAGGGAGGGATAGAAACGTCAATGTGTAGTTGCCTCTCACGTGCCCCCTACTGGGGACCTGGCCGGCAACCCCAGCATGTGCCCTGACTGGGGCGTCAAATCGACAACCCTTTGGTTCTCAGGCAGACACTCAATCCACTGAGCTACATCATCCGGGGCTCAAAGTCTTTATTTGATCTGGTTTACACTAAAATCTTACAGATTTTCTTCTTTCCTGGTTTCCAGGAACCTTGAAATACTTGCACTGTGTTCAGTTTTTCTTCCTAAAACTCGTTAAGTCATTATTCTTTGTCTTTAGGCCCTATTACCAAGTGAAACTATATTGAAGGTTGGTAATGACCTACTTCTTAAAAAACCTAATGTCTACTTTTTCGGTATCAATTTAAATTATTTCTACTGCACATGACAGTATAGAACAAAGGTTATACTTAGTGCTATTTTTCCCCCAGTTTCTCTGACGGTGCACAGATCCTAGAACCTGCTTTTACTGCACTTACCACTCATTCTCAGCTGCTCTACAGGCTTCCTGATCTCTCGGTCCCCTTCACTGACACATTTTCTCTCAGGCATCTATTTGTGCCACTGATTTCTTCAACCTATTCATGTCTTTTTAGATCTTTTTCCCAATTTGGATTTTTTTGCCTGTGTTCCTGATTTGTAGTATAATTCCCCATAGGGCATTTTCAATGAATATGCTTTAATCTGCCTCTCAATATGCCTCAACCTGAACTCATTGTTCTCACAGAAATATTTCTTACTTGTATTTAGCATCTACATTATTGATATTATTACAGTCTCTCCGGCAGATATCATTTGTTCCTTGTGGCCGATATATTCCCTATAAAACAAAGATCTGATGTGATTTTGAGTGTGTAAAATTGTTTTGTTTAAAAATTTCTTTTTGTGTATCTTTTCCTTTTACTAGGTCAAAAGCATAAAATTTTAGAGCTAAGGAACTCTAGAGGTTACTAATTTCCCTATTATTTAGATGAGTTTAGATGAGAACCCTGAGACCTTTGGGGTGACAGTGGAGGAGGGTGTCTCCTAGTTAGTTAATAAATATACTGTGTCTAAACTAAGTTTTTCTTACTCTCAACATTAAAGAAATTTAATGTCTTTTCTACTGCCATACTTTATGAACTTGCTTCCTATCTGCCTAAACATCCTCCAATAGGTTCTTTACTCCACCCTCATTATTTCATTTCTTAGAGATTTATCTGATACCTCTTAAATGTCTTACACAGAAGTAACCTAGCCTTAGCATATTGCATATAAAATAATGTTATTTGCTGGAGAAAAATAATAACTACACAATTTTTTAAAAAAGAATTTTAATTGCTTAGAAAGGTGTTCTATGACCTTTATAAGGTCTCAAGTCTCTTCACTTCCGTTTTCTACTGCTCTTCCCACGTGCTTTAGACTCCAGCATCATTTGAATAATCTGTCCTTTGATTATACCATGAAATATCAAAAAACAATGGCTTTACTTATGCCCTGTGTTCCTTCAGGGTCAAATACCATTCCTCCTCAAATACTGCACAACTGTTACTCATCTTTCTTCAAAGCGATATGTAGACACCATCATAGCAAGGTGGATAAAAGACCACGCTTTGGAACCACCGAGTCCTGGTTTTGAATCTGACCCTGACACCAGTAATATGAACCTAAATTAGTGCTCTAATAATGTTAAGTGAGATTTCAATCATTTGTAAATGTCCTTACTATTATTTACTCCCAGACTACTGTATAGATTAGGCAAGATAAACCATGTAAACATCTAGAAT
The DNA here is from genome assembly GCA_004026545.1 of Mormoops blainvillei. Classification (NCBI taxonomy): domain Eukaryota; kingdom Metazoa; phylum Chordata; class Mammalia; order Chiroptera; family Mormoopidae; genus Mormoops; species Mormoops blainvillei. The sequence goes on from PVJD01000304.1 coordinate 346,645, forward strand.
TGCTGTTACTATGAGGAGTAGAACTTATAATATAAGGAAGACTAAAAGGAAGAAGAGGAGGATGAGAGGACAAGGTACAATTTTAAGCGTATACGGTATCTCCCATTCTTTTGAAGTCATCTTTCCTTTCTCTTATTTCCAGTGCATTTTTTTTTGTTGCCTATTAAAGTATTACTTACAGATTTTGCTTAACAAGGCATATGCATTATACTTTTATTATCAGTAACTTAAGTTCAGGGAGAATATTGCATTCAAATTTGAATCTTCTTCCCTGCGTAATGTAGAACCTTGTACACAATAGACCCTTAGGCAATATTGAAATAATTAGCAATAGGTGGTTATAGGAATGCACAGCTGTCTCAGGAGGAGGAGGATCACACGGCAGGGTCGGTGTCTCAGCTTATACAACTGGGCTGGGTGATGCTCTCCATCACAAGCTCTGGTGCTAGAGGCAGAGGAAACAAAATCGAGCTGATCACAGAACAAGGAGTGGGTGGCACAGGCCCTTTTCTGCTATTGATTTGGGTTGTTAGGCAACACCTTTCTTAGATTTCTAAACTGAATGAAGATAAAAATATTGAGTGATGCCAGTTAAAACCATATAGCCTAATGCTGTAAGCACAAATACAAAAAAATTAAAGCCCTCCACATGCAATAATTTGAGTAAGATTGCTTTTGCTGGAATTAACAATTATTGGTAGATCTAGAGGAAGGTTGTACTTACTTCATGAATATATGCTAGAATTTGAGACATATGTAATACGTATTTTAACATATGAAAGTAGCATTTAGTCTGAGAAAAATATAGTCAAGCTTTTATTTAATGAAATTAGTTCTTAGGAAATATCTTTGAGATTTAAACAGATATCCCATCTTTTATATCTTCAAAATTTATTATGCTTACAATATGATCGATAATTGTGAAATGCTATGATGCCTGGATTTTACCATCGACATTCTCTTCAGTTGTAGTGTGTGCATCTTAAAGTTTCATGTATAAAAGGGGATTGTATATTCAAGAAAAACTCTCTTAAGTAAAAATCTTTTGAGTTGCAAATAAGAGATGTTTGTTGGAAGCAAACATATTTGCTGGGTGAATCTTTAGGGATATGTATAGATTAACATCACATTTGATACAATGAAATTTTTCAAAATAATTATAAAAATAGAAATGTCTGTAATATTGTCTCCAATTGTCAATTTCAATTTTAGGCTTGATATTTAAAAATTATAATTATTTTGCCAATGGCAATTGTGACAAAGTCAGATTTGATTGGTAGAATGCATTTAGGTTCATCTTTCTTACCTGTTATATACGATTAGAGTACTTTTCTTGAATGAGTTTGTTAGCTCAGAAACATCCTTACTGTTCAGTATTTTTCAACAATATATCCATGTTTATTTCTTAGATTTTAATGTACTTCCTACCATTTGCCAGGTATGTTTATATTTATTATCTCATCCTCACACTAAAACAATACTGTGAAGGAATCTCCTCTTTATGTAAATCCGAGGGCCAGGGCGGTTTAGTAGCTTGACCAAAGCCACATAAATAGTAAATGACAAAACTGATTTGAAAAAAGATTTTATAACTTAACATAACTGTTCATTGAAACTTTCATTTGTTCAAGTGTTTCTTTTTGTGAGCCAAAAACTACTTTCAGCCCTGGGATTATATAAAGGAAACCAAACAGATGAAGTCAATACTCTCATGGCATTTACGTGCTAACAAGAGGGGAAAGATAACAAATAGCTTTAAAAAGAAAATAGTTCCAAAAACATAATAAAACTGAGTAATATGATAGAGGGTGACATGTGAAAAGGAGGGTTATTCTTGGATGAGAGAGTTCTAAAAGACCTCTTTGATCTGAGATTTCATTAATGGGAAGAAAATAAGCCGTCTACAGCAAGATGCAGAATAGGGAATAGTTTAGTTCGCTTTTTCCATTTTAGGTTTTAATGTTTTAATTTTTAAATATTTTCTTTTTAGTTAATTAAATTTATGGGGGTGGCATGGATTAATAAGATTATATAGGTTTCAAGGGCACATTTCTGTGATCCATGGTCCCTACACACTGCGTTGTGTTCCTACCACCCAAAGTCAAACCACCTTTCATCAATGTGCAGTTGAGTGAAAGCCGCAGTGAATGTCTGTTTTCTTTGTCTCCCATTACCCTTTTTTTGAAAAGTATTAGTGTTCTATATACTAATTGCACATTTCTCTTATTGTTTTTCTTTGTGCACAATCTAATATGAAGGTACATGGTAGTATTGACACATACATAGCCTAGAAAAGGAGCAAAAATATGTGGTGTATTTCCCTATGTTGTGGTGCAATGCACTTAACACATTAAGTTTTAAAATTACACTCTCAAAGCCTCTGACAGAACTTTGACATATTTTAGAAATGTTAATAAAGTTAACATTAATTTTAGTGAAACAAATTTAAAAACATTGAGTCCTCACATTATTTGCTTACAAACATAGGATTATATGAGGATGTATACAGATAAACCTTTGTTGCTAATTTCTCCTAGTTGAATATTGGAAAGGTTGTCTTGAAAATGTTAAGGCACAGAATCATGGAAGATAGTTTTTAAATAAATCTCAGAGGTCATCTAATTCAACTTCCCACAGGATGCACTTATATATGTATTTGTTTTATTTATCAAATCAAATTGCTTTCCAACCAAAGACCTTGATGATTTCTCATCACCTTTCGTGTGAAGCTCTAAGTCCTTAATGTGAGTCATAATGCCATAAACAGGAATGGATTCTCACTGACTATGTCTGAATCTCACAGATTGACCCCTTATATGATATCATGGTTAGATAATTTGTCTTTGAAAGCTGTAGTGAATATCTGCTTTCTCTGCAATAATTGCTAAACTGCTAAAAAAAAACAGGCATCTAAGTTAATGAGGAAGATATGGCTTAACATTAAACAAAAGTTTTTAAATTTAGCTAAGCTTTAAATTCCTCCTTTGTAAAATATTCATTTCTTTTTTCTTTTTTGCTCCTTTAGGAAATGTTTATTTACTAATCATCTACTTTACGTCAGACGTTATGATAGGATTACAGTATCATGGGGATTGCCATAGCTGGGACTTCTGCTCTCGTGAGTCTCACATTTACTGACATTATTATGAAGGGGATAGATAATACACATATAAAAGAAAGAATGAATTAACACATTTGTTGAAAAAAATCAATAGTTTTATGAAATAGAGAAAAGCAGGCAGGTGTTAAAGGCTGAGCTGAAGGGGAAGTTTAGGTTGCTAACTAACTGATATGAAGGGCTAGAGGAAGACTACCACTCAAGCAAAGGTACAGCGAGAAGGAAGTCCCAGTGCAGCAAAGGGTTTCAGTGATTTCTGAGAAGTAACAGAAAGCCAGTGTAATGGCAGGATGATAGTGACTGAGGGCTGAGACCTCGGTCATCAGAAGAGGTTGGAGATGTTGGGAGAGCTGTGGTCATGAATGAGTGGCTTTGGGTTTAATGCTAAGAAAAGACAAATCATTAGAGGGTTCTAAGTAAAAGAATTCCATTCCATTCCATTCATGTTTGTAAAATAATTACTCAGATTGTGGGCAATGTATTAAGAAACAAAAAATGGAGTTGGAAATGACAGTTCAATAGCTGTTGCATTACGTGATGACAGTTAAGCAATGTGGGTAGATTCAGGAACATTTTGGATGTAGAATCAACAGAAACTTATATATAAGGAAAAGGTATTTATCAAATATGAATCTCCTAATTTCTTATTTTAGTAAGTAGATGAATAGTAGTATTTATCACAAGAAAATATATTTGTACATCTTTGTAAACATTTATTATGAAAGGTGTTTTAAGCCTCATAAGATGAGACAAAGATCATTTAACAAGGAAAGATAAATGTAAATATGTAACATAGTTTAAACATTATAAAATGTCTTTTACATTCTCTAATAGTGTTATTTTAATAAAAGAAAATCAAAATAGTAAAAAATATAAAAGGATTAACATTTTTGAAAAAATAAAGTTTAATGTGCACTTTGAAAAGAAATTTAAAAATTTAAATAAGAAGAATAAAACAAGCATTCCAGTAAAATAGTGAGCAATGGTCACCACAGGCAATTTTTAAAAAATAAGTATAAATGATAGATATATTCCAACCCCTTTGGAGACCAAAACAATGAAATTTTTACTAATAAAACTGTCACATTAAAATAAAGAATAACATGTGAGGCAAGAGTATCAGAGGAATATTTATTCTCATTCACTTCAGGAGGAAGAGTAGGTTTGATGTAACCCTTCATAGGAAGGTATTTTAATTCATAGCAAAGGTGTTCCAAATAACCTCCTTCAACACAGTAATTCCTGTTCTAGGACATTAATAATAAGTATGTGTGAAAATATTACCTCTATCTGACTGTAATATTGTCTATAATAATAAAACCTTAGTAATAGCTCAATATTCTATTATAGAATATTGGCCAAATAAGTTATTGTAAATGCATTTAGGAGAACACATATTCAGATATAAAGATATCCACAATATGTTATTATATGAATATACTCATTAACAAAACATTGCATAAGTTGTATTTATAGCTATATGAAATGAAATGATATATAGAAAAGCAGATCGTAGATGTGATTAATAGATAGATGAAAGGTAAATAGGTAGGTAGATAGATAGATGGTAAATGAACAGATAGACTGGCAAAGTTCAGTGAGGTAAGAGAAATAAGATTAGGCCTGTTGAAGAGATGTAAATAATTGCCGGAAATTGTTTCCAAAGGGGTCGGAAAAAAGGAGAGAAGGAAGAAGAGGGTGGAATGGGCCGGAGTGGAGCCCGGCAAGGCAGGCAGGAGGGCAGCGCGTTGCGCTGCGATGAGAAATTGTTCATGATCCAGCGATGGGGTCTGCAGAGCTGGCCGTACGGCTGTGCCGCTGGGAAATATGATCATGGCTGGTTCTGGGTCCACTGACGAAAATGCCTCAGCCAAAGCTAGAAACACCAGAGAGGCTAGATGCCAACTCCCTCCTTTTGTGGACGTATTTCGGTGTCAGCATACATCTGTATTGGTGGCAACTGTCACTTGTCAGAGCCGGAAGGTATCTCTTCCCTTTCACTGTTTCACTGCTTTCAAGTGCTTCTTGTTGTGAGGAGTCGGGAGGGAGCCAGGAGCCGTAATCTTAGTTCCGGGAGTACAGCGTGGAGTGTGCGAGGTGTGGGCTAACGGGCAGCAGGTGAATAACAGGCAGACAGAGTGAAGGAGCGAAAGTGGGAAGAAAGGTGTGGGGAGAAAAGAAGGCAGGCAGGAAAGGAGGAACGGAGGTAAAAATAAGGGAGGGAAGGAGGGAAAAAATAAAGCTGTATATATATGTATATGTATATATATACACATATATATCAAGAATATCAAGCGATTTTCTTAAAATTGTCATAAAAGGGTGTATTTTGTATTTTTTCACAGTGACAATATATCTCTGTTTCATTAAGAAAAAAGAAGGTTATACATTGACTTAGATAGATCACTAAACTTTTTGTGAGGTGACATAGCTTCCAGCTCTGGCTTTACTCGAAGTCTGTAATTGTAAGTAACTGTCTCATAACGCTAGCCACTTAGTTTTCTTGCTAGGTGACACGTAGATGTGAAAGTCAATGTAATTCTGAAGGTCAACTATAATGCTATTCAGTCACTGTTTCTTTGTAGAAACTCGTAGAACTAAGGACAGAAACTCTGTGAAAGGTATGTTTCAATGTCATTGGTTAGAAAAGTTTGTGGCAGAGGACTAACACTACTTTTTTCTTTATGATAGTTAAAAATAGAAGTGAGGCTATAAATACACAATTCCTATACCTACATTCGATATTGGCTCAGGGAAAAAAGGCTATTATAGGAGTATTTGCTAATTTAAGTTTATGTATAGAAAGATTAAATGTCCCTCTTTCTATATGTATATATATCCCTATAATTATGACCGGATTTTTTTTAACCTACTAATTATTATCTCAAGGCAAATCAAATATATACATTGTGTTAAAATCTATTCTATATAAGACATTATTGTTTTCTGTAAGAGAGCTTTTGACGATAAAACTTGTTTATGGCTCAAAAAGAACCAAAGCCTATACAGTGGTGCTTTGGTACTCGTCAGCTTCAGAACTTGTCAAACTTGGTATTCATCACATTTTGACAAGAAAGAGTGTTTCAGCACTCAGCACTTGCTTGCCACTCATGGCACTTGCTGGAACTAGTATGAGTCAGATGTCACTTTGCAAGAGAAAACACTTCAACAATCGTCACTTCTTCGCCACTCTTCAGGAAGGAATTAACGATGAGTACCGAGGTACCACTGTAACACATTTGAGTCACTCTTTATTGCATTACTAAAAATCATGCTATTTTTATGTATGTAAAATTGAGAGCAATGTATCAAGTTACTTGATATTAACATTCTAACATCTCTCTTTAATATCTGCTGTACAAAAAAATATAGAAAGAAATCTAAAATGTGATAGTCTGACAATCAGGAAGTATCATTAACTGTTACACCGTATACCACTTTCCTCCAAGTCTTGTTTTCTTTTTCTTTTTTTTTTTAAAGATTTCCTTATGTTTTTATTTTTAGACAGAGGGGAAGGGAGGGAGAAAAAGAGGGAGAGAAATATCAATGCGTGGCTGCTTCTCGTGCACCCTCTACTGGGTACCTGGCCCGCAACCCAGACATGTGTCCTGACTGGGGAATCAAACCAGCAGCCCTTTGGTTCACAGGCCGACCATCAATCCACTGAGCTACACCAGCAAGGGCAATGTTTTATTTTATTTTGCATAAACAAAGTAGATGTTTTGTACATTGTTTTTCCATTTTTAAGCAATTTATTTGTGATATTTGGAGCTCTCATGAAAGAACTTTTACTTAGTGAAATAATGTAGTAGTGATGACAGGTCCTGAAATGGTGGGAATTTCAATAAATTCATGAAACAAACATGGATGTAATTAAAAAAACAAAAAGTGTCTCCAATAGGTTATAATTTTCCAAATTTATTCCAATATAAATAAATATCATTTTATTCTACAACCTAAATTTATAAAGATAAAATTATTTGTTGTGGTGTATTTATTTAGTGTATATTCAATGATATTTTGTTTTAGTTTTCCATCTTTATCGAAGTATAACTCACAAATAAAATATATTTAAGGTGTTAAATGTGATTTGACCTATGTATACATTGTGAAATGATTATTGCAATCAGATTAATTAATACATCCATCACCTCACATAGTCTCACTTTTTTGTGTTTGCGGTGAAAAGACAGGTTTGGTCTCTTAGTAGATTTTAAATATGCAACATAGTATTATTAACTATACTCAACATGATGTATATTTGATACCCAGAAATTATCTTGCACCTGAAAGCTTATACGTTTTGACCAGCATCTTCCCCTCTTCCATATCCTCCCAGCCCTGGAATCCAGCATTCTAATCTTTCCATGTAACATAATTTTTTTTAGGTTACACATAAAAATAGGATCATATAGTATTTGTCTTTGGCTAATTTTGCTCAGCATAATGTCAATTACTTTCATCTGTATAATTGACAATGGCAGGATTTTCTTCTTTCTCATGACTTAATTATATATATGTACGCACATATATATGATACATATACATATATGTATATGTGATAACTATATATAATTATCATTTTTGTTCATTCATCTGTCTGATTTTGTTGAATGGTCTCTATGTTTTCATGTAGCTTACTTGACTTCCTTAAGACATGTTTTTCTTTATCAAGCAAATCACATATTTCCTTTCTTTGGGGCCTGTTATTGGAAAACTGTGTTCCTTTAGGGGTATCATGTTTTGTTTTTTAAACTTTTTAAATGTTCCTTAACATTCTTCATCGCTGTTTTCAAGTTTGAATAACTAGTTACCTCCTCCATCTCTGCTCACTGGCCGTGGGCAAAGCCAGTCGGCCCCGATGGCGATCCTGATGCTTTTCAGGCTTTTTCTGTGGATATGCTTGGAAGCTACTTCTTGTTCCCTCTTGGGGGTAATTCTTAAGACTGTATGCCCTCTCAATCATGCAAAGTCAGGCCCCATGTTGACTGTCTCCCTTTTGTTTTCTCGAGGGCAGTGAGGGCTCAGTGTGTGTGCTTTTTCCCAATCTGATAGAGTCAGTGTCTTTCTCTGTGTGTTTGTTTACCAGCTGTCTGCAAAGGTTCCCCACGCACCCACTCACCAGCCTTGGGTGCACACACAGGGAGCCAGCCACGGGATGTCAGTGTGTTGGGTAATGCATGCCAAGTGTTGGGGGTGCCATCAAGGGGATCTGCAGGTGAGGAATCCCCTGTGGCTTGTGAGCAGGCTTCCTGATGGCATCCAAGAAGTGATTAGCTAGGTCCTTGTCCCTCTGATGCTCTCAGAGCCCTAGGTGTTCTCCCAGACCCTCCTGGGTCCACCCCTGCTGTAAAATACACCTCTGTATTCTGGATGGGGCCAGAAAAACGTGGGCCTCTCTAGCAGGCTCGTCACAAAGGTGCAGACACCAGGGGCTGTGCACAGACTCCCACTTTCTTTCCTGGGAGAAACCGCAGGCCCGGACGGTCTCTCTGGGCAGCGAGCCTTGGAGCAGAGATGACGTGGGTGAAGTGAAACTGTCCCTCTTACCCTCTTCAATGCACCCAGTCTCAGAACTTCTTTTAATTTTCCCCAGTGCTGTGCTGGAAGGTCTCTGCCGGACCCCCAGACTTCCACAAAACACTGTCATCCACGAGTGATTGTCTAAATAGGTGTTTTTGTGGGGAAGACGGTAGAAATCTCCTACTTGGTCATTTAGCTGATGTCATTCCTCAATGATATTTTGCTCTGATTATAGTTTCCAATTTTTCTCTGAATTATATATTTTGTTATTATAAGTAAAGGTCTAAAAATTTTAAGTATCAAGAGAGCCAATGCCAAGAACTCTTTTTTTTTTTTTTAAGGCAGCTTAGGTAATTCAGGGGTCAGTGAGAAACACTGAAGGTGTTTCGGGAGAGAAGCATATTATGTTAGGAAACAGACACTAACCAATGATGATATTTCTTTGACGTGTCATAATGGGAGAGAAATCTGTAGAGAGAAGTAGAGAAAATTAAAATTAATTAGGAAAATGTATTTACCTTTTTCATTTAGTTATTTAAAAAATAAATTAATAATTCTAAAGTCGCTTATTTAAAACATTAAAACACATTTGTTGTTCTGTTACTGTTTTACTGTGTTAAAATAGGACACAATTCAAAGTAATATTACTTACCTGAGTCAACTTGGGTTAATCCTTATTAAGTTCGGTTGTGTGCTGAATTCATCAAAGATAAGAACAAGGAAACTAGAGAGTTCTCTTTCCATACTGCCTCTACTTTAATGCCATTTTTTATTGTTAGAGCACATTAGCTAATTTTGAAATCTATTTACTTCTTAATCACTGTACAGGTAGCATTTCCTTAGCATTTTCTATGAAGTAAATAATAATAATGTGGTAGATAAATAATGCCATAAATGAAAAAATAATGTTATCTTCATTTTACAGGTTAAAACAAAGCGGAGGCTTAGAGAGGTTAAATCACTTGCCTCATTTAATTCAGTTGGGAAGTGGTTGGCAGGACTTTGACTACAACTACTTCCCTTTCAGAGTTGAAACTGTAATGGGGTAGGTCAGAGCAGGGGTCCCTGGAAAACAAGGGAGACCCTGGAAAAACAGGGGAAAGCCCAGAGGCAGATTAGGTCAATTGAGGCTCCAGGCGCAGAAGAAAATATTGAGCCCCTTCAAAGAAAGAGACGAGGAAAATAAAAATACATGTTAACTGTATTTTTAAATAAATAAAAAATACTATGTACCATTAATGCTTTATTTCCAATAAAATTTGAATATAATATATGTATTACACATATGAAACCAAACTTGGTGTCATAAGAAAAAGCTGTAAAGTTGGGGTTTTGCGGGCCCCTTCAGAGGTCGGGACCCAGGGCGCGTGCGCGGTGCGCCTGCTGTTAAATCCGCCTCTGGGAAACCCCGCAAAGCAAAAAGTCCAGGGTAGGGGTGGGGTGGGAAGGGTGCCCAGGCAGCAGATTAAAAATAGCAGGCCTTCTCCAAGGCAGGGAGGAACTTCATGGAGCACAAGGGACAGGACTTAAGGCACATCGAGTAACAAAAACAGATGAACTCAGTCCCCACCTTCCCGAAGGGAGGAGCTGCCAAAGAGGGCGGCTGCCCCTGGCAAACTATAAACAAAGACAACCTGACTGTGAGAACCCTGAGCCAGCAGAGTTATTAGTGACGCAGCTGCCGCGGGGCGGGGGTGTCAGACAGCACCTGCTGAGCCGAGTTGAGGTGGTCAGATGCCCGACCCTAGACTAACAGATACCAGCACACCAGTGTGTGACTGAGAAAGTTCTGCCCTGACTAAAGATGGCAACCCAAAGAAGGTCAAGGGCACTGGGGAGCTGGTAAAAATGGTGGACACTGATGCGCTATCGGAAAAGCTGGACACTCCCACTTGCTTCCTGCATCCGTGGGATTTCGGGAGGCCCTTTTTCATGCAAAGGCACAAAAAGGCTCTCTCTTTCTCTGTCTTTCTCTCTTGCTCATGCTCTGGGTACAGGGCCTCTTTGTATAGGCGTTTGGTATGGAGGGGTCACTCCCTTGGTATGGAGGCCCTCCAGGGGCTTAGATCCTGCATGGGTGGGATCCCAGTACTAGAGTCAGGGTCCCATGCTGGGATGTATGCCTTCCTAGGCTCCAGCCTCTGGGACACTATATATGGCACCCGGTTCATGGGCCATTATATTGAGACTGGGAGCAGTGCACCACAGGTCCTGAAGGAGAGAGCTGCTGTGAGAAGATGGTGACCCTGAAACCCACAAGTGTAGATGCCAGAGAGGATGGAGATCAGTTTGTGTGACTGGTTTAAGGATAGTTAAGGACATGGGGAACTTCTGAGCATGGTTTTGGCTTATGGTCTTTGGAGAGCCAGAGCAGCTCTGGGCTTCATGGGAGAGAAGGGCTCAGAGCAGGGGTACTCTCAGCCTCCCCAGGGTTGGAACCCTGTTAATAAAACTCGTTTCCTTTAACACAAGTCATGGGTCATTATCTAAGGGCGATAAGTGACTGAATCCCAGTTTGCACAGCTACAAAACATCCATATTTTCAAGGTAGACAAATTAGACACATACTTTGTTTTCATATTGAATGTTTAAGATAAATTTTCACCATTTGGAATTTAACAGTTATAAAAATTAGCAGATTGTTGTGGCTTTGAAATCATCTTGATAATACATAGAACTTGGGGCCAATATCCATATTGTATGGTAGATAACAGAGGCTATTGGTGTTTTTAGTAATCATTATTACATTTATGTAAACTATATTTGTTTACATTAACAAATGTAAACGGAGGCCAATATATAATACAATTTGGATCAGGATAGGGATATGGATTGTTGCTGTTGATGCTCGTTTGTTCTTTCATGTTGTCAATAAAATAAATATAACAATAAAATAATAAGCACAGTGACTTTCATGTCAAATGTTAAATATGTTAAAAAAATTATTATAAATTCAGCCTGTGGAAGAATGGAGAAAAAGGGATAGAAAAAAACGAGACAGATATGGACACAAAGAATTCTTTCTCCAAAGAAAGAATACTTTATCCAAAAGGAAAAAAAAAAATTAGTGTTTTAAAGTATCACTTTTTTTCCATGACACTTGGATGTACATAGGTTATTCTAGTAAAGACTGCTTCGTTTTATAGTGGCATGTGGCAGGCTGGAAGAGAATTTATTCTGTTTTTATATTGTCTGGTCATATTCTACCAAACTCAAGGCAGCTGTCCTTTGGACTGTTTTGTTGCTGTGTTAGTGCTGTCTGCTTTAAGATTCCACAGTTGACTGTTTGATGGTCAAAGATAATAACCCTGAGTTGCAATGCTGGCTTTCTTATTGCTCACATGAACCTCTGAACAGGAAGCTTCATCTTTCTCTAGGGGTGTTCTTAGAACACTACTCCCAATACTTGCAACCTGTAGACTACTGAGTGAATTTATACTGAATGCTAACATACTGGGAGATATAACTAGATCTCAGAGGCAATATCCGCAGACCTATAAAGGAAACACAGGAGATCGAAATTCAAAGTGCTTCTACTCGCCAATAGCACTGGGCATTTATAAGCCCCATAGTTCATAATGCTTAATGATACAATCTTGAGTGGTTAGTGTTAGTGTTGATAGGCAAAGGAGTCCTTGTCAATAATTGTAGTGGGGAAATACAGAATAAAATATCTTGTTTATTCTCATGCTTCTTTTGCATCATTACAGTAATTCCTCAGAGGCACAAGATATCCTATTTACTCATTCTTTTCCAATGATATTTAAGCTAAACCTTGACTTCTCTCTATATTTAGTTAGCACATAGAAGAATAATTGAAAATGGTATTCTTTATTTTTATAGAAAAAGGTGGATACAGAATTATTGATTTTCCCATGAATGTAAAATTGTCTAAGATCAAGATATACAAGGTCTGCCTGAAAAAAGTTCAGCCAATTGTTAATATAATGAGAATAGTTTGCATGACATTGATATAACCTGTTAACCAAGGAAAATGGACTGCAATGTGCATGTGTGAACAATGACAACTTCACTGTACTAGTCAGTGGGGGTAATAGACACTGTTGATTGAGCATGTGTCCTTTGTGGCTCTCACATTCAAAATGCGTGAGTAGAGCAACAGATCTGCATCACACTTTGCATTAAGCTTGAACATTGCTCTGCAGAAACTATTGGGATGATTCAGAAGGCCACAGCTATGGGCAACTGGTGATTGGCAAGCTTCATTGCAGCAACGTGCCTCCTCATGCATCACATCTTGTGCAGAGTTTTTTGGTGAAACATCAAATCACCCAGGTGACTCAGGCCCCCTACAGCCCAGATTTGGTGCCCTGTGCCTTCTGTTTTTTCCCAAAACTAAAATCACTTTTGAAAAGGAAGAGATTTCAGGCTGTTGATGTGATTCAAGAAAATATGATGGGCAGCTGATGGCAAGTGGGAGAGCTGTGTGAAGTCCCAAGGTGCCTACTTTGAAGGGGACTGAGGCATCATTGTCCTATGTACAATGTTTCTTGTATCTTGTATCTTCTTCAATAAATATCGCTATTTTTCATATTACCTGGCTGGGTACTTTCTGGACAGAACTTGTTCGTAGCAGGATACGTACCTTCTCTTTGTGTCGAGTCATTACTTTCAAAGAAAACTTTGATTAGAGAGTTTAATTCCATACTGGCTAAGTTCAGCACTAATTAGCCGGGGACATCTGATTTACTGATAACCATACGATGCTATGCGTTGTATCCTCGGCATAGACACATGCTTATTAGCTCTTATCTCTTTGTTTTCTGTGGCTACGCAGATCTAAACATCACTTTTTTTTCACAATGCATGTGGAATACATGTACCACAAAGTGATATTTATCTGACTCCTTTTTTTTCCTCCTAGTGCAGATACCATAGGCCATGGTGAGGCCCACTCATGGCTCCATTGTTGCATTTGAGGTTATTAAAATGTATAGGTCCTGCTGTGCTTTTTAATGGCAACTTTCACAGCAAGTCAACACATCTAGGACAAATTTTCTCACAGAAACTCCATAAATATTACTAATTCAGGGAGATTTGCTTTCAGATCTTGATGTGACATGCAATTAAAAAACTGCCCCACATTGCTTATTCTACTATTTTTTATTTAAAAGAATGAGAGTGAGAGAAAGAGAGTGAGGAAGGAAGGAAGGAAGGAAGGAAGGAAGGAAGGAAGAAAGGAAGGAAGATGTGGGGTGAGAGAGGATTAAGGAGTCTGCAGGACTATAAAATGGCAAATGATAAAGTTTACTGTTATACTGGATGGCATGAACTAAAGAGCATATCAATTTAGTTGAGTTCAGTTGGTGTGTTTTGACAGATTTAATATTTCAGGTCAATACATTGGACCATGAGCTCTAGTATCCATCTCAAAGTTGAAAGGCAGCCAAAAGTTATATCAACTTCGGTGGCTGATATTTCATTCTTATTTGAGCAGAACAATTACAAGGCTATGAAGATAAATTACTAAGAATTCTTACATTAAACTCTTCTCTGGCTATGTGGCATGTATTTTTGATTTTTGTGCTAAGGTTTCTTTTCTCAGGAACCCTGCAAAAGGATACCAGTGAGCCTGATAGAAGGTGAAGGTAATCTAATGCAACAAACCTCACCTAGTAGTAACTGTGATGGTTTAGAGTCTTTTTAGTATAGTAGTTGACATGGAATTCAATAAATCAGATATACCAAATTTTGTCACTTTCTAAATAAGATAGAATACAATAGGATCTGGCATTTATCATCCATCTATTTGAGTCAATATCCTCCCTGGGAAGTTTCCATACATTTTGGTACTTAATTTAGATAAGATTGTGATTAAGCTTAAATTAATTGATCCAGTGTCTTCCAAGTGCTGAGCAAATATCTGATGCATGAAAAAGGACAAATATTTATCTATGACTTTCTCTTGGTCTCAGCAAGTATCATTAGTACATCTTACAAGAGAAGAAATTAACTTCCCCTAGATTATAATGCTAATGCAGCTGTTTACATAAACACACATTCATCTACCTATTTATAATTTTAAATAATTGTACTGGACAACTCCCTCTAATTAGACAGACACTTTTGTAGTGTAATTATGGAACGGTGGCAAGAAATATTATCTATGTTTCCTTTAGAATGTGAAAACCTGTGCTTTGTAATTTATTTTCTTTTCGTGAATAATATATTGGAATTTTTTGAATGATTCTGTGGTCCTGAGATTTATAATGAAGATATATTTACATTAATGTGGCCATCTATCAAGTAGTTCATAGTAATGCTTATCAGGCATGTACAGGCATGGCCAGCATATGACTTGTTTTCTATCATGCAGCACACTGACAGAGTCATCTAGAAAAAAAATTCAGAGTCTAAAAATTTGGTTAGGAGAGAAAGAGTGCATTACAGTACATGACAGATTGGCACTTTGGTTCAAGCAAGAGATTGATTGACCTATAGATTTTGCTCAAATCGGTAATGTACAATGCTGCAGGCATAGAGAAGCATTAGGTTATCAAGATGGATAGGCAGGGAGCACTTATTTTCCTTGGTCCTACTCTCTTCAAGATAATGTAGTAGCGGAGAGGCAAAAAGAACAATGGGAACTGAGCAGTTCCAGGAAGCTGACTTTGACAGATTTTACCTAGCAGAACATGCAGGCAGACTGCTTAACCTCCTTTTTCTTTGCACCTAAGGAGAAAATCTGTGCTAATTATATATGTTTTCATGACACAGACTGTTTACCAAGTTTTTAAAACATGCTCATCTCTCTATCACTATTCAATTACTATTTTGTTAATTCTCCTTTCCATTAAAACCAGTGAATAAACATTGTCTGACTCTGTCAGGGAAATTCTATTCTTCCTTGGGCACATTTTCAGTGACCAGTACCTGCCACTCAGATTTAGGATTATGGTGAGAATATCTCAGTAAATATAATATTAATGTATTTGTAACCACAATAAATAAATAGTTGAATTAAATAGATACATTTAAATTAATTATGTAAAAATGATTGAATATTAACCATTATTTCCTAGAGACTAGAGCTATGTCTTATTTCCTCTACAGATATGTTGGTGTTTCCTATCAGCTCTCCATTGCCACAATAGTGCAGAACATCAGAGCACTCTGAACCGAGTGGCTTAAAACAGCTGATAAAATTTGTTGTTTATGAGCCCGTGAGGGGGGACCTCCCCAAAACTGGAAATTGTTGTCTGGAGGGTGGGCTTCTTGTGGTACAGGCTTCCCCCATTAGGTGCTATTCTAGGAGCTCATCTGTATCAGTGCACCAGCTGGTGGTGTTGTGAAAGGCTGCATTCAGCTTCAATGATTTTTTTTCAAGACTTTGTCATTGTGTTTGCTCATTTCATGATGGGTGATTTACAAGGGCACCTGCCCCCACCATGCTGAATATTCAACATTTTTTTTTACCAAAAACGGCATTACCCTCATGTCCCACCCTCCCTACTCACCTGATCTCACCCTGAGTGACTTTGTTTTTTGCTTCCCTGATGAAAAAAGTCCTCAAAGGGAAAGGTTTTGCCCATGTAGAAGAGGTGGAACAAAAAATGGCAGAATCACTGAAAGGCATCGAAATCGATGAGTTCAAAAGCTGTTTTGAGCAGGGGAAAAAACATCTCGATAAGTGTAGTACATCAGATGGAGAGTACGCTGCAGGAGATTGCAGTTCAAACATGTAAGAATAAATACAGAAATTTTTATAAATACATTCTGGTTTTTTTTTTGTGTGTGTGTGCCCCTCGTTGCGTAGATAATCTGGATGTTTTTTCTAGTCTCATTCATATATTAGCAGCTAACTAAGGGGTAGGTAGGTGGCTGTTAAACACGCTTGGACCTTCTCACCTGGCTTGGGATAAGCTGGGTGTCAGTTGGTCATGGATTTTCTCAGCTTTGCTAGTCATCTTCTCTCATCATTCAGCTGAGAAGCCCAGGCATTTTGTCATGGTGAAAGAGAGAGAGAACAGGCATGTTAGACTTCCTGAGGACTGTCCTAGGAACTGACACTCCTGCCACATTCTATTGTTCAAAACAATTCACAAAACTTATCCAGATTCAAGGAGAAGGAATAAACTCCACCTCTCGATGGGAGAAACAGTAATCACATTGCAAAAGCATAAATGCAGAGGGAAGTGGGAGATGGGGGTACATTTGTAATCAATCTGCCGTATCGACTCCCTGTTTTTTTACTTGGCCACTGTTATCTTCAATTAAAAATGGTAATAGTAGGTAACTGTATCTTATTTCAATTAGCTATAAAAAAGAGTTTAACATCTCACAATTCAGGAGAATTTTTGATGCAGCTTTTAAAAAATTTATCACATTAAGGAAGCTTCTTTTTATTTCTAATTTACCAAGGGTTTTTGTCATGGACAGTATGCAGTTAATAAAATAAATGATTTTTCCACATCTCTTTTACTAATGATCTGATTTTTTTCTTCTTCATGTTGAATTTTACTATTTAAATTGTTGGATGGTAAATCACTTTCACCCTCTGTATTAATTTCCCATTGCCGCCACAAATTTAGCAGCATAAACATTACAAACTTATTATCTTACAATTCCATACACCAGAAGTCCATTACGGGTCTTTGTGAGCTGAAATAGGGGTGTTGGTAGGGTTTCGTTGCATTCTGAATGCATCACATCGGGATCTGTTTCCTGCTCAGTGGTATTGTCGGCATAATTCATTTCCTCGTGGTTGTAGAACTAAGATACTGTGTTCTTACAAACTGGCCAGCAACGCTGTGCTCATCTTCTAGAGCCCACACACGCTCCTTCGCTCCCGGTTCCTTTCCTTCATCTTCAAAGTTATCAGTGGCAAGTGAGGCTCCTCTAAAAGTACATCTCTTTGACCCAAGGGACTCTGCTTTAAAGGAGGTATGTGATTCAATCAGGTGGCACCCAAATAATTCAGGAAAATCTCTCCATCCCAAACTCCTTAACCACAAGCATATCTGCAAAGTCCTTTTTGCCACAAAGGGAACATATTTACAGCTCTGTCACCATGACTCCTACTATTGACTCTGGTCCTCTTGTCCCTCTTATAAGGAAGGACATTGGATTGCATTAGCTCCACCTGGATAATTCAGAATAATCTCCACAGTCTCCAAGATTTGGCAGTTCATCACATCTACAAAGTCCCTTTTAACATATAAAGTACCATATTCCTAGGTCCTGGTAGACAACATGTAAACATCTTTGTGGTGTCCTTAGTCTACCACCACATCTTCCTAACACAGACCCCTTTGTTCATAATGCATTAATAGTTTCACTACAATATTTTGTTTGGGATTTTGCATCTGTGTTGAGAAAAATTGACATAAACTTGCTTTTTTGTAATTTCTTTGTTAGGTTTCTTATCAAGTTTAAACTCATTTCATAAAGTAAATTGATAGAAGTCTTTCTTTTTTATGCTCTAAAGTAATTTTTATAATGTGGGCCTGATTTCATCTTTAGATAATTGGTAGAATTCAAACATTTCATAAGAATTCATATGGTAGGTTTAAAATCCAAAATCAAATTTAACTGAAAAAATATCATTATCTAAGTTTTTTTTTTGTCAGTTTTAATAAATTGTGCTTTTCTGGGGTTTAATCTAAATGTTCAAGTTAGTTGATATTTCATTGTTCAAACCATTTTCTTAATTTTTGTAGGAGGTTTGGTAGTCTTTATCATTCTTAATATTCATATACCTACTCTCCATTTTCTTTTTTAATTTTGTAAAATAATTTACCCATAATCTGTTTTAAAACATTTTTGTTCTGAGATAGATTTTTCTAGCTAAACTTTTATTTCTGTTCATTTTCCCTTTCTATGAGTTGATATAACCTAAATTAAGATTATTTTATCTTCCCAGAGGACTGACACTGTTATATCATTAGATATGTTCCTCTTTAATTCTAATAATATTTTTTACTTGAGTCTGGTAAATTTTTTAATATTATTATAGGTATAACAGCTCTCTTTGTTCTGAAGTTTGCTCAGTGTATTATGTCCATTGTTTTATTTTTAACATTTTTCTATCCTTTTGATAAACACTGTATCTCTTTCAATTGGCATATGGTACTATAAATTAATTTTCCATTAACATTTAAAATAACCATAGATATTCCTATTTATGTAAAAAATTATATTCTTGTTATTTAGTTATCCCCCTTGTTTAATGTTGTTTTCTTTCCTTTTTAACATTTTAATTTTATGTTTACAATTTCATTCTCTTGCTATTAGTTCGATGCTTCTATGTTCTTTTATTATCACTTTAGTTCTTTCCTTAGACATTATGAGATCTAGACTCAACTATTAATTAATGTGCATTATAATCTAGTAATTTTATAATTTCTTTTTCATTCTCTCGAGTTAATCTAGTGTAGTAAATTTTTTCTTGAATTTGTAATCTCATAAGTCATCATATTATGGGTACTGTTTCTTTATATTTGCATGCATTTGACCACATGTCTTTCTTTTTAACCTTTTTTCTGTGCCTCTGTGTTTTCTTTGCTATTACTGCCTTTCTAGTGATGGCAACATATGCAGTTCTGTTCTCTGCTTGTAAAATATCTTTATTTTATTTTCATTTACTAAGAGTATTTCCACTGAAATAGCACTTAGATAGGTCAGTATTTTTATATCACTTTGAAGATGTCATTCCGTTGTCTTCAACATTTTATTTACTTTTTTATTTTTCTTTTGAAGTTAATTTTCAGTAACATTATTTATTTGTGGCAATAATAACCATCCCCCCACCAGCAGCAGCACCTTTTTAGATTTTATTTTTGTGTGGTTTTCAGCAGTTTTACTATAATGTACCAAGGTGAGAACTTTATGTCTTTTTAAAATAAAAAAAAAAAGTCCTTCTGGAGATTTTAGCACATTTGAATGGGTATCTTGAAGGCTTTTAAAATATTGCTTGGGCCTCATTATGTTTTACCTAACCCTGAGAATAAAAGATATACATATTTATTTTACTATTCTTTGTCAACATTTTTCATCTTTTTTAAAAAAGATGTTATTTATTTATTTCCAGAGAGTGGGGAAGGGAGGGAGAAAGAGGAGAGAAACATCGATGTGTGGTTGCCTCTTGCACGCCCCTAACTGGGGACCTGGCCTGCAACCCAAGCATGTGCTGTGACTGGGAATCGAACCAGTGACCTTTTGGTTCTTAGGCCGGCACTTAATCTAGGGAGCCACACCAGCCAGGGCCATTTTTTCTTTTAATTTGTTGTGGTTGATAACTACAATATCTGCTTCTTCTAGGTGATTTTGTATTTTTTAAAAATTATTGAATGTATTAAGTCAAGTTTCTTTTCCTGAACACCTGAGTGGTTTTGATTTAAAGATTGATATTATTTAAGAAAACTCTAGGACTAATATAATGTTGTGGATAATGTAATTAGATTTCTCTTTCCTTAAGAAAAAAAAAGAAGCTGAAGTTAAATCACTATGTTTTGATATGCAAGGGTATTTAAAAATTTCTTTTATTAGGCTTTGCTTGTACTTAATTAATGTAGATCTATAGGTGGGTCCATAACTTCTGTGAACCAGCTGGAATTATGTGCAAATTACTTTGTGTGTATATACTTTTAAGCATGTAGCCCTTATGGAAAAGTTTATAACTTCTACTGGACACTATAAAGATTCGTCGGTGGAAACTGTTTTCAGGTAATAAGTAGATTGATAAACCAGTTTTAAGTGAGAAACTTTCAGATAAAAACTTGATGACATAGTGGAGAAAATAAAAAGTGGTTGCTTTCTGCAGATCCCTTTCTGAACACATTGACTTTATTCACTGTGTATATTCACAAGCATGAACACTGATTCTTGTATATTCTACTCTAAGAAAAGAAAAAAACGGGCTAATGATCAAGTTACAAAAAAATTATATGATCTCAGAGAAATGATCACACAGGGAAAGGGAAAACTGAGGAAAGTATTACTAACATCTCTTTTTTTAGTCTAAGAAATCTTTTTGGGTGAACATAATATCTTTTAACTACATGCTTTCATCTTTACTATTTCCTACTTTATGCACTAGAAAATATTCTGGTTTATTTAAAAAAGTTTTGATACTCATATTTTATTATTTTAATGGAGGAAATATTCAATTTAGTATACATACAGGATCTAGTTTCATGGAAACATATCAAAATCCATAAGTTTCACTTCTAATCTCAATTTCCTTTGCCTGATGCTAATGGCAATGGCTAAAAAATAAAACTACTGACCTGAAACTAGTGAAAACAAAAGGGTGCCTTATGTAGTTATCTTTTTTTTTGATGATAGATGAGGCATATGAAAAAACAGGATAAAAATTATTGCTAAAATAAAAATTTTATAATACAAATTACTTATTATAAATAAAGAAGACAAAATTAAAATTAGTGTGAGGTTTAAATGTTCCTTTAAAAAATTATAAGAATATTTACTTAATATTGTTATGTGGCATGTGTCTTATATTAAATTGTCTTGATTATGGCTAAGAGGTTTTTGTAACATTATATTTGTAAAAAAAGGAAAATATTTTATGCCTGTTTAAAAAATACTTTGTTCCTTTGGCAATTACTCATATACCAAGCTGAGGCAGATGTTTGATTTAATATGTTGAATCAAAATGATAAGTGCAAGGTCTGCTTGGAAAAAGTCCAGCCATTGTTAATGTAATGAGAACAGTTTGCATGACATCCATGTAACCTGGCAGCCGAGGAGAGTGGGCTGGAATGTATATATGTGAACAATGAAGACTTCACTATACTAGTCAGTAGAGGTGGTAAATGCATTGAGTGAGCATGTGTGAATGAGCATTCAGATGAGATTGGGCACGTTCATGGTGGTATGGCTGTATACTGAGTGAGCATTCAGAATGCCACAGCTATAGGCAACTGGTGACTGGCAGCTTCCTCATGACAACGTGCTTGCCCATGTACCACGTCTTATGCAGAGTTTTTTGGCAAAACAGCAAATCACACAAGTGAGTCAGTCCCTTATAGCCCAGATTTGGTGCCATTCGACTTCTGGTTTTCCTAAAACTAAAATCACATTTAAAAGGGAAGAGATTTGAGATTGTTGATGAGATTCAGGAATATATGATGGGGCAGCTGATGGCGATTGGGAGAACTGTGTGAGGTGCCTTTTTTGAAAGAGACTGAAGCATTATTGTCCTATGTGCAATGTTTCTTGCATTTTATATCTTCTTCAAGAAACTCTGTTTTTCATAATACATGGTTGAATATCTCCTGAACAGACAAAAAACAAGGTTTTTGACGGGCTTATTTCACTTAGCATAATAGTCCCCAGTTCCATCCATGCTTATAAGAGGAATCTAATGAACAAAATAAACAAATGAGCAAAAGAACCAGATCATAGAAATAGGGAACAGCTTATATATTCACAATTTACATATTTTATTGACCTTTAGGTATAACAGATAAAGATCTGAATGCTGGAAAAATGAGGCCATTTAATTGGCCACCAAAACTTTTGTTTTAATTTGTTGTTACTATCACTCTCTTATAATTCTTAATTTGAATATTGACTACATAATTGAAAATGAATATACATATATTTAATTTAAAGCTCTAATATTTTTAACTAACACAGTTATTGATAAAAGTATTTTTTATCCTTTAAACATGAAGTTTTTTCCAAGTAGTGACAACCAGAAAACAAAAAAAATAAACATTCTGAAATTATAAACTAAATATGGAATCTTTTACTTTTCAATATTCAAGCTCAAAGACTTTCTTCCTTTTCCTCTCTAACAACAGACAATAAAACAAAGATATTCACTGACAACATAGTAATTTTGGGTATTTTTTTTCTCTGTGTAATGAGGAGGTGGTACTTAGGTGGGAGAAACAATTTCTTCACTGCACCAGACAGAAGCACTTCCTAGCTTCGTTCTGTGTATTTTATTGAGATCTACTTAGAAAGATACTTTACTGTGTGTGCTGTTAAATTCCTTGTGGCTGACTAGGTAACAAATAGAAGAGACAGAAGCAGAGGGCCACAGGGGTTTGCAGTTGTCAGCACGGTGATAAGCTAGCTCGCTTTATCATCAGAAACTAAAGAGTACTTAAATGATACTGGCCTCAGTTGTGGTCATAATTTATTGGCCTCAGGCGACTCTGTGTGTGTGTGCACTTACCTTTCCTAATCTCAGCCCCCGCGTTGTCAGAGTCTGCATTACAAAGCTTCAGTGATCCTCCTGCACAGAGCCTTTTATTTCTCCAACATCAAAAGATTCAGAAAGAACACACGGCTTAAAAAATGAGGAAGACAAATACTGAAGAAAAGAGAAAGTTAGCAACGTCGTGAAAATGCAAATAAAATGCTCCTAAAAAGACTATGGACAGACAACAATCAAAATGGAAAATTGGAGTTTAGTAGGCCTAAATCCGAACCAGACAAGGGATGCTTTCAAATAATAATTCACTCTACATTGCAGTGTGAATGAGTTAAAAGGGGTCATCTGAAAACCTTTTATTTATTTGTAAAGTACATTCTCTAAAAAGCATTCGATTTTGAAATCCACATATACATATGGCCAGGAAAAGTTTAAAAGATTTAAATTTTTTAAAAAACAAGGTTTTTGACTGGCTTATTTCACTTAGCATAAAAGTTTCCCGTTCCATCCCTGCTTATAAAAGGAATCTAATGAACAAAACAAACTAATGTGCAAAACAGAACCAGAGACATGGAAACGGAACAGGCTGCCAGCTACCAGGGGAGAGGGTGGGGCAGGGGGAATGGTGGGAAGAAGGGGAAAGGGTTAGTCAAAGATCATGTGCGAATGACCCCAGCTTTACCCCAGGATATTTGTTACTACCCAAATCTCAATAAGGAGAACTAAAGCTATTACTTTTTCTATCCCTTTTTAATTTATGCTAGACAAAAAGGAACAATAATTATGTAAGAGATTGATATGTTAATTAGGTTGGCTGTAGCACTCATTTCACTGTATAAAAATATCATGCTGTACATTGGAAATATACAGATTTTATTTAAAAAAAGAAACAAAAATGTAGAAACAACCCAGATGACCATCAACAGATGAATGGATAAACAAAATGTGATGTATTCATACAGTAAGGTATTATTTAGTATTAAAAGGAATGAGGTATTTACAAGCTTTAGCATGGATGAACCTTGGAAACATGCTAGTGAACGCAGCCCAACACAGCGGGTGGTGCACTGTATGATTCCACTTGCATGAAAAATCCGAAATAAATAAATAAGCAGAGACAAGGCAACAGATTAGTGTCATCAGGGGCTAGAGGGAAAATGCGGAATGGAGAGTGACCTCTTAATGGGTACGGTGTTTCTGTTTGGAGTAATAAAAGTGTTCTGGCACCAGATAATGGTGATGGGGTAAAGCATAATGAATGGAGTTCAACCAAGAAATTATAAATTTAAATTAAAAAAATTAAATTATGCCATGAAACATAATTATCAATAAGATAGAATCAGAACTAATAATCTCAATGAGAACACTGTTAAAATATGGAGTTAATTGCCAGGTACATTTGTATCTGTTGTGAAAGGAATAGTCGTGATCAGTCCTGATAGAGTTTCTTATTGTAACACACAGAGACAAAGGGCCTGAGGTCATAGGTTGTATTTTCCAAGGGACAGATGCTGAGAGGAGACGTGCAGGCAGGTGGTTGTTGGAGTAGTGCTCTCAAAAACACCCATAGACATGAGGGGGGCTGGATTAATGAGAGGAAGAAGGGAGAAGACAAACTATGGCCAAGGTCTTTCAGAGAAATCCCAACGCGAGGCAAAGAAATCAGGCTTTTGCTCAGGGAAGATATGGGCTATGAGCCAACAGTCTCACTTCTGGTCATTTTTCCTTGGTTTGTTTGGTCATACAGATTGAATAATACCTCCGCTAATGGCCCAACTAAATTCTCCTTCATGTCTCATGCCCTGTTAAGCAATGTCCATAGTTGTCTGCTGATCAAACTCCATTAGCTTCCACTCCAAGTTTCCCATTTATTATCAGAAATCTCTCTAGGTTTTTTCTTATTCATGAGACCTGCCACTTAGCCCCTATTATTTAGGGCCCCCATCATCTCTAGTGCTAACAAGGAACCCAGTTTTTTAATAGTAGCACCCACCAAAACCCTTGGCCAATAGATAAATCTGCCATGGAGCTTTCCAGGGTGGTTGGTGCGCAGCTGACCAGATCATTTTTTTTTTTTATAGTATTGGAAAATCAGATTCTTCCAGGACCCCTCATGAAACAGGCAGTGGTGATTCTGGCTTTATGTGATCATTGGCTGTAGGCTGCCTTCAAGGAGGGTGAACACCTTGGGAAAAGGCAGTATCCGGGGAGAGACTCACGTGAGCCGTCAGCAGGCAGCTGGGGTAATGGTGCTTTGGTCCTAGAAGTGGAGATGTGGGTGGTGGACCCTAACATTCACTGCACAAATCCTGACTTCACTTCTTCAGAGACTTCTGTGTATTATCACAGCCTCCAGTGTCCATGGATATGTGAATTGTGGGTGTGGCACTGTGTGTGTGTGTGTACAACCTGGAGCAGAGAAAAATGAGAAATGTTTGACCATCTTCAAGGGTGATTTTGATGAGGTTTACAGACAATTTTTTAGTCTATGAATTCCTTGAGGACACATAACTTATATAATATTTTTTTTTAGTTTACTAACCAGAGGTCTATCAAAGAATAGTCCATAAACAAATGCTTGTAAAATGATTGTCTAAATAACAGTAAAACATTTGCCACTGGGTACGTTGTTGTAAATTGTGATGGGTCTTTTTTTTCTCATATATTTTTCTCCCTTTCTTCCTCCCTCTCTTCCTTATCTTTATTTCTGTTTCCCCTCCTTTCACCTACTTTTTTTAAAATTTGGTCTCTCTTTTATTTTAATATTGGTTAGGTATATTGTTACATTATAGGAAATTTTTACACTTAATTTTTTTTAGTTTAGTTTTATTTGAACCTACATTTTGATGTATTTATTGCAGAATTGCATCTAATTCTGAAGAATAAAAATATCCTTTTCAACTACAGAAAGAAAAAATAGTCACTTTACCATAGAGACATCTGTCAGATACTATCTTACTCAAATGGTAAATTATGTTGAGATCATGTTAATATTATATACCCTTGATATGACATGATGATAAAGGAATTTCAGATCTGTGGTCTTCTTGAAAAATTAAATCCGTCTATCATGAAAAAATACAGTTTGAACCTAAACAGAGGGTTGTTCTCAAGAAATACATTTAAGGACTCAGAATTTTGAAATTGTCAAGGTGATAGGTGGAAAAAAGAAGAAAAAATATAAAAAAAAACACTGGAGGTTGGAGGAAACTAAGTAAAAATGATAACTGAACTTGATGTGGTATCCTGGATTGTCTTTTGGGACACAAAAATAGTACAAAATTTGGTAACACCTGAATAAAGTCCTTAGTTTAGTTAATAGTGATGCATTGATGTTAATTTCTTGCTGTTGACAAATTGACCAGTCTATACAAAATTATAACATTAGGGAGCTACAAACATTAGGGAATTTTTATATTTTATGACTGGGCAGTGACTCAGTAATGAGGTCGACATTAAAAAGTCTGAAAATTTTTTATTATCCAGAATTAGTGATATATGCCAATCTTGGTGCAATCAAAGAAGCCGGACTAGTAGGAGAAAGATGATAGATAGGTGAGAGATACATGGATCAATGGATGGATAGATAGATAGATAGATAGAAAAATAGATAGATAGATGATAGATAGATACAGGCAGTTGCATAAAGCTTTTTGGGGACTCGCTAGGTATTCCCTGCAAGGCAGTGTCCATCTCTAACACTGAAGCACAAGGAATCGTGAGTAGGTTGGAACCTGTGAGCACAGTCTGGTATCCCCACAAGCATGAGATGAAACCCAGCCAGCATGATGCCGAGGCCTGGGAAGATGAGCAGAGCTCAGTTTCTGCGTCATTGCCTCGGGTCCTCCTCATGGAGCTAAGCAGCATGCGTCTGCTCGAGGGCTCAGAGAAAGTCAGGAGCAATCCAGGGACAAGGCGGAGAGAATTGCAGGCTTGTGGGCTCGGCTACTGATTTATGCCGGTGGAGTGAGTTAACAGATCAGCAACAGGACCTTTTGCGCTACAAACACTGGCTACTCCTCTTTCTGTCATTTTCTTGACAAGATTATTAAGCTTCAGTCCGAACTGCCTGTTGTCTCCTGCATCCTTGTTTTATACAACAAATATTGAATACTTAGCCTCTTTAATATGTTGCATTTGTATCTAAATATAAGCATTATTTCCAGTTTTAATTTTAAAAAATAAGAATAATATGAATCAGTTAATTATGGTAGCACATTTGTATTTTGTTTTTCATTAGTTGGAATGACGATGTTAATAGAATCTTTGATATTCCTACTCATTTCATTAAATATGAAGTGTATATTTATAAACATAAGTATCTAACATAATGCATTGAATATTTATGCAATGCTTTGCTGCTGAAGTCCTTTTGAATATAAATATCCATGGAATTGGGATAATTTTCTGAAGAGATGTATTTAGTCACATAATACAGTGACTGTTTCTGCATTACCAACCTTTTAGTTATGATCTCAACTATTAAACATGAGAATTAACTTGCAGGTAAATTTTGAAAAAAAAAAGAAATCGTGGTTGCTCTTAAGATATGTTGTGAAATGCTATGATGATATACCATTACATTTATTCCAAAGGATATTTTAAAAATTGCCTGTGGAAATTGAGCATTTTTTTTCCTTTCTCTTTAATCATGTAACTTGCTGCAGGTTGCCAAGAATGCAGCCATCAGCATATTTAGCGAATGCTGCTTAGTGCTGTCAGCCATCTTATCTCTCCTGTTGTCTGGATGACGTTTTTATCAGTAAATACAAACATTGAAATGGAACCTCAGTCCTACGTTAGTCGTACAGGTCTCTGGCTGCTTCTCTCATATTTAAAGCCTATCTACTTTAAAGAAAAAACGAAACAAAACTAGACACACATGCATAAGAGAACATATTCACAAATTTTATGTATTACAAAGTAATTTAATTTATTACAGATGACAAATAAAATGATGAAGAATAAAGACCACATACAGGAAAAACAATAAAGAGACCATTTTGTTAGCAATTTTACAAAGATCAGATGACACAGATGGGGGTGAACCTGAAATACCTGCTATTCCTTATGTCAGGTTATTCTCCAGAAGTATATCATTAACTCATATTGTTGTTTGATCCTTTGCATACACTGGCTTCTGGTGCCACACATAAAAACCTCAGGATGCTTTATTGCAGTCTTTACACAAAGTACCTAAAGGCATCATTTTATGCATGAAATGACAAAGAGAAGAATAGCAGATATAACAGTTATACCATTTTAAAACTTATAGTATATAAATAGGATTTAGCTTTGCTTCTAAAGCAAAGGGAACTTCATTTAGATCTTCACAAATTCTCTAAAGCTATAGCTGTAGTTAGTTATTTTTACAAAGATAGTTGAACAGAACAGAATAGACCTGAATGAAAACCCAAAAATTTTATTAAAATATCTTATATACAGATATATCTATGTGTAACTTATAATCAAAGGATATTTATTAAATACAAGTGATATGTCATACCTGTTTTAAAAGCAGACATTATAAATAATAAGCCTTTCTTATCTTTTATGAACCCACAGACCAGTGGAAAAGCACATGTAAAAGCTAATTATAGACTTTCGTTGAATGTTCTTGCCTAAGCCCAGTATGTGGGTGATTCTACCATTATTTGTTATACCACACAGATACATTAACACACACACACACACACACAGATGCTCACACCCCCACATGCACATTTATATTTCATAGTATAAACTAATATTAAAATATAGATTCTATAGGAACAGATCCATGCTATGAAATTATCCAACATTTAAGTAGAGAAAAATTACAAATTGGAAAAAAGAATGAAACAAATGAGCGACTGCATAATAGTATGTTTATAGCATGTACCTATTTCTGCTCAACATTAGTATACAGTGAATTATATACAACTAAATGCCATCTTTTACTATTCACTTAATAGTATAAATATTTATGTCAATACTAGCTAGGCTTGGCAGTAGTAAAATGTAGCAACTGTGTGAAAACTCAGATAATTATTTGAATAGATTCAGTTTTCTGATCTAGAAAGTATCTGGGTGTCAACCAGGATGGCTGCCAGTCAGCCATGACACCTTGGTTTAAGAAGGAAATTGCCAAAGTCACACCAGACAAAACTGGCAAGGA
Source organism: Mormoops blainvillei (assembly GCA_004026545.1). Classification (NCBI taxonomy): domain Eukaryota; kingdom Metazoa; phylum Chordata; class Mammalia; order Chiroptera; family Mormoopidae; genus Mormoops; species Mormoops blainvillei. The sequence goes on from PVJD01000304.1 coordinate 375,589, forward strand.
GGCATGCCTAAGATATTTGCACATGAGATGAGAACAAATTACATCTGAATAATGGGACCACCCACACATAGGCTCTTGAGAAAATTCTCCACTCACCATCAGGGGTGCCAAGACACTTATCAAGAGACCTGGAGGGGTGGAGTACACCACCCCAAGGGTGTAACTGAGGCAGGCTTCAGACCTCTGCTGAGGCAGCTGAGCCCCACACACTGGAGTGCTGCGCCACGCTGTGCTGATCTCCCTCGGCATCATCCATCGGAGGCTCTGCCCTGTGGGATGAAGACTGTTCCCTACCTGACCGGTGAGACTCAAGTTGCTGCCGGCTCCCTTGCCCTCCATGCTGTCTCCAGGACTCATTGGTTGAGACTCTGGGACTCAGGTTTGTTTTCCCCCATTGATTGCTCTGTGTGTGTGTGTGTGTGTGTGTGTGTGTGTGTGTGTGTGAGTGATGTTCCCCCTAGATTGTTAGAGTGTGGGTGGGATGTTAACGTACGTCAGTGTTCTACTTTGAGTGAGCCTGCAGTCAATAAAAGCTGAGTGAATCGCATAGCTACCTTGTGTGACTCTGGTCTGCTCCTTGGTGCCGGGCTGCTCAGGAGGCAGCGAGCCGAGCGGTCACGTAGCTGACTTAGAAGAAAGACTATAATGCGACTCCTTCTCAAGGAGCCCTTTGGGAATGCTCTCTGCGGGTGCGCAGGATACCTTCAGTCATTACTACACATTCTTCCTTCCAAATCCAACCTTTAATCTGATCATGCGATAATTTCCCTGTGGGGATTCCCTAGGGAATAAATGGCATCTAAAAGTTTCTTTCTTAATATTAGGACTAGAATTTGCCTCCAAATGAACAAATAGTGAAGCTAATGTCATTAATTATAAGCTTAAAATGTCCTAAATGATTAATAGTGCAAAATCAAATTTTATAATTCTATCTTAAAGTATGCTCCCATAATCTTGATTCCAGGTCTTATCTCTATTCTAAATGCCTTCCACTGTCCTCTGAACTTTCCCTGACCTTCTATTCCATAGTACTTTTTATCTGCTATGGAATCTGAAAGGTTTCTTTGCATACAATAATGTTTAGACAAGTATTTCTATCTACACTCCTTGTAGGAATATTCTCTTCTTTCCTATTTTCTAAATTGAGCCTTGTTCCTAATAAATACCCAATAATTTGGGGTTAATTGAATGAATTCCATGTCACACTTTGGACTGCCAATTCAATTTTGTAACCTGTCTTTATAAGACACATACTGATGCCATTAACAGAATTGCTTATGTGGCAATTAGCATCATTAAGATAAATTAAATTAATGGATCAGATATCCATTCCTTTAGTCTTTAGAAAACTGGCATTAATGATTAGAAACTTTTCACTAATTTAACAACACTCATCAAGTTAACGCTTCTCATTTTCATTCATCCACAACACACATTTATAGAAATAAGATTAGATTAGTCTAAGTGATACTGAATTTTTTCTACAATTAAATTAATTCAAATAAAAGCATCAATAATTTGCTGCAGTTAAGGTTACTATAAATATTTCCTAGAGATAGCCCTGGCTGGTGTGGCTAAGTGGATTGAGCGCCGGCCTGTGAACCAAAGGGTCGCTGGTTTGATTCCCAGTCGGGGCATGTGTCTAGGTTGCAGGCCAGGTCCCCAGTAGGGAGCACATGAGAGGCAACCACACATTGGTGTTTCTCTCCTTCTCTTTCTCTCTCTCTACCCCTCTGTCTAAAAATAAATAAATAAAATCTTAAAAAAATACATTTCTTAGAGATAAACTCCTGCTTCTGTTAGTATGTTATGAATTTTCATTAATTTTTGTTAATTTTATTTGGCCAATAACCAGTGGGATTAAACTAATATAATACATAGATACATTTTTTGAAGTTGAATATTAATATTAGATTTTGTTTAACAAAAAGGGTAAAATGAAGATAGTTACCTGAAGCTTTTGCCATGAATATAGGAAAAAGCTTATTCTGATTTGTTAGTGGAAATCCATAGTTTTTCTCTACCATAAAAGTCATAATGCTAAGAATAGATAACTGAGGAAAATTTTCTCCCATCACAGTTTTCAAACATGCTAAGTTTGAAACTTTTTTCTCTTACCACTTAACATTTTGAGCAGTTTCCTTAATATTTTGGTTCATTTTGTCAATAAGAGGAAATGTATTTTTTTGTCTAATACTTAGTCATTAAAAACTTAATTTTATTAAATTTAAAACATGTATATTATATCCAATTCTACTTAGATTTTCATCTCAGTTGCAGTTCTGACTTTGGCTAAAAAATTCCTCTTGGGACACCTCTTGCTACAAGCTAAAGTCACCACCACTAAGGCAGACCTGTTCAAATGACCAAAGCTTTTCCCAAGCGTTTCTTCTCACTTGGTGTTTGAGTCTTCAGTTCCTCTGGGGTTGGTTTTGGGGAGGATGCCAGCAGGTTTTGCTTGATCAGCATAATGATAAGAACTGAAATATTTCTACATTAAGAGATTTATTGAGGTTTGCTTCCAGTCAATTTTTATAAATATTTTATGGCACATAAAACTATTTAATCGCTGTCATCAGGGTTTAAAGAGTGATCTATATTTTTACTAGAACAATACATTATATTATTTGGAAGCTGTGTGTCTTTATTATCTGAATTTATTACTAAGTTATATTTTTTTGTTACAGACTTTATACTGAAATTCCCTTGTACTTCCTTCTATTTTAGCTTTTAAATTTTGAAGCTTTTTTTCATTTGACAATGAGAGACTTAACAGTACTTCTGTCCTTTGTGGTGTTATATCTCTTATTTTCATTTTAAATGTTAATCCCTAAATTCATATTTTTCTGGGAGCTACACTGTGATTCAAAGTTAATGTTTGTTTGGTTAATGACTGTTTACTGGATTTATAAATATTTCAGAACTAATATTTGAGTACAGTCAGTTGTTTCCTAAATGTTGTGATATCTGATATTTTTCCCCATGTGATCATTTAAAAGACTTATACTATGATTTCAGTACAGAAGGTTATACTTACGTGTTTAGTTTGTTTAACATTTGTTGTTTTGATTTGTCAACTTTAAAAATGACAAAAGTGTTTTAGATTTCCCCAAGACAATAATGTTGGCCTGAATTATATAATCTAGTAATAAATCTTTGTAAAAAAAATAGAGGTAAAAAATAAGAGACTATTAAAAAAACAATAGACCATGATTCCATGTCTCTAGGACACAAGGCAATCAACTTTTATTTACATGTAAGTAGAGAAATAATTTGTGTATCTGAGGCTTACAAAACTGGGCACAAGGACCACATTAGATATACATTTCTGATGAACAGAAAAGAAAGGATAATTAGATTTCCACCCTGGCTGGTGTGGCTCAGTGGGTTGAGTGCCAGCCTGCAAATCAAAGGGTTGCTGGTTCGATTCCCAGTCCAGCGTACATGCCTGGGTTGCAGGTCAGGTCCCCAGTAGGGAGTGCACAAGAGGCAACCACACATTGCTGTTTCTCTCCCTCTGTCTCTCCCTCCCTTCCCTTCTCTAAAAATAAATTTAAAAATCTTAAAGAAAAGAAAAGAAAGGATAGTGCACTAGGACCCAAGAGGTGAAAATAAAGATATTGATAAAGTTTTATTCTTAGAAAGAGAAGTCTCTTCCCTGAGTGAAAATACAGAAAGCAGGTCTGTGACCTAATGGATCAAAGCATTGGCTACTGGTGATTAGTAAGGAAAAGTCTGGAAAGTCTGTGGGACTATAGATGGCAGTCTTAGAGATGTGTTCTTTCATGGAGAAGAAGTTATTTTGGAAGGTGAAGGTATCCCTTGCAGGCCTAGTGATAGAATAAAGAAGTTCATATTGAAGAACCATAATAAAACAAGATAGAATAAAAGAAAGAGAAATGAGAAACAAAAAAGAATAACACTGTAGAGTAGGAAAACGGTACCACAGCAACAAGAATCTGTTCTTAAACAAAGATATTACCCACCCATACCCTTTGTAGGTTCCCTGTTATTGCTTGTTTAAAAAATGTTTTTAAACAATTTAAACACAAAAAAACACATTAAATATGCAATTTTTATAATAGCTAGAAAATCCAGCAACACATTAAAACTAATATAAGATCACCAACTGGAGCTTATTCCATAAATAAAAGGTTGATCCTGTATTAAGGTGGTCAATATCTTAGTTTTTTAGAGTAATGGAAGAATGCACAAAAGAATGAAAACATATATTATCTTTATAGAAGCTTAAAAAGCATTTGACAAAACTAAACATTATGAGAAAAAAATTACAAGTTGGTCAATGAATGCTTGTTATTTCTCTATTATGTATATGAAAAATAGCATTTTCTTTATGAAACAAAAATAAGAGCATTACAGATAAAGTCTGGAGGAAAGCAAGGTCTCCTTATCCTCATTTCTTTTAACTTTCTGTCACACACTAAAGTAAGATAAGAACATTTAGAGGCATAAGAATTATTTGTAGTTGAAAACCCCAATAGTGTAAAGAAAAAAAAGAGAATATTTTATAAGAAGATTTAGTGAGATAGGGTATAACATTAACATAAAAATCTATTATATACCAGTGGTTCACACATTAGGAATCAATTTTGCCTTCCTTTCTTAGGGGGACATTTGGCAATGCCTGGAAATATTTTTGATTGTCACAAGGGTAGAAGTGGAGTTGAGATTGCTCTTGACATCAGATAAACAGGACCCAGGGATGCTGCTTCTTAAAATTCTATGAAGAATAGGACAGCCCCCACCTCCCCAGCAAAGAAATATTGAGGCCAAAACAGTAATACAGTCATTGTCCCTTTTTCTTGGGGCATGCATCTCAAGACCCCCAGTGGATGCCTGAAACCATGGATAGTACCAAACCCTATATATATATATATATTTTTTTTTTCCTTACACAAACATACCAATGATAAACTTTCATTAGAAATTAGGCACAGTATTGTATTAATGGCAATAACTAAAAATGAAATAGAACATTTATAACAATATAGTGGAATAAAAGTTATGTGAATGTGGCCTCTCTAGCTCTCAAAATATCTTATTGTATTACACTCACCCTACTTGTGATGACATGAGATGATAAAATGGCTACTTGTTGAGGTGAAGGAGGTGAGTGATTATTACCTAACATTAGGCTACCATTGACCTCTGACCATAGGAGAATCACCTGCTTTGAGTGATATTTTATAAAAAATAAAATCTCTAAATATAAATAAATTAAGGGTAAAATTGTATTATGAAATTTTTTAAATGATCCAAAAAATAAATTTTATCAAAGGGAAAGACATCCAATGTTCTTGAACAAGAAGAATGATCCTCCTTAAAAACTAGAGTTCTCTATGAATTATTTAGAAAATTTATCATGACTCCTAGAAAAGAAGGAAGAATTTATTATTTTTCTTTTCCTGGAGTGCAACAAGTTGATTTAAAAACAAAACAAAATGTGGGATATACAAAGAAACAGGAATAACCAGGAAAACTGTAAATAGATGCAGGTATAAATGGCACTTCACATAGGACAAAAGTGATATTTTGAATCAGTGAGGGGAAGATTATATTCGTGTGGTCATACATAATTCTTATTGATTTAATACTCTTTTTTAAACCCTTTTTATTTCATGAAGAAACCAGATCATTTTTCTTCCACCGTTTTCCACATTCTGAATATAACTTACCTTTTTCTCATGGTTTCATTTGGCTTGATCCTATTCCTTTTCTTTCCTCCCACCTGGTAGATAGATGTGAATATTTTATTAGGCTTAGATTCAACAAGTAGGCAAAAATGCTCATAGCAAAAACTTTTCCTATTGCTTTACTTTATGAGGCACAAAAAAATGTAATTATTTTTTTAAGTGAAAGGGTTACTTAATAGCATATCCTGACAACTTTGTTATAAATTGCACATCCCTTTTTCTCCTAATGATTTTAATATTGTTCATTATCATTACATGTATCCATTATTTATTCCAGATTTCACCCTGGGCTGGAAGGTGGGTACACATGATATAATCCTTGAATTCTGTGGGTATACTCCACTACTTTATGTCTTATGCTGTGAAATAAGTTTGACATTTCTGGTATATGTAAAATTTGCATTTTTGATTTAGAGATAATCAGAGACATGTAAGGCAGCCCTGGACTCAACCTACCAGTTGAATCCCAGTCCACCTAAGCTCAGTCTAGGTCAGCTGATTCCCAACTGATGAATGAGAGAAAGAAATATTGGTTTTGCAAGTCACTGTGTTTTTTTACACAGTATTACGTTTCCAATAGCTAAATAAGTGAATGCCATGATAATGAACAACTATTCAAAAGGTTTATAGATGGTGGTGCTGACAAAAGTATCATGATTATGTGAGGCAAACATATTTTTTTGTGTCCCTCCATAATAGAAGGGGTCCCACTAAATGTACCTAACATCAAGTTAATTGTTTGTTCCCTCGTGAAAGACTGGCTATGAGAAACTGTATTTAGGGCTCTCATGAGAGGTGATCAGCTGCAGTGAATGGAAGTCACATGTTTGAGTAAAAATGTCTGACTTACATTATTCTTACCATGGTCCAATGAGTCCTGTGAGCAAGAACAAAAGAGCAGAGAGCCAGGCGCACTGGTTTTCATGGAACAGGTCATCTTGGACAACTGATTATTAATAGCATCCTTTGAGGTGGTTTTCCTTTGGGAGCATGCCAATAGGAGACAAATATTCTGACCCTTGAGGGCACATTTTTGAATGTCCAATCGCATATTTCTTGCCAGACCTGTTAGCACCAATCTTGTTCTGTGTTCCTGATGATCATGCCACATCTTTAACTGTAACTGCATACTTCTGGCCACTTCTTCTTCCAGGAAGTGAACAAACAGATGTCCTTCTTGAAGTTCTGTTAACCGAGGGGATTTAACATCTCAACTATCTTTCTGGTCTAAGTCGGACTGTAATGCTGTAGTGATCTGTTTCTGGTGAGTGCTCATATAGTAGAATCTGGGGTACTACTGTAACAGAAAAATATGTGTAAAACAAGATTGATTATTTCTCTGTTGGAAGCTGGCTATGGAGACCTCTCCATGAGGTTCTAGGTGTGGACTGAGAAGAGAATAATGCCTGACATTAAATTGATGATGACTTTTGAGGAGTTTGTCCATGTTGTCAGAGAATGGGGAGCAAGCAGCAGTTGAATACACACAAAATTGACCCTCCGAACTTTAAGTATAATAATCCCTCCTAAATCTCTAAAGGAGAACATGCTAGAGGAGTACTGGAAATTTTCGAATAAAGTAATTCTGAGAGCATAATCATAAATGATTCCATTGAAGAAGAATTTTGAAAAGTATTAAAATACAGTCACCTGAAGTGCTTTATATTAAAAAAGCAAAATATAAATTATAAACAAATACTTGAAGAGCATGATCCGATTTTGTTTTTACAAAGCAACTCTATATTAAGCTCATTGAAATTTTGTGTAAAATCTGAAAATAATATATCAAGAATCAATCACATCTCACAGAATGAAGTGACACTTATGGGAAAACAAGAACACTAACAAAGGATCAGACAGGTTATTTTAGTTACGCTCAGAGGATGTGGGGCCAGGAAGCTGTTAGTTTACTCCTTGAGAAACATGTCCTAATGGTAACAATGACACTAAGGGGACAAAGATTCCCTCCACTCCTGTTGTGCCACCTTTTTTCTTGTTGAAGAGGAGAGTCACACAAGAATAGCAAATTTAGCACTTGCTATTTGTTAGATGAAATTCAAATCCAAACAAAGAGAAGTTGTTAGAGAGCAGCTACATTATTTTTCATATTCTACACTGTATGCATTAAGTTCTGAGGAACTACAATATTAAGACAGATAAAATGGAGAATTGTCACCAATAAAATTAGTAGAGAATCATAGGAGAAATTAGATGGCCAAAGCATACAAGTTTTGAGGCCAAATAGAAGGCATTTTCTGCAAACTAGGGATATTGATGCTAGTTTTGAATAATTTTCCCAAGTCTATTAATAAAAGAACAGTGTCGGAACACCTATAAAGGAGAATGGTGATGATGAGGAACTAATATAAGCTCATTAAATAAGTCACACTAGGATAGTTCAATTGTCTTTTTTGATATGGTTATGAGACTATAAACTCAGATAAGTGCTGCTGAGTAAAAATGATTTTCAGCAGTTTTTTGACAGGCACTCACATGGTATCCTGTTGCGTGAAACAGAGAAACGTACATGGCATGACAAAACAGGTGAAGCAAATATAACCAAAGCACACTCAACCAGGTTCAATTTCAAGTCATTTCGACACGTTCTTTGCTTTTTCCCCTGACTCTCTTCTTTACCATATCTCTATGAATTGCATGCAAACATTGATAACATCTTCACTATGTTTGCTCAGACATGAAGTGGGAAATATTACCAGATATTCTGGATAACATATTCAGCATTCAAAAAGATATCTGCAGGCTAGAATGAGGTGTTAAATGCAAAATTTACAGTTAAAAATGGATAGCAACATACAGACAAAAACAACAAAAAGAAAAGAAAGAGGAGAGGAGGAAAGAAAGGAAACATAAATGGCAAAAGAAGTAGATTTTAATTGCATAATGATGACAAAAATAGAAATTTTAGTTAAGGATAAGATTAAGCATAAACTGAAACTATGATTTGTACATGCCATTAAAACAAACCTTTTCTCATATTTTCTACTTTTTATTCCTTTAATATTTTTAAATTAAAATACAGTTAACATAGAACATTACATTAGTTTCAGGTTTACAACATAGCTATTCCACATATTCACCTAACGAAGTAATCACCACAGTAAATCTAGTAACCATCCATCATCATACAAAGTTATTGTAATATTATGGACTGTATTCCACTATGTTGCACATTATATCCCTGTGAATTATTTATTTTATAACTGGAAGTTTGTGTTTCTTATTCTTTTTCACCATTTTTGCCCATCCCCTCACACCCTCTCTTCTGACAACCATCAAGTTTTTCCTGTGTCTATGAGTTTGTTTCTGTTTTGTTTTGTTTTGTTTTTCAGATTCCACATGTAAGGGAAATCAAGTGGTATTTGTCTTTATTTCTCTGACTTATTTTATTTAGCCTAATGCTCTCTAGGTCTGCCCATGTTGTATCAAATGGCAAGATTTCATTTTTTATGGCCGTCTATTATTCGATTGTATATATCACATCTTCTTTATCCATTCATTTATTGATGGACACAGTTTGCATCCATATCTTGGTATTGTAAATAATGCTATAATAGGCATGGGGTCGCTTGTATCTTTTATAATTTGTGTTTTTGTTTTCTTTAGATAGATACTGAAATGTGGAATTGTTGGATCATATGATAGTTCTATTTTTAATTCTTTGAGGAACTTCTTTATTGTTTTTCACAGTGGCTGTACTAATTGCAAACACATCAAACAGTGTTTGAGGATTTCCTTCATTTCAACGCTTATTATTTGGATATTATTATGAGGATCATTGTCAGTACTTATTATTTGTTGTCTTTTTGATAATAGCCAATCTGAAAGTAGGAAGAGATATCTCCTTGTGGTTTTGATTTACGTTTCCCTGATGGTTACTGATTTTAAACATCTTTTCATGTATCTGTTGGCCGTCTGTACTTCTTCTTTTGAAAAATGTCTATTCAGGTGTTTGCATGTATTATAATCAGATTGTTTTATGACATTTAGTTGTATGTGTTTTTTATGTGTTTTGGATATTAATCCCTTATCAAATTTATTATTTGCAAATATTTTTCTCCATTTAGTGGCTTGAGGTTTTGTTTTGTTGGTTTCCTTCACTGTGCCAAAGGTTTTGAGTTTGATGTAGTTCTATTTGTTTATTTTTTGCCTTTGTGTCCTTGCCTGGGAGACATATTCAAAAAAGTATTTTTAAGATTGATGTCAGAGGGTTTCTTTCCTGTTTTCTTCTGGTCCATGTTTATGTTTTTAAATCTACTTTGAGGGTTTTTTTGCCTATGGTATATGAAAGTGGTCTAGTTTCTTTTTTTTTCTTTTTTCTTTTTTTGCAGGTAGCTGTCTAGTTTCCTAATACCATTTATTGAAGAGACTATCTTTACCCCCATCATATATTCTTTCCTCCCTTGTAGATTAATTGACCGTTTACAAGTGGTTCCATTTCTGGGCTGTCTGTTTTGTTCCATTAATATATGTGACTATTTTTGTGCCAGTACAATATTGTTTTGATTACTATAATTTGTAGTAAATTTGAAATCAGGGAGTTTGGTACCTCCAACTATGTTCTTCTTTAAGAATGCTTTGACTTTTTGAGGTCTTTTGTGGTTCCATACTAATTTTAAGATTATTTGATCTGGTTCTGTAAAAAAATGTCATTGATATTTTAATAGGGATTTCACTGAATCTGCAAATTGCTTTGGTAGTGTAGACATTTTATTTTTTTAAGATTTTATTTATTGAATTTTAGAGAGAGGGGAAGGAGGGAGAAAGAGAGGAAGAGATACATCCATGTTAGAGAGAAACGTTGATTGGTTGCTTCTTGTAAACCCCCAACTGGAGACCTGGCCTGCAACCCTGGCATAAGCCCTGGCCAGGAATCAAACCAGAGAACTTATTGTTTGTGGGATAATGCCCAACCCACGGGGTGCACCAGTCAAGGCAGCAGTATAGATATTGTAATAATATCGATGGAAAATCCATCAGCACAGTTTATCCTTCTATTTATTTGTGTAATTTTCAATTTCTTTCATCAATGTCATATAGTTTTCAGAGTACAAGTTTCTTACCTACTTGCTTACATTATTTCCTAGGTATTTTATTATTTTCAATGCAATTGTAAATGGGATGGTTTTCTTGATTTCTCTTTCCAATGCTTTCCTATTAGTGTATAGAAATACAACCGATTAGTTTTTTTCCTGCAAATTTCTTGCATTCACTCATTAGTTCTAATCATTTTTTGGTGGAATCTTTAGGGTTTTCTATATTGAGTACCATGTCATCTGCAAATGGTGATAGTTTACTTCTTTTCCAATAAAAATTACTTTTGTTTTTTTTATCTGATTGCTGTGACTAAGACTTTTATACTCTGTTATATAAAAATGGTGAGAGTGTACATCCTTGTCTTGTTCCTGATCTGAAAAGAAAAGCTTCTAGCTTTTCATTGTTCTGTATGATGTTAGCTGTGGGTTTGCCCTATATAGACTTTTTAACGTTGAAGTATATTCCCTCTATATTCACTTTGTTTATAATTTTTATCATAAAGAGATGTTTAATTTGACCTAATCCTTTTTCTGCATCTACTAAGATGATCATATGATTTTATGCTTCATTTTGTAGATGTGGTATATCACACAGATTGATTTCTTCTCATCCCTGGGATAAAACCCACTTGATTGTGATGAGTGATCCTTTTAATGTATCATTGTATTCTGTTAGCATATCGATGAGAGTTTTTGCATTTATGTTTATCAGGGGTGTAGACCCGTCATTCTTCTTTTCGGTAGTGTGTTTATCCTTTTCAGGTATTAGGATAATGCTAGTCTTGTAGAATGAGTTTAGAAGCATTTTTTTCATTTCAACTTTTTAGGATAGTCTGAAAAGAGTAGGCATTAATTCTTCTTTATATATTTAGTAAAATACATGTATGAAACCATCTGGTATTGAATTTTTGTTTATTGAAAGTTTTTCTTAAATTACAGATTCAAATTTTTTGCCTAGTATTATTACTCTGCTCAGATTTGCTGTTTCTTCCTTATTTAGTCTTAGAAGATTGTATGTTTTTAGAAATTTATTTCTTCTAATTTGTCCAATTTGTTGGCATATAATTGATTGTAGTATTCTCTTAATGGTAGTTTGTATTTCTGTAGTGTGGGTTGAAAATTCTCAACTCTCATTTCTCGTTTTCTTTATTTGTGCACTCTTTCTTTTATTTTCTTAATGAGTCCAGCTAAAGATTTATCAATTTGGCTTATCTTTTCAAAAAACTAACTCATTTATATTGTCTATTTTTACCCTCTATTTTGTATCTTTCTGCTTTGATCTTTATTATTTTCTTCCTTCTACTAAATTTGGGTTTTGTTTTACCTTTTCTAGTTCCTTTATGTGTGAGGTTAGATTGTTTATTTGAGTTTCTTTATGATTTTTGAGGTAGGCCTACATTGCTATAAACTTCCCTGTTAGATCTGATTTGATGTATCTCATAGATTTTGGAACATTGTGTTTCTATTTTCATATATCTTGAGGTATTTTTTTGAGTTCCTGTTTGATTTCTTTGCTGATTGATTGGTTGTTTGGGAGCATGTTATTTAGCTTCCCTTTGTTTATGTGTGTTTTAAGTTTTATTCTGTAGTTGATTTTTAACTTCATACAATTATAGTCAGAAAAGGTGTTTGGTGATTTCAATCTTCTTAAACTTTTGTACCCTAACATGTGATCTGTCTTGGGGATCTGTCCTGTTCCATGTGCACCTGAAAAACATGTTGTTCTTTTTTTTCCTTTTTTGTATGAAATGATGTATATATTTCTATCTGAACTAATGTTTCATTTAAGGGCAATGTTTCTTAGTCAATTTTTGTTTTTTTCTTTTATTTATTCTAGAGAAAGGGGAAGGAAGTGAGAAAGAGAAGGAGAGAAACATCAACGTGACAAAGAAACAACAATCTGTTGCCTCTTGCATGTGTCCTAACTGAGGATCCAACCTACAACCCAGGCAAGTACCCTGACTGGGAATCAAACTGGTGACCTTTAGCTTTGCAGTATGATGCCCAACCAACTTAGCCACACTGGCCAGGGCTATTAGCAGATTTTCTGATCTATCTATTTTGGATCTATTCATTGGTGCAAGTCAGATGTTAAAGACCTATATTGTTATTGTGTTAATGTCAGCCTCCCCCTTTATGTCTGCTAGTATTTGCTTTAAGTATTTAGTCGCTCCCATGTTGGGTGCATACATGTTTACAAGTGTATATTCTCTTGCTGGATTGATCCTTTTATTCTTGTGTAATGTCCTTCTTTGTCTGGTGTTTTAGTTTTAGTTTTATCATTAAAAAATGTCTTAGCAAACTAGGAACAGAGGAGAGTTTCTTCATTTTTTTAAAGATCATATACATAAAACTTAGAGCTAACAACATACTTAAAGCTGAAGAACTGGATGTTTACCTTTTAAGATTGGGAATAAGGTTATTTTTATAACAATTATATTTTGAAATAAACTCACTGGATATGTGATTCAAACAAATTGCAAATAAGGTAAAGATGTCCTCTCTCACCATTCCTATTCGGCGTTGTACTAGACACTCTTACTAGTCTAACAAGATGACGAGGAAAACTAATGCCATACATGGCAGAAAAAAAAAAATAAAACCACTCAACAGGTAAAACGATTATTTAAATAGAAAATCCCAAAGAATGGACAGAAAAATCTGGAACTACCAAGTTTGTAGGGTACAAGGTAATATACAAAGTCAATTGCTTTCTAATATACCAGTAATGTACACTTAGAATGCGAAAATTAAAAAAAATAAATCATTTACCACTGCACCCAATATAATAAAATTCTAAGTTATGAATGTATCATATTATATACAGAGACTATATGTGAAGAACTATAAAAATTTGATTAAAGACCTCAAGGACAATCTAAATAAATGGACATCATTGGTTGAAAGACTCAATATTGTTGAGATGTTACTTCTTCACAACTTGATCTATAGATTCAATGAAATCTCAATCAGAATACCAAAAAGCTATGGTTTAGATAGTATCAAGTGATTCTAAGGTTTATATGAGCAAACAACCTAGAAGAGCCTAGATAACAGTAAAAAACAGCTAAGTTGGAGTGCTTACACAACATATTTTTTTAAGACACTAAATATTTACGGTAATCAAGACAGCCGGTATTGGCAAAAAGCATAGACAAAGATAAAGTAACATAGTAGAAAGCCCAGAAATAGATAACCACAAATGTACTGAAGTGATCTTTGACAAAGGAGCAAAGGCAATTTAATGAATAGTATTTTCAACAATGAATTCTGGAATAAGTATTCATATATATTTCATTTTTCAGAAAAGTAAACTCAAAATCTGTCAAAAATCTAAAAGTAAACCCTCAAACTATAAAACCTTTTGAGGAAGCACATGAAAAAATTAAGCGAACTCGTGTTTAGTTATGAACTTCCAGAAACACATAACCTCAGACTAATCAAATCATGAAAAATATATCATACAAATCCACATCGAAGGAAATTAAAAAAATAACTGATCAGTACTCCACAAAATTGTCAAGGTTATTAAAAACAAGGGAAGTTAATAAAATTGCCACAGCCAGAAGAAACCTAAGACCCTGACCGAGTGGCTCACTTGGTTGCCATGTTGTCCTGTACACTGAAAGGTTGTGGGTTTTATCCCCAGGTGGGGGTGTGTACAGGAGGCCACCAACTGATGTTTCTCTCTCACATTGTTGTTTCTCTCTCTCTCTCTCTCTTTATCCTTCTCTCTAAAATGAATAAATATAAACATGCTCTTGGGTGGGGATTAAAAAGAGGAAGAAACCTAGGCAAACATGATAACTGTAAAATCCTGAATGAAATCCTGGAACTGAAAAAATGACATCAGGATAAAACTGAGAAAATCTGAAGAAAACATGGATTTTAGTTAATTTTAATGCATCAATATTTTTGTCACTAATCCTAACAAATGCACAGTAGTAATATAAGATGTTAATGACGGGAAAATAGTAAGGCGCACGTGGAAACTTTCTGAACCATATTCCCAATTTTTCTTTAAATCTAAAACTGTCCTAAAAATACTTTTTAAAAGCTATATAAACTTAGAACATTTAATTGTGAACATTTATAAATAGTTCTATTTACATACATATTGATGAAGTACAACATTGATAACAATGTTGATGTGAAACACACAAAATAATTTGATAGCAATTTGAGGATCCTCTCTTTACTACCCATCAGGGGAAGAGTTGTCAAGGGACATGTATGAAGGACCCATGGACAAAGACAATGGGGTGGGAGGATTGAATGTGGGAAGTGCGGGTGGGTAGGGCAAGGGAGAATAATGGGGGAAAATGGGGACAACCATATGGAACAACAATGAAAAATAAAATAAAAATAATTAAAACATTTATTTTTATGAAACTATTAACTAAACAAATTAAAGAATAAGAATTAATGGGCAAAAGAATTAATTCTGGATTTGTATAATTACATTTGAAAGATACTTTTCTTGAACAGGTTAAATTTATTCTTTTTATCAGACTGGAAAGAAAATCAGAAGATCTCAATTTTTCCCACTTTATTTTAGTAAAATATTCAAGAGAATTTTAAATATGATTTTTGATGAGTAGTTGTCTTACAAAGCATTTGCTAAAATAGTTCTTTTGAGCAAAGGTAAAAGAAATTCTGAAAAAAAATGTTATTTCCTGTTTTAAATTACTTTGAAATCCTGAAATGAATGATAAGTTGCATGGCTACTTTCTTCATGTGGGTCAGAAAGGATTGACTTCAGATCATTAAATAATGTGAAGGGCTTAGACTTTACTAAATGCTACCAGAAAGTAGAGGAAAATTGTTAATATTGCTTTAAAACAGTTAAATATATTTCAGACAGAAGTATATTTCATTCAAGGTCTTTCATGGAAAGAGCTGGTTGCTGAAGAATGGTTAATGAACAAATATCTTTAAGACCTTCAAATCTAAGTAGGAGCTTCTACAATACAACTTTATGAAAACAATGGTTCTGAATAGGTTTGCATGTTGTGGTCCTAAGCAGATGTATTTATTGGGAGTGGAGAGGTAGAACTCGTCATTGTTTGTTTATGAATAAAGTTTTATTTTTATTATTGTCATTGGATGTTACCGAACAGCGAGGGGGGGGTGCTTATGATGAGATCACTAAAAATAAATTCTAGTGTGTTCAAGAGAACAGAATTGGTTATGATTATAGCTACATATGCTTACAAAATACATAGCCTACATCAATTTCTGTAAGGAAATTCTGTTTGTTTTTTTTTTGAGTGGAGAGAGAGAATAACAATCACTGTTACGAACAATAGGGAAATGTCCTGTTAGTGTTTATATAAAGTATTAAAAATTATAATTGAATTAACTATTTAGGCAAAATTCACTGAACTATGTATTTAGGCAAATTCACTGGGCAATTGTTTGTTTTTAAATGAAACACTTCTGAATGGGTTAAGTAAATAATTTAATTAAAATTATGTACCATCCCCTTCTTCTGTATATTTTTCTTTGAATTTCTTGTGAAGGTCAAACCTTGATCATTAAGTGGATAGAATCTGCAACTTTCTTGGTCACTAAAATGATTGACTCTGGTGACACAAAACATGAGTGAGGTTGGAGTAGAGGAAGAGGGAAAGATTGTTGGAGGGCTTATCTTATGTTACCATTAGTTTACTGAATCTCCACTTAACCGAAACAAATTGCAAAAACAACAAATATGATAAATAGAAAGAATACAAAAAATAGGTGGAGAAATTTCAAAATAGAGAAGTTGCTGTGTTAACGAAGAATGTTACTTAAAATTATTAAAAGTTCATAGAATTGTCAAATCTGAGTAGAATAACAATTTACATCTTTTCTTTACTAATTGAAGTAATGGATGATAGAGAAAAATAGGTTAGAAGAGAGTATGAGAGGAAAAAAAGAATAAAAATGTAGGTTTATTATACAAATAATGATGAACATACATTTAATATGTATAAATATTCCAGTAATCCCATATTAAGAAACAATAGAATAAAAGGTTAAATTGGTGTTCTTTTGGGAGGAGATCTTGGGATAAATATAGCAGGAAAAAAAGGAACAGTACAATTCATATAATTATTGGCTAATGAGGTTAATACATAAATAAGATTATAATAAAATATAGCTTTTTATGGGCATTTTACAATATTAACAACTAACACAAATTATCTAAAGAATAATGACATCTCTTTTTAAAACTTACATTTCATTTTGTACAGTAAAATTTGGGGGCATTTCATAACATGGCAGGATTTTTGAATGTGTGTTTTAAATTAGGCTTTGAAAAATATGCTTGAATAATTTTTCTTTAAGTAAAAACAGTCGGATATTCACTTTCCACTAGGAAATAACTGATTTATTAATAGCAGTAACAAATGCAGAGATGTATATAAAAAGGATTAAGTAAGTCAACTACATGTGTTATTAAAATTGCATTTATATACATCTTTTTTGAATCCAAAATGCATTAAAAATATATTGTAATACCCTTTATATAAAACTAATATACTTAATCTTTTAATTTTTATTTCCTTCTGTGTGTTTCTTTTAATAAAAAATGCACACAGGGTATTTTAGTGTTCCTGTTATAACAAAGAAAAGATATTTCATTTAACTACTAGTTAAAAATACTCTGAAATACAGTTTTCGAATCCACTAGTCTTTTGCACATAGTAGCCAGAAAGAAGGCACATGTGTACCAGGAAGCACTTTGGTTACTTGATTTATATCTTCCTGATATTTGGCCTCTGAATTTCTATTACCCATACTTGTTCATTCATTGACATTAGAATTGATATAATTTACTCTTTCCCCAGAACAAGTCCCTCTGCTGTCCTAAATATCTAACTTCTGTGTATTTAATTTTCTACTGTTGCTCAAAAAAATAATGCTGGTCTACTGGCTCAGAGATGTACTCTCATTATTTTATGGTCAGCAGGAATGATATTGGAATATTATAAAGTGTTTTTTACATATATAGTTAGTGAGTAAAACTTTCTGACTGGCAGTATTCAAGGTATACCATTGCTTATTTTCTTAAGACAAGTAAGCTCTATGTTTGTTAAAATTATTTTTCTCCAGTGTTAAAATTAGTGTTTTCTAATTAACTAGTATTTTCTCTAGCATTCAAGATTTTTTTCTCCACATTGTTAAAATTAGTTTTCATGAATCCCATAACTGTCTTCCGTATATTCTCAGAAACCAGGAGTTTGTTTTTTCCTTTCTTTGACTTTTTTCATTGTTCACCCAAAGGTTTCAGTGACTGCCTCCAATTCAATCCCAGGAAACCTAACCGCATCTCTTTCAGAATGAGAATCTAGTACTAGTAGGTCTGCACTGGATATTTTGAAAGCACACTGAAAATCACGTCATCGCTAACAGAATTGTACTACAGGTCTACGGAAAAGAAAATATAAAAGTAAAGGAAGAACCAGGTGAAAAAAAGTGCAAAATGGTGATCGAAGCAGAAATAATTATTAGGAGTACAAAAGTGACAGTGGGTCTTTTACCTTCAAAGTTAGGTCCTAATTATATAATAGTTAGAAAAGAGTCAAACCAACTGTCTTTAATTTCTCTTGCATCATTTTCAAAACTAAACTTTTAAGCTTAAAAAGATTTAGACATAGAGAATTATTGAAATGGTAATACTGAGAGTCCTATATAATCCACACCCCATTTCCCTTATTAACAACTTCCATTAGAACAGTACATTTGTCAAAATTAATGGATAGATATTGATGCATTATAATTAACTAATTTATAATTTGTACAGTTTTCCTCTAATGTCCTTTTTTGTTATTTTGTTTGTTTGCTTGTTTTGTGATCTCATCAAAGATATCACAGTACATTTGTAGTGTCTCCTTAAGCTTTTCTTGTCACATTTTTTCAGGATTGCCTTTTCTTTCTTTTTTTTTTTTTTGATAACCTTGAGAATTTTGAAGAACATTGGTCAGGTGTTTTGTAGAATGACCTTCAATGGAATTCGTCGAATGTTTTTCTTATAATTAAATTGGGAAGAAGACCACACAGGTAAAATGTCATTCTTATCACATCATGTCAATGGTATAATTTATAAATATGATTTATCAATGTTGATGTTAACCTTGATCAGATAGCTTGAAATGGTGTTTTTAAGGCTTCTTTAGTTTGGTGGGGATGCTTGATAAATATCAAATATGAATTAGCACAACATCATTGTACAGTTTAATTCAGGTTTTTTTGAGTTCAAAATACATACAAATGCAGGTCTAATGTTTCAGGCTACTAGTACCACCTTAAAATTAAACAAAAATATAAACATATGGTAATATGTTATTAAGGAAGCAATCCATTTGCAAACTAAAGCAGTACAGAGTATACTGTGTACCAGCCTGTTCTATTGCGTATACTTGTAAGAATATTATCACAAAGTTCAGGGAATTAATCATAGCCGAATCACCATTGCCCTAAGTAATTACTTTTAAGACCTACAAAAGAAACCTTTAAAATCCAAACAATTTACATTTAGATATGGTTTTGAATATGAAAACACTTGTAAGGAAGGATAGTTTAAGATTTGTTGTAGCCATATTACAGTAATTGACACAATTATTTTGGCAGATTCTACTAACTGGGGATATATATAAAGTAGAGTCTGACTGACGAATGGAGAGCTAAGGAGTTTGATATGCTTTGCTATTGGCTTAGTAGAGCCTGGATTTTAACACTGCACATTACAGTCTGTGAAATTGAATACAGCTGATACTAAGACAGTGCCAAATCATAACATAATAATGACTGTGACAATTTAGAAGGCACAGCTTCAGACCCTTTCTAATGCTCTTATTTTCAATTTGATTTTTGAGATGCTGTATTGGGGCTTTTGCTGTTTAGAATAAATTTTGAAAGGGGGTCATGCTTATAACTGAGACTGAACAAGAACTGAGTGGTATCAAGTCCAGGAATTTCTGTGGAGTAATTTGTACATAATTATTTATAATACCCTGTCCTAAATTCTGTGGAGTGTGTCACTCGAACCTTAAAGTATGTTTAATCATTATACCTAAGATGCTTGTGTTCTTTCTCTCTCATTCTCCATATATTATATGTGTGTGTGTGTGTGTGTGTGTGTGTGTGTGTGTGTGCACGCGTGTATAAATGCCTGCCTGGAAAAAGTCCAACCATTTTTAATGTAACAAGAATGGTTTGTCGGACATTGATGTAACTTGGCAGCAGAGGAGAGTGGACTGGAATGCGCATGTGTGAGCAATGCCAATTTCACTGTACAAGTCAGTGGGGGCGGTAGTTGCCATTGAGTAAGCATGTGTACTGTGAAGCCAATCCATTCAAAATGAGCAAGTAGAGCAACGGATCTGCATCAAATTTTGCGTTAATCTTGAACATCCCTCTGTGGAAACCATTCAGATGATTCAGAAGGCTTTTGGGGATGATGTGATGAGTGCAGTGCAAATAAAATTGTGGCACAAACTCTTCAAAGATGGCTGAGAATCTGTCAAAAGTGGTCCACATTCTGGAAGACCTACAACAAGTCTAACACCTGAGAATGTTGAACACGTACCGGCTGTAATCAACAAAGATTGGGGACTGACAATGAGAGAAGTAGAAGCTGATCTGGGGATTCCAAAAGCTACTGTGTCCGATATTTTGGCACAGGATCTTGACATGAAATGTGCTGTGGTGAAATTCATTCTGCAGCTTCTGCTACCAGAGCAGGAGGAACATCCTTCTGCAGTTGCCACCGACTTGATTTAGACTTCTGCCAATGAACCAGATTTCCTCAAGGAGGTCATGAGTGGAGATGAATAATGGACTATGATTCAGCAATGAAGGCTCAGCGGTCCCAATGGAAGTTGCCTGGTTATACATGCACAAAGGAGGCACAACAAAGTCGCAGCAAGATCAAGACCATGTTAAATGTATTTTTTGATTGGGAAGGTGTTGGTCATCACAAATATGCCCTATCACAAACGATTAATAAGGAGTACTTGGGGCAGCTGATGGCAATTGAGAGAACCGTGTGATGCCCCGAGGTGTCTACTTTGTTTGAATGGGGCTGAGGTATCATTGTCCTATGTACAATTTCATATAAATAAGGTCTGTCCAGGAAGTATCCATCCATGTAATATGAAAAATAGAGAAGTTTAGTGAAGAAGATATAAGATATTGAAACCTTGTACAGAGGACAATTATGCCTCAGTCCCCTTCAAAGGAGGCAGCTTAGGACCTCACACAGTTCTCCCAAATATTTATATAAATATATATGTATACATATGTGTATATGTGTATACATATACATATATATGTATATGTGTATATATATGTATGTGTATGTATATATATATATATACAAAAAATAAAGTCCTTACTAATTGTGCCTACATTATAAGAAGAAATAGGAAGCCATAAAGTAGAGAATACATTTTCTAAGTCTATATGTTTTAAATATATTATGTCTGATATAGCAAAAATAATATTTAAAAGGTGGGATAAGATTCTGTAAAAGAAATAATGTTTTCATAAATACAGGTATGTACATAAAGAGAATACATTATTCTAAAGGAAAATTAAAAGTTTAAAAGGTGCATATTAAAAATCTAATGGTTGCTTGGTAAGTTTAATACAATTTTCAGTCAAATGCATCAACTCTAGAATAGAAAAAAATGTTTTTTGGGACAGCAATAAAACAGAAAATCATTTGTGAAGTGAATGGGAACATAATCCTTTATTTAAAAACATTAAGATTTTAAAAATTTTATTTTAATTGAGATGTAAGTGACATATAAAGCATAACTTCTTTATAAAGAACAACTCATATGATTGACAGACAAGGCTTGGTCTTGTTGCTAATGTACATTCAATTCTTATTAGAAATATTATTTTTAATGGAGAATTTTTATTTCATTATTTTTCTTATGTGTTTACTTAATTATAAAAGTAATTAAATTATCAATTCAAAATATAACTGGCCTAAATCAATCATAGCAGTAGGAGAGAAAATAACAATAAACAGGAATTAACTCACACTAGGACTTAATTGAGCCAACTCCAGGGGTTAGATATACATCTCTACATGAAACACATGAATATTAGATTATGATAGTCCTGGCAGAGATAAAAGTCTTGAACTCAACATTGACTTCTGGAAGCAAAACCATTTGTGACATAAATTATATAAACAACTAGCAACAAAACATTTTGAGCCAATTCAGGAAAACCTGTAATAATAAAGTCATCAAGTGTTTAAAAATTTTCCCCTTATGGTTTCCAGATTAATTTTGTCTGCTTTTAACAGGGGGTTTTCTAATACTTAGAAATGGGGAAAATATAAAAATCTTTTACAGAGAGTATGTAGATTAGTGTTGTAAATATTTCCTGGGCTACTTGTGCATGCATCAGTAATGAAGACTATAACTGTGTGTGTGTGTGCTTGTGTTTAAGAGTGATAGAAGAGTGTTATACTAGCCACAGAGAAAGTCAGGTGGAAAATGTAAAATTCTAAATGTTACTCAATTCTCCTTGATTATGTTTCCATTTAATTACCACAACAGTTAAGCAAAATTGAGAAATGAATAAAATATAGAATTTTAAATTTATCATCTTGCTTTTGGAAGGGACAGGTTCATACTACATATGAATTAATGATGATTAATCCTGTCACCACTGATTCAAAATTTGTCTAAAATAAGGGAGTATGTGTATACATTTGTGGCAAAGGCTGTTTTACCCACTCTACATTCATATTTTTTCTGATAGGTAAATGCATGATAATGACTTTTGTATCACTTTAGCATCATTCTAGGTATTTTTTCCTGTTGCTTCCCTCAGATCTGAAAACAAAGGATGTAGTGGAGTTACAATCCCATTTTATTTTACAAGTTGTGAGGATTTATGGAACTCATGAGAAGACTAGCTGAATAAACAGCTACCCACACTTTTGACCTCAGTGTTGCATTTTCTCATTAGAATATACATGTGCAAAACCTGAAGATCATAACCTATGATGTTGAACTCTGCTTCTAAGGAAACATGACTTCGGTTAGAAAAAATTATCCCCGAGTAAGGAATGCGTTCCTGGCTTTGCTTTCTAGATGCCTGGGTGAGCCATAACATCCATTGTAGATAATATAAAGGTATTTTGAGACCATTCTTTGATGATTATCTTTTCTAAATCAGTTAAGTGTCTAAAAACCATAATGTCATAATTTAATTTTCCCTGGACTGTTGTGGCCACGGCAGAGTAATCTACAGGAAAACAATTTAATACAGACACAAATCTCAAGAAAAGGTGAAGAAATGGCTTGTTCATGGGGGCAGGGGGAGTACATTTAAAGAATTGTCACATTTTTGATAGATCCTCCTATTACCATAGTCTTGATTTGGAATGGCAGTTGAAAATTATCTAGTACAACCTTTCACTCAATGTGAAACCCCCCACATCACTGCTATACATTATCATTTCCATTGTCTTATGTTTAATTTTAACATGACAAATAATTACAAATAAGAGATTCAAGATGGCATGATTAAAAGGAAATTCTGTAAGTAATCAACTGCATCAGTTTCTGAAATACTGGCACATTACAATATTTACTACGTATATGACACTTCCTTATAGCATAAATTCATCTAAGGCAAACGTTATTCATGCCTGGGCTTCTCTAGGATGCTGTTTAAAACATGATTCACAGCCTCTTGCATTTCTCTCTAATTTCTAACTACTTCCCTATCTTCTCCAAATATGCGTAAGCCCCACTGTATCCTAACAGTGCTTTTTTGACTTTGTGTCATTTTTTTTTTCTGTAAACTTCTAAGATAATGTCTTTTCTCCCACAACCATTTTATTCAACATGTATATTTTGCTACCTGTAAATCTGAATGTTTATTTTATTTCACAAGTCTGTGAAATAAAGCGACAACAATAATTGTCTGTGGTTGGTATAAATGTGTGGAATGGACTTCATTCATTTATTCATATACTTAATTTACCATGAATAAAGCACTGAGTGTTTTCTGTGAGCCAAGCAGTCTGTGCTAGGAGCTCGGGGTTCAAGGCAGGCACATTCTCTACCTTTGCAGGCCTATGTACATGTGGAAAAACTATTGTATGCATAATGAATTGCAAATATGAAACCTTGTTCAAAAGGAGAAATGAAGAATGAATAACCCTGGGAGTCGCTGAGGAGTCTGGGAATGACTGTCTGTCTTTTGGGCTGCCATAACCAAATACCATAGACTGAGTGGCTTAAACGACAGGATTCGATTTCTTACAGTTCTGGAGGCTGGAAAGTCTAAGATCAAGGTACCGTCTTACTCAGTTCCTGGTGAGAACTTTCTTTCTGCTTACAGATGGCTACCCTCTCACTGTGCCCTCATATGGCCTTGCCTTTATGTGTGAGCATGGAAAGAGAGAGAGGGAGAGAGAGGGAGATACCAGGCTTTCAGATGTCTCTTCTTATAATGGTGAAAAGCAAATACATAACAAACTGAAAGATGCCTCGTAATGTTAGAGGCTGGTGAATCACACAGAGGGAAGGTATAAGAGATAAAAGAGAGACAAAGGTCAGATCCTAACATTTTAAACATGGGACTTAACGTTAAAATAAAAAATAATAGTGATGAGCTTTAAGTAGAAAAGTAGTTTATCCTCTGTGCTTTTCAAATAGTGTGAAGTCAAAAGGTACATGAGAGGGTTATTGTAATGTATCCAAGAAATAGTTATTGTGGTTTGTACCAGAACAGTGATAACAAAGATGGAGACAAGTAAACAAACTTGAGAAATACTCAGGGCTTAGCAATCAGATAGGGTGTGAAAAAATGTCATTCTTTGGCTAAACTCCGTATTTCTGGTGTGAACATCTTCTGGTTTATTACTACTAAATAGTATGATGGAGAACTTTTGGAGGGGGATGAATACATAGTCCATTTGCAAATGTTGCTTCTAGTTTTGGTAAAAATATTATGTCTTTTTCTTGGGTTAATATCTCTACATTGCACTGGAAGTTAGCTTCCTAGGTTACATAAATTTTGAGACTCTAATTTATTCCTTTTGACCACTTTCGGAAGGGACTAAGAGACCTACCTATTTCTGATGCACAGACCTTGAACTGGGTCCTTGCCATCTGCCAAGTGGGTAGATTTTAGAAAATAAATAGGAAGCATAAAAATAAGAATAGGTGACTGAGTGGAAATTACATATTTTCTGTTTATTGTAGATCTCCGTTAAGTTACCAAAACTAGACCCCAGCTTTGAACATCAGATTTTTATTAATACATGTTCATAAACTGTCTCCTGTTGGGACAATCTAAATTCCCTATGTTATTTCTCCAATATACAGATGATTTGAGGCTTTTAAATCACTACCACACTCTCCAATACTATTCCTGTTTTAAATTTTGGATATTTCAATACTCACTTATCCTTGCAACAACCTGATTCTTTTAAAGTGCTCTTCTTTGGTGATGGGTGATCTTGTTTTCCACTCTTACTTGATCAGTACCTACCATCATACTCTAAAGTTTGTCGTCATCCATAACTGCAACCCCGGACGGTTCGAAGTTCACGCATATGATACTTTTATGTGTCAACTTCCCTAGGCTATAGTATCCAGTTATTCAATCAAATGATAATCTAGGTATTGCTGTTCAGGTGTTTTGTAGATATGGTTAACATCTACCATCAGTTGACTTTAAGTAAAAGATAAACTCAATACTGTGGACCTCATCCAACCAGTTGAGAGCTCTTAAAATAAAACTTGAGATTTTTTTCTGAGAAAGAAGAAATTCTGCCTCAAGAAATTGGCATTAGGTCTTGGCCAAGAGGGTTCTCACTCTGCTGACCAGCCCTATCAATTTCAGTCTTGCAAACCACAGAAGCCAATTACATAAACTGATTCTTTGACATAAATCTATCCCTATTTATCTATCATCGATCAAGTATATATAAATATACAAATAGATACATGAAAGATAGACATATAGATTTAGTTGGACTTAGATATGTAGAGGGATATCCAAAAAAACTAAACATCTTCTGGAGGGCGGGCCCCTTGTAGTACAGGTTTCCCATGCTAGGCGATTGGTCTGGGAGCCCGTCTGCATGAGTGTACTAGCTGGTGCTGTTGTGAGAGGCTGTGTTCAGCCTCAGTGAATTTTTTTGATGACTATTTCAGCACATTTTCCCATTTCATGATGGGTGACTTAGGAGTGCACCTGCCCACGCTATGCTGAATGTTCAGCAGTTTTTGACCAAAAACTGTATAACCACCATGCCCCACCCTCCCTATTCACCGATCAGGTGAAAAGTCGATCACCCTGATCGACTTTTTTTTCCCAGATGAAAAAAGTCCTCAAAGGGAAACGTTACACTGATGTGGAAGAGGTGAAACACGAAATGGCAGAAGCACTAAAAAGCATCAAAAGTGTTGAGTTAAAAAGCTCTTTTGGGCAGTGGAAAAAACACCTTGATAAATGTACTGCGTCAAGTGAAGAGCATTTTGAAGGTGACAGAAGCTTAACCATGTGAGAATAAATACACAATATTTTATAAGTATATCCCATATTTTGGGGGTACCTCCTTGTATGTAAATAAATACACACACACACACACACACACACTACTGCTTCTGCTTTTCTGGGGCATGCTAGCTGGTACAATGTAGCTCTCTCTCTAAGTTCTACCTAAGGTTCATTTAACTCCGATGAGCTCTTTCATGTATTGATCATCTCTTTTTTCACTTATTTCTATGCCATTGATGTTCTCTCTTCCTCTCTTATCCAGTTTAAATTTTATAGTAAATCACTGTAATCACTCACCCTGAATATATATATGTTCAGTTGCCTTGTACCCTGCTTTTTTATTCATATGAACTAGAAGACTCACAATCTTGGCTAAACCTAACTCAACTAAACTCTGCACACACATCTGCAGCCATTCTAGTGAGGTTAGTTGGAGAAAAGTGCTCTAGAGACACACTGATTTGTCTTATGTTAAATTCATGACTAAAAATCTCATTCAGGCTCTTAATGGTTCTCATTGAATCACATTCCCAATGTCCCAGATGACTAGTTAACATCTTACCTTTTCTCTTGAAATAATCACTGCCTTCTTTTCACTTTTTTTTTTCATTTAATGACCTTGCTTTCTACTTTCTCTGTGAAGTAGGAATAATCAAAAAGAATATTCCCATAATTATAGTAACTGGCACCCTTGAGCTGATACCTCCAATCTCCACCTTCTGTGAGTATTAGCTGCTAATTGTGTATTACTATGTAGTTCTCCAGAGATTTGTCTTTAAATGCAGAAGTTATCCTTTCTCTAAGTGCTTGGTGGTTCCACCAGCCCCCTCACCTCACTGAGCACATGACCATCAGCCAATGACTCACTGATACAAGAGCACGGACCTCAGTTACTTTTCTTACTTCCTCATGAGTCTTTTTTCCCAGGAGCACTCACTGGATGAGGCACTTGCACTAGAATCCCAATTTTAGTCTCTGGATTAGGGGTCTTTATCTAGAACACATAGATTACTACCATCATGTGCTAGCATCTGTACTCATCTACTCCGGATTTAATCTCATTACTACAGAATAACTATCTATATTCCTACCTGAAGATATTCCCAATGTATTTGCAGTAGATTCCATACTCAGGCATACTCAGGTATATTTTCTACAATTCTCTCCTGTTTCTTCTACATTATTAATATTTACCCCTTTACGTGACCCCTTTCATTTAACACTCAACATTTTGAAATTTCTCCTCTTTAAAAATTTTTTTCTTATCCCATTTCTCCCAGCTAGTGTTTTGTTTATTTGCTTCCCTTTGCAATACTTCTCAAAACTGCTGACGGTACTGGGTGTCTCCATTTCCCTTTCCCCTCATTTCTCCTAAACAAATGAAATGAACCTCTAAAATAAGAGTGTAGAAAATAAAAGCCTAGGAATAACACAAGCAATTAGCTTATGGACAAAACGCATTGTGAGTTATGGACAACACAAGATACATTCATGGTCTGAACCACAGATGTCAACATTCTAGATTCTTTTTTATTCTCTTCTTCTTCTTTTCACCTACTTCCATAATTTAAAAACCATGGTAATACCTACAAATAAAAGCAAATGATTCTCATATCCATAATATATCCTAATATCTGTTTTGCCCATCATATCCTAGAGATAAATAATTGAACTCAGAGTTAATGTAATGTTAATATTTGCATCCATCAAACATGTTTAGCCATAAATAATATAAATAACAATTGCTTCCCCTCTACACTCTGCTTCCATAATCCAGACAGGAGGAAGAGGGGAGGGTAAAAGACTAAAGAGGCATGCCAAATGAATTTGCCTACTTTAAAAATAATCTTT
This sequence comes from Mormoops blainvillei, assembly GCA_004026545.1. NCBI lineage: Eukaryota > Metazoa > Chordata > Mammalia > Chiroptera > Mormoopidae > Mormoops > Mormoops blainvillei. The sequence goes on from PVJD01000304.1 coordinate 403,742, forward strand.
CCAGATGTCTCCACCAGTAACCTCCATATAAATATTATATATTAGAATTGAACTACTTAGCTCCTTCTAGCTGCAAGGAAATCTAGGAAGTTAGTTATCTTTAACATCACTGCAAAAAGCCAAGTTAAGTTGTTTTGGTTGTTTTTTGTTGTTGTTTTGTAAAAAAAAGGAGAATAAATATTATGTGGCAACTAGCATTTTCAATATAATTACCTTTCAGGATTTTTGTGCAATAGTTTTGTAATATTGTATAAACTATAGTGAAGTTATTTATTAGTATCATCCTTGTAGAAAATCTAAGGATAACAGAAATTCCGTTGAGCATGATGAAAAAAGAATAATTTAACAATAAAGGTATAACATATAAAAAAATAAACCTTCATAGAGATTTCTAAAAATGTAAGTGAATTCAGAATCTATTAACTTCTGGTTGAATTCAATAGAGATAAAAATCCCAGTGTTTTGTTATTGTTTTGGGGAGAAGGAGAAGAAAAAATTAAAAATAAAGTCATTCTAAAATAATCTGAGGTAAAAATAATGAAACAGTAGACATTAAAATTCTAAAAAAATAAGAATATATACCACCAGGTCTTACAATATTTTATAAAATACACCACCAGAACTTATACTATTTTATGAAATCAGACTAGATGCAGGAGATAAATCAATGTAACATAAGGGGAGGAAGGATAAAGAAGAACTGACTATCTATCAAGTAATTTATTAAATGTTTGATAAGCACATGATTTTAATTAAAATGTGTATTTTAATTTTACCATGTATTTTTTTAAAAAGTGAAGACATTTGAAATGCAATGGTGGATCTCTAATTAAAAAAGAACTGCATTTGTAGATTATATTACTAACTAATAATTTATTTATTCAAATTACTTCTGATCTTTGAGTTATTTATTTATTTTTTAAACTGTGTGCTGCCTTAATCCTTGTCACCTGTAAAATAATATATTAACAATCCCTAAAATGAGCAATGGAGGTGGCACCTTCAGGATTCATGTAGAATGACAACGATCATGTTGTAAGAATAACCTAAAGAAGTGTTTTTATAGAACTTTGTGTAAAACTAATTTTAATAAAATCCAGTGCTGATACCCAAAAAGGGGGATAATGGCAATAAAGACTTAAGTGACAGGAAGGCTAAGGTCCTTTCTTCCTAAGCAAACTCTGGACACTGTCACTGCTGATTCAAACTCTTAATTTACATTTGATTCCTGTGCCTGGACTTCTCAATTCTAAAATATTGCATTAGAATTATTGACAACCCAACAGGACCTTTCCATTAACTTGTATCATGTCCCTCTGCTGCCCTCATTTGGTAAATACTGATTCTTCCTCTACATTGGTGAGATTTTACTCTTGGGTGAAAATGGAACTAATCCAATGCTTTTTGAAGTTTTGTAGCTATATTTATCAGCACATGATGTGTCTTCAAAAATGATTTAAGAGGGTAGTTTTTTTCAATAGTCCTTGAAAGGAAACAGTTTACAGGAAATGACCATGATAAAGTCATAAGACATTTCTGCTCTTGTCCTGTGAATCAGTAATATGGAAAGTATGACTTCCAGTAGAGTGGCACAAAACAACTTCAACCCAACTGTACTTTCTCTTGTGATATGAAAAACAGGTAAAATTTAGATGTATTCGTATTTCCAGTAAATTCTTATTTTCAGATTAAGTCTATATAGAAATAAATGTCACAAGTCTTGTGATTCCAGCCCATTCCACTGGGCTGTAGTTTCTACTAACTTTTTGATAAGAAATTCCATTTTGAATAAAGTGGGTATCGATTAAAACTCATTGTAGAAACAAATGGTAAAGTATCCTCACTTACCATAGTTTTCCTTACTAGTGTAGTTATTAATCTTGAATATATTACATTAAAGATATAATCACAGAATATTTTAATCCAATCTCTGTCTTTGAGAGAGTTGGAACGTGGAACTCACGTTTCTGTGTTAAAACTAGTTCAGCTATTTAGTATGATGTTTAGTAGTATCTCCATAAACCCACTTGTTCCCTTTGATTAAAAAACCTCAAAATTTAGAAATATTTATATTCAGATATCTCATAGACTTTACTATCTTAGACTTCATTGACATAAAGTCTGGAACACTGAGTTATGCGATGTTTGGATTACTAAGGGAATCAGCCTTATGGTTGGAATACTGTTATTTCACATTTCAAAAATATATCTCTTTGGTTATAATCCTAAAAATCAGCAGACTGTTATCAACTCTTTATTATCTTCAATTAAATATTTTACTAAGGGCTGCAAAAATTTCAGCCACACTCAACTTTAATACTTGACAATGGATTTATTTTTCCAACCCTAGCTTTAATAAAATTACCCTGCTTCCATGAAAGTATTTTGCATAGGATAAAAAATATCTTTGAGCTGCTAAAAAGCAATGGAGTTCAATATATTCTTCATAATTCATCACAATTTCATTGTAGTGCTCATCTACAGATACTCAGAAACAGTAGGGAAAATAACCTAATCATAGTTGCCATGGTGAGGTATCTAAAGTTGTAATGTAAGAGAAATTGGTGGCAATGGCAGTAAATTGGGAGAAAAGTGCAGCAAATTTTCCCAGCTATGTAAGAGCGCGGTAGATGGATGTCCAGAATATGCAGAGTGAAAATATCTGGTTTGAAAGATGAGCAGAGGAAGAAGATAATTAGGCGATAAAGTCTCTATGACTCTAGAGAAGACTGGATGATGAAGCTACAGTGTTCATAGTATGCTAGGGTACTACGAAGTCAAACTGAAAGGGAGAGACAGTATCTAAAATGAACAAGGAAGTTATACTGAGGTTAAAGCAGGTTAAAGATAAATGCAGAAGCTATGAACTGGAGGAGAATTCAAGGAGAAGACTCTGACAACTAACGATAAATGTTTGCAGGTGGACTATTTCTCAGAAGCTGTAAGCTAAAAGGCAAAGTAAATATGGGTTTTGCACTTTTCATTGCTATTAATTTCAGTCTCAAACTCTGCTTTTAAAATAGCCTTGTCACAACTGCTCAAGAAGGGTTACATGTTCTAATAAATTTTGAAAACTATAGCATGCCAATAAATAAATGATTTGTATCTCATTTTGGTCTTTTCTCTCTCCTCCCCTCTCCTCTCCTCTCCTCTCCTCTCCTCATGTCTCCTCTCCTTTCTCTCTTTTCATACTTCTCCTATATATCTTCTTCTAACTTCTTACTTCTCCTATATATCTTCTCTTTTCTCTCCTGCCCTCTCCTCTTCCATTCTCTTTCCTTCTTTTTCTTTTACATCCCTTCATCTCTCCTCCCTTTCTCCTTTCAACCAGTAGAGAACACCTGAATGCATATACTGATTCAGGTGTTACTATTCCTGCTGGCATCACACCTCTCCCTAACCTGAATTTACAATATATCTTGCATAACTTCATCAGGTTGAATCTCCCAGGACAAAATTCTGGCCTCCTAAATTTACTCCCCAAAATGCATGATACAATAGCTTCTTATTACCTATTGAAATATTTCCAACTTTTTGGACTTGCAGGAGCCTTAATAATTTACACTCAGTTGGTTTTTCAGACTTTCATTGCTACTCTCTTGCATTTACTATATTTTAATGAAAAAATATTTTATTATTTTTTAACCTTGCCTTATGCCAGTGTTTCTAAAATGTTTTCTCAAAGTTCTGCTAATGACAGAATTAAGCAAGTACATATTCTAATTGTCCTGAGAGAATGAGAAATTTATTTGAAGACTTGTATTGTTTGCCTCATGGTTCCATATATATACTTTTTGAATGTAAGAAATATTTCTTGGTATTGAAAGTAGGCAAATATATCAATGGTTTTCATTGGTAGGAAGAAATGTGAGGCTGTGAGAGATTCTGTTTCCTTAAATCTATCAACTTTTAAAGAATAAGACCATTAAAAAGAGTTGACTTTCTATGATCTATACAACATACAGCTTGTTTACATTTTTTATTTTTGTCATAATTTTTGAGAATAATAATTCATTTAAATCTGTGATTATTTCTGATATTTTTCACTGTTTCACAAGTTGATTCAGAATTATTATAGGTACACAAAGTTCAGAAGCAAATTTTTGTCAAAAATTTGGTATCACGAAAATAGTCAAATAATGATAGGAATCTCAATGTGAACTGTTTTAGTGGAAGGTACAAACTTTTTTACATGGAGGAATGATGAAATTTTTGATCACTTATCTTTCCTATTCTTTTAGGAAAATATCCATCAAGTAATATTTAACTGCAAAAATATGACTGTTGATTGTCTCTTTTTAACCACCCATGCTATAACTTTACAACTTTCATCCTGTGTAATTAAACCAAGTGTCTTAAATGACTACTAATATGGATAATCTATTTTTCTAATTATTAATCTTTATTTTAATAACTTCAGTGATGGTCTGTATAGTAAAAATATTAAACATTTTATTGATTCATATGTTTTATTTTAAAATAACTCCTAATTAATTGAGTTTTTGAGCTGTACAGTCATATGCCATCTATAAATTAATTCCTTATGTCCCGATTATTAATTCGGCATAACAAACCAGCCTAATGTTTCATGACTTAAATAAAAATTTCCTATTATTTGTCACAATTCTGTGGTTTGACTAGGCCCAGTTAAGCAGTTTTTATTTAAGATCTTCATACAGTTTTAATCAGACTGTGGCTTTGAACATCTAGACTCTCCAGTGAACTTGAATATCCCCAAGGTGGCAATCTTGGATGGCTGAAGTTGATGCTGACTATCGACTCACACCTGAATTACATTTGGCAAATGAAGTGCCTAATAATGACATTTCCTTTTGGCTTGAGTCTCTTAACATATGGTGCCTGTGTTCTGAAAGAGTATCCCCAAATCAGTATTCCGGAAGGCCCAGGTAAAAGCATAGCCTTGACAATAAAACAACATCATTTCTGCTCTATTCTTATGCTAATAACAATCTGTGGGCCCACCCAGACTCAATGGTATGGTGATCTAGAATTTTCTTATTTAAGAAATCACAGAATCATATTGCAGAATAACATGTATAATAGATTTTGTTGAAGTCCTCTTTGTAAAATTCAATCTGAAACGGGCTTCCCTCTGATTGTAACAATTCACATGTTTCCTTCAGGCAAAATACTTTCACTCTGTACTCTAAAATATAATAGTACATCAGTAGTTCAAGTCCAGGCATCGGCTAAAAGCCCAGGTGTAACTGAGGCTCCTTAGGATTAAAGCTACAAGTATACAATTCCTCTTATCTAAAAACCTTAGAGTTAGAGAGAGAAATTATCTATCTTTCCTACACTGAACATGTAATGATGAGGTAGGCATATTTTTTAAAACAGGAAAAATGGGATGTACATTGAAGTCACTGGTCCATGACGATTCTAAAATTCTGCCCATTACATGCACCAGTTTCTTGATAAGGACCCAGTTTTCCTCCTTTGCAGTGGTTTTCTATTGTATTGGTTTTACCTTCTGACAGTTGTTTCTGACTCTGTCATTTTTTCTTTTTAATTAGAAATGACCTATTCTATAGCTGAGTATATTTCCCAGTCTTCTTCCTATGTATAGGAGGTTGGAGTCTAGAGACCACCTTTCATTCTGAGTCACCTTTGTCATTTTTATTACATGATGGTGTTCGCCCCTAATACAATTCTCTTAAAACAATGTTATTTTTACGTGTGTGGAGAATATTGAGATTTACTCCATTGGACAAGAGGCACACCCTCAAATGTTTTTGATACAGGTTCTTTCCGATGTGGACTAAGAGACAAGGTAACGTGGGACAACATTAGAATTCTTAAAAGACTCTGATTTAGCAGAGGAAGTCTAAGAGGCATACCCTTATGAAGCTTAGATATCTTTTGTCTCACGCAAAATTAGCAAACTATGGCCCATGGGCCTAATTTAGCCTGTAACCTGTTTTTTTTTTTTATTGGTTTGTTTTTTGTAAGTAAAGTCTTATTGGGGCACAGCCATATCCATGTATATATGTGCTGTCTATGGCTACTTTCTCTCTATAAAGACAGAATGAATGTTTCTGCATAGACTATATGACCAAGAAATTCTAAATATTTGGTATTGGGTGTTTATTAAAAGTTTGCTGACTGAAGTCTAGTTGAGATGACTTACAAGGCATTACTTAAAGCTTGCCGATGTCTTAACAGAAGAGTTTACAATCATCCCTGTGACAAGAATATCATCCTGAGATTATGTGTTGCAGGGAGCATGCTGGATTTTATTTTTGCCTCAGTTATTTCACATTTTAAAATATATTGTTGGATTGAAAGACTTACAGTGAAACATTATTTTCTAGTTTAAAAAATCCTGGCTTCTTTGCATTTTGGTTAAATTTTAATTAAAGTCAAATATTTCAAAACTGCACCTCATCTCTCTATAGTCCTTCCTGTCATATACAGTTAAAATTCTGCTTGGAAATCTCCTTAGTTGATGTAAAATATCTAAAGTAAATTTTCTATTTTCCATGTAACTACAGGCTATTGTTCTCCTAAACTTCTGCTATGCATGTCATTTTTATTACAGTTTCTTACAAGACTGTTCTCAGTGTCCATCCTGTTCCCACTAACAATCTTCTTAAGGACTTTTTGGACCATGCCAAAATATTAGTCACAAAGCTAAAGTCCTACTTGAAGAATTTTTGAATTCACCTGGAATGAGTACCTGTTTTTAGAGTAAATTAAAAAAAAAACAAAAACAAAAAACTTTCTGCCTCTATTTTTAAGTCTCTTCTTGAGAGAATTTCAAAAATCTATACTTATAAAAAGTATTGATTTCACAGAGCTTTTTAAATACATGTTGAAATACATTTTATACCCTTTCTCTATTACCATTTTCATGTTTTGTTCTAAAATTATTTCTTAGATATCCATAGAAGCATTATATCAACTTCTTTAAATTGAGGTTTCAAATTTGATTTATGGAGGAGATTTTTCAACTCTTTCAGCTTTCAACTTTATTAATTCCCTTTTCCTGTGCATTCTGGCTTACTTGTATGTTTTTTCCTGGTTTCCTAATTTAAATTCCGAATTCATTTATGATTTTGATTTTTTTAATAAAATGTAACTGCTTTCATTTTATTCCACTACTTCATTTAGCTTTATAAGCGTGCATTTTAAGAGTTGCTCAATAATATTTTAAAATGAATTATGGCTTATTTTTTTTCCAGGAGAATAAATAGCAAGTTTTCTTCCAATATATCTCATCCTGATAATAAAATACATGATGTATTTTGAGGCATTTTAACAATCTGTACTATATTATCTGATTGAAGCTCTTTAAGACAGACTCACTGAACATGATGTGGACAGTGCTATGATCTTACGGCCATTCCATCACCAAGAGCTTTAGGGACAATGTTGTTTCTATCAAAATTAACATGATTTAAAGTTGTTATAATTTTTTCTCATGTAAAATTATTTTTTAAAAAGTAAAACATGAAAATAGTGAGTATTACAATTTAAAGATTGCATGTTTTGGTCACTCATTATGGGACAACTCATAGCCAAGATTAAGACTACGTTTGTGTACTAATTTCAAAAGGAATTTTAATGAATTGTTTATTTGTATTTGTGGTCAAAAGTTTGAAAAATACAAGCAATGCAATGTAAAATGATATACTTTAAAAAAATTATTACATGTGTTAGCTTTTTTACTCTATCAGAATTTGTATCTCTATTTTTACACTTTGAAAGCTATAAACCCTGCATGTTTTAGAAGTATCAGTATGGTATGTATTTATATGTGCACAATATGATTTCACACTAATATCATAATTTTCAATAACACACATAATTTGTGTTAATCTTGCTTCTTTAAGCATTAACATTGTGCTGGTCCACTTGATCAGGCAGAATTCTACTGAACGGTGCACATGTATGATAAAGCTTTCCAAGAGCACAACACTTTGTTTTCCAAAATTGTTGTCTTCTACTGTAACCTTTGCCTGAATTCCACTCTCATGAATACGTACTGCCTATTTCATATGCAACTGCCACTGTTCTCACACTTGTGCATATAACATGGAGTGCGGAAAAATACACAACAAACAGATAAAACCCCTCTACATTCCTATGAAAGGAGACACTCGGTAAATACATGTGACTCTAATATTGTGCCAGGGGCAAACAATGAAAAAAAATAAAGTGGGTATGAAGTTATGTTTCCAGAAATGGTAGAAAATATCTTTATAGTCAATTCTCCTCTTGAGGTTAACTAGGAAAGCAACAAAAACTTATTTTCAAAATATCTATATGAAAGAAATATCAAGGAAGTAAAGATTGTGACACCAAGATCCCAGAGAATGACAATCTGGTTAATGACCCCAATGGTCAGTATGGCTTTTCTCATCAAGGCATTTGATAATTCGAAATCAGAGAATGGATAAGTAAAAGAGTGAGTAGAGCTTTCACCAAAATCACGGAGATGGCAAATGAAAAATGGTGTTCGTAGCCCCGTAAAGACTATGAGCCCTTGATAGTCACCCCTTGCTCTCAGTTGGGACAACAACGGGATACACAAAATGATGAAAGTTACTGAGGAACCGGTCAGTCCTGAAAGACACTGAAGCCAATTTCAACTTCATTCAAACTGTATATGGAACAAGATTGACTGTCCATAACCATCTGCTTTACAGGAGAAAAAGTGTGCCGTCTTTGGAGAAAATAATATCTTGGGATTCCTTTACTTATGTTATCTGAAAACCAAGCAAACAAAGTTACATATATAGAAAGACAAGAATTGACTGTAAAGCTTTTGCAATAACAGACAATAGAGACAAATTGATAATATATCCAGATATGGCAAGGTACTAAAATAAATATAATTAAATTGTCAAGTAATTAAATTACACAGTTGGGAATTTTAGGAAATAATTTAATAGTATAAACAAATTTAGTGAAATATCCAGAAATGGAAGTGATGACAACTAAAAATAAAACCTATCTGCATTATAAGGAAGTAGCCAATTAGAAGATAAGTCAGTAGAAAATATATACCCTGAAGTGCAGGGAAATGAAATGACAAAATACATGAAAGAGCATAAGAGATATTTGGATCAAAGTGGAAATTTTTAATGTATGTAATCAGGGTACATAAGAAAAAGAAAATTAGAATGAGTTAAAAACTACCTATGCAGAAATAGTGGTTGAGAGTTCTGAGAGTTCTACACATAACTATAACACCAAAAAAGCCCCCCAAAAAACAGAAAAAAAAGAGATAAAAATTTGGGCACATTTCGTAAATCGAGAAACCAAAAAGCATAGAAAATTATGAACATAGCTAAAGAATACAGACATATTATCTAAATATTAAAACTAAGGTAAATCGCTAATTTATTAAGAGAAATACATGCAAGCCAGAGAAAAGGAATGATATTATAAAATATTAAAAAATATTACAACCTACCAAATTAAAATTCTACTCTTACAGGAAATATTTATTTTTGGAGTAGGTAAAAAAAATCTAAGATTTTATATCAGAGGTGCAAGAAGAAGTGAAAAAAGATGAAATGACTAGTAATTTACAACTTGCATAAAACAAAGGAGTGACATTTTATGATATGTTAAAAATATAGAATTGAAATATATGATACCAGATGATACCATAGAGGATAGTAAAAAAGTGAGAAGTTAATTTGGATTTATAGTATAATAAGATCCTTCATTTTCTGAGAAATGATATATGTATGTATAGTAAAGATTGAACAACTAAAAAACTAACAGAGGAAAAAATGAAATTAAAACAATGAACCCTAAAGAATTTTCTTTTAAATAAGCGGGAAAAGAAAAAGAATACTTGTGAAATAAAATAAATGGTAAGATTCAGTCTAAATTTCAACTTAGTATATAATAGAAAAAATATGATTATATAAAAAGTTTTTCAGACAACTTCAAAAATTAAGTTATGTACTACTTATAATATTTATATGAGAAATATAAGATAATTAAAGGTTGACAAAGAACGAGAGATGAAAATTGCCATGCAAACACTAACAAAAAGAAAAATTGAGTTATATTAAATATCAGACAAATTAAACAAGTCAAGAAACATTACATTAAATAAAAAAGGATATTTTAAAATAATAAAAATGTCAATTTATGAAGAATATATGAGAATATCTGTGAACCTGATTGAATAGCTTTAAATGTATACAGCAGGAATCTTTAAACTAAAAAGAGAAATCTGAAATCAGTGGGGGACTTTTAACTACTCTAAGTAATCAATAGAGCAACATAAAATATGTAAATATATTGAGAATTTGTAAAGCATAAAAAACAAAATTGTTTAATTGCCATCTATACAATAATTAAGCTCAGTGATTGTGGAGCACATGTTCTTTTTTAAGTGCCCATGAAACAACGATAAAAATTATCCATATGCTGGGCTATCAAGCAAGCCTCCCCACATCTCTAAACACTGATAAAATGCAGAATATATTCTCTGACCACAGTAAAATTAAACTGAAAAAGTAATACAGAAAAATAAGCACAGAATTCCCATATACTTGGGAATTAACCAATATACTTTTAAAATCATGGGTCAAAAAGAAAATAGTCCTCACAATGAAAATAATACAATATTTTAAATGAATGAAAAACAAATCACTACATATCAAAATTGGAAGAATTTCATTGAAACAGCACTTAAGAGAAATATAAAGCTCAAAAAAACTTCATATTAGTATATGAAGTGCTGAAAATTAAAGTTCTATGTATATATTTTAATGAGTTAGAGAACAAATTGCAAAATGTACTTATAAGAGGGGAGGAAATAATAAAGATCACAATTACTGTAACAATAAACAAATATATAATAGAAAAAGCACATACAAAAATTGATTATTTGAAAAATAAAATGCAATTTTAAACTTGAAGGAAGAATGCCTAAAGAAAAAGAGAAACAAAGAAACGTGTGCCAGGAATGAACCATTACTTTATAAAAGTCTTCCAGTATTTTCAAATAAACCATATTCTTGTGTTACTAACTTTTTAAATCCCGATTAGCATTACATTTTGACTAATGTGGAAATTTTGCAACAGGGCTACAAGGTCTTTGATGCTCATCCTATTAAGAGGTACAGATTTTTGTCCTTTTCCCTAGAAAATGGCTGAACTTATGAACACTTTGACTTTTAGACCAGGGCAGAAGTAATGTCATGTTATTCCCAAGACCAGGTCATAAAGGGCCCTGTACCTTCATTCTTCTTGGCCAGGAACAGTCATACTTGGAATCCCGAGCCACCACGTAAGAAGTCCGACATGAGTCTGCCATCATACGAGGAAGCCCAACCTAGATGAAAAGGGTATTTATACTTATTCTGGCTGCAATCCCAGCTGTACCCAGCCTTCAAGTACTAAATCCATGTCACATGTTGGCGAAGAAGCCTCCAAATGACCTTCGCTCTCATCTTAGGGAGTCATCCTAGTCTATATTCCTTGTCCCCTGTCCAAATTTATGACCCACAGAGTTTGTGGCCGTAAAAAATTGTTCTTTCACCCCTGCAGGTTTGCAGATAAGCAGAACACTGGCCGCCCGCGACAGGCTGCCTCAGTGTTCCCTTGTTCTCATGGTTGCCCTCCTTAAATTATTTCTCTGAATGGAAACCGGGTTCAGACTTTAAAATGACAAATCTATTCACATTCCCACCTTGTTTAAAATCTTTTATCGAATTTCCAATGCTCTGAACAAAACAGAGTCCAATCTTCCTTGTGACTTTCCCTATGTTGCCAACACTTGCCGAACCCAGATATTAAAATCAATTGTTACATGTTCTTCTTATGCAATGTATGTTTTTGTCACTATGATTCCTATAATTATGATTTTGTGTGTATCTGTGAGATTATGTAATTGATGATTCCCTTTCATTAAAGCCTTAGTTCTTGAAGGCAGGGGCTATGTCTGGTTTTGATTATCATTGCACCACAGGCTCAAAAGAGCAAGGCTTAAGATGTTTGAGAGAGGAGGATGAAAGAAAACTATATAGATTAAAATTTACAAATGGGGAGTTCTAAATAAATGTTTGTTTGCTTGACTATAGGACCACTTCTTTGTTTGAGATAAAAGGCCTTATATTGACATCCTGAGGGAATTTATGTGAGAAAATTGGGTTAGGGCAGTTAAATCAATCAATGAGGACCCGTATGGGCAGGATCCATAAATTAAAAGAAAGGGAAAAACATAATTTGCCAAAAATTGAGCATGAGAAGTTTTAATGCGAAATTCATTATTTCTGAGAATGGAGATTTTGGCAGCTGCTTGAAAGTAACAAAAGTCCCAAACAAGAATCATTTTAATACCATCATTTATGTGCCTGTCACAATTACAACCACATACAAAGAAGTATGTGTAGTGTAATGAAATAAACCTGTCAAATGGTTGAGGTCGGCATATCATTGAAGCACTACTTTTTTCTGTTATCAATGGCTATCTTGATTTCAAGGGATAGGCTATGGAGTCTATGAGACAGAAAGAAATTTTAATATTAAGCTGGAATTACTTCTTGTGGTGATAGTGTTGATTTTTATCAGGATATAAGGGATTATGAGTTGTGAACATGAGGGAGTTTGTTGTTAAGGAGTGTGCCTCCTGAGGACAGAGAGATCTCGTGCAGATATATGAATGTTGACAGTCGGTAGAAATGACAGTGGAATCAATAACAATTTAACATCACATGAATAAGACATCGTATGTGTGTTAGGCGTTTCTTGGATGGGATCTATTTTGAAACAATAATGAATTAAATGATAAAGAATATATGAAAACAATATAAAGCACTCATATTATTAAAAATACAGCACTTTTAAAATAAAAAATGTGCATGGTGTGATAAAATGTCAGTCAGTGTCTCCAGAGACCAAAATTCCTACAGCATTAGTCCGGGTAGTGATATTTACAAGCACTTAGCTGCCCTGGCAAATACACACAGGGAGGGTTTGGAACCGTGATCATTTACACAGAGACAAGGTCTTCTCATGACATTTATTGTAGTTGTGAGTATTCAATCCTATTGTTAAATTATTCTTTTTTATGTTCTTTATTTAATGTTTAAATAAATTTATTGGGGTGACATTGATTAATAAGGCCAAATAGGTTACAAGTGTACATTTCTATGATACGTGATCTATATATTGCATGATTACTCAATAACACAGATCCTGATGAAACCGCACTGAATCCATCAGAAAGAATATGTGACAGGCATGACAGCCATCACCTGCCAATCACACCTGACACACTTTATTGCCGCTGAGCATGCCGATGTCTTTGTTATTTTCTTACCTATGACAATTTCCTCACCGCCATTATATCACCTAACATATTCGATTGGTTTGCTAGATAAATAAGAGTCTGAAACTAACATACCAGCTGATTTCTTTCTCCTCCTTTGAACAGGATGTGAAAGCTCTTCTGTGGAATGAGCTGTTCTTGTGGGGATAGAAGGTTAGAAGGTAAGATGAGACCATGCAGTTACTGAAGGAAAAGAAAAATGGAAATTATTACCATGGTTGTTGGGCAATAGAAGAAGATAAAAGAACTACGGGTGGTGTCCTAAATTTGAAAGTTGTAGTGCTAGAGTGCTTTCTTTCCTAAAAGGAAATAAGTATAATTTCTACTTTTATCACCTCCCCATCACAATGACATTATTACTGCTGGTATTATAATACTTCAGTGATGGTAATAGAAGAAGCAGCAGGGGTAACAGTGGTAACAACAGTGGTAACAGTACTAGTACTAGCGGTTTTCATGGTACCACTAGTTTTCTAGTAGCTGTGGTGGTGGTAGAGACATGGTGGAGGTGGTGGTTGGTATTATGATTACGGGATTCAAGTTTCTAGCTGGGGAAAGATAAAATACACAAAAGCCTTCACTGAAGAAAGTTTAATGAAGGACTATTTATAGATCATAGAATAAATGGAACTAAGAAGAGATAATGAAGAGACTAGTAACACTGGAGACATTCTTGACCTTGGACCTGGGAAGGAGTTATGCAAACTCAGTGAGAGTTGTAGCCATAAATGATGAGCCACCTACAGAAACTGTGGCTGAAGGTAACTTAACTGATACCAGCCATTTCATGGAGGCAGTTCAGGTGTGGGGGTAACAAAGGCATCCAGTGCTCTCACCTCCTGACCCCTGAGGTTCTGCAGTGCCTCCTGTGGGCAGCGGCCCACACAATCTACAGATGTAGGTGCTCTTAGGAGATATTCCACAGAGAGCCATCTTTCAGGGCATGAAAACAGGGCAGAGAAATGTATTAAATGAATTTGAAGGGGCAAGAGTGAATGGCCAGCTTGATAATAAGAGCAACACAAACAAGAATGGTTGTATTTATTTTGCATTTACTATGTCTCAGGCACTATCTGATCCTTAATAAAACTGAACGGTCCTGATTTATGAAGAGTAGTAATTTAATAAAAGTGAGATGATCACACCCTCATTTCATGTACAGGGTGGATATAGATTGTCTCCTATGAGAATTTAAAGAATGATATCACTCTCTATAAAATTCAAGCTTAAAAATATGAAGTTCATCATTTTGAAAAATTGCTTCCCTTTGTATGAGTGAAGGATGATGCAAAAAGGAGAGAGAACTGACAAATCTTTTACTTTGATAAGAGGCTGCATAAGAAATCAAGGGTGGGAGGTTAGTACTAAACTGAACGGAAAAAGAAAGAAAAAAGCTTCTAGAGACCATTTAGTCACAGCAGGTCTTACTGACTCAAGAACTTTTCTTTGTAGAAGAAAAGAGCACACACTCCAAATTGTTTCTCCTCCCGCCACCAGTGTGATCTAAAACACTGCTAATCTAAAAATAAAACAGGCTATCAGAGGAGTAAGACATAACTTGCAATATTAGATCAATGTACACAATTTTAGTAGAGAACTAGAAACATCAGTAGCCCAGGCGGCCAACTTTTTCAGAGCCGTGTGTGTTAAGGTTAGCTGTAGCCCCGGGAAAGCCATGGCCTTCGGCACTTTCCTTTGAACCCAAGGATTTATTTTTTCTCTGCTTTCTTTGTCCTGTTTTCCCTTTGGTTTGAGATGCTAGGAAAATGAACTCTAGTGATGTGCAATGATAACCCTAAGTGGTACTTGTCAAATATGATTTGCTAGGTGAGAAACCAGCAACAAAAGTAGAAAACGTAGCGGAGTGAGCAGTGCACCAGAGGGCAGGTGACCTAGACACCAGACGGAAACCAGTAACTAGCTGTGGGATTCAAGAATAATCTTTTATTCTCACCATGCTATAAGAATTTTACCTCCAGGCAACCCCATCCTCCAAATGTCTTGTGTTCCAAAAGTTCATTTTGTCAGGGTGTTTTCAAAAGCACGCTCACATTTTCCCACAGTGACACTCTTCTCAGGGAAGCTCGCGGTGTCGTATTTATGGGTATTTCTTCTTGGAGCCACCTGAGTGTACTGTATGTGTTTTAGGAGGAGTCTAATATTCTGTGTTATGGGTGTTATGGCAAGCAAGCATCAAGCTAGCGAGAATGTAAACCGTGGCAACATACACCAATTTACCAGCAACAATGACAATATACACCCATTTACAAGCTACTGTGCACACATGGAATGATTTATCTTTTACCAATTTGGGATCAAGGCAGACTCAGAGTCGTCATTAGCAAGTCAACGACACACTCTTAGGGACATTACCAAGTGCTTTGAATCAGCATAACATAGAACCAAAAAAATCTCCCCATAGCTGTGCAAGGTAATGCGGGGAAAAAAAGTAAGGATTATGCTTATTGAGGATAACAAGAGAGAAGCTTCTTATGAAAACATAATACATAAAAGTTGTCCCTTTTTCCCTGAGACCTGAATGCAATGAAAGCTGTCTAAAGCGTTTTTTCACAGTGATGACAATAACCAGGTGATTTAGTAGATTTTTATAGACTCTCAGGGAGTCAGAAAATATAAAGCCAGCTTAGTATAAGCCATGGATCCTTTCTACTTCCTTTCCCATGAGACTCTCCATCTGTGTACTAGCTTTGATCTGGAGTCACAAACAAAGACTATCTGTTTATTCAAGAGATCAAATGTTACTTTTGGTAAAGACCCTGGGGAAACTCAGAAAAGGGACATCAGCTCTGGGAGCACGTTGATTTTCAGTGTTGATCTGAATAATCCATGACATATTTAGTTTCTTTGGCTCTTAGAAGACACACGTGAAGGTGATGAACTCACAGGGCTTTGTTCTCTGAGCATAAATCCTCTGTTTCCCTTTGCAGTAGTCTTTTGATATTAACACAGAAGGCACTATAAATGGAAAAGCCTGAATTATACATCTTTCTTACTAATCTGGTAAATGTTCCTAGAGCTTCTCTGGTTTCGCTGTTTTAGATTTTGTAAAAACTAGATACATACTCCTCAGATAGCTGCTTATTCTTGTATTGTGCTTCGAGCTAATTTTGCTCCAAGAATTCTTAAGAGAATGCACCTATTTTTAAAATAGGCTTAATTTTTTTTAATAGAAGTTTCAGGTTTACACAACAATTGATCAGCAAGTTCAGAGAGTCCCCATAATCCCCCTCTCATTCTCACACAAAATTTCCCATTGTTAATATTTTGAATTTTAGTGTGATACTTTTATTAAAATTGATGAAACAACACTGATACATTATTTTTAACTAAGGTCTATATTTTACATGAGAGTTAATTCTTTGTATTTCTGTTTTGACAAATGCATAATGTACATAACACTTTTACAGTATTAAGGATAATAGCTTCACTGCAGTGAAAATTCTTTGTGCTCCACCTGTTTATCCCTCCTGCCTTTCCCTCAAGCCCCTGGCAGCCACTGGTCTTTTTACTGTCTCTATAATTTTGCCATTTTCCAGACTGTCACATCGCTGATATCACACAGTAGGTAGCCTTCAGACTAGCTCCCTTCACTTAGCCATATGCCTTCAATTTTCTCCATGTAATTCTATATCTTGATAGCTCATTTCTTAAAAAAAAAAGTTTATTGATTTTAGAGACAGGAAGGGAGAGAGAAAGAGACAGAGAGAGACATCAATGTGAGAGAGAAATATCTCTTGGTTACCTCCCATACGTACCCCCAACCAACAATGGATATGCAACCTGGGTGTATGCCCTGACCGGAAATCAAAACTTCAGCCTTTTGGTGTGTAGGATGATGCTCCAACCAAGGGAGCCACACTGGCCGGGGCTCATTTCTTTCTTTTTTAAAAAAATTAAATTTATTGGGGAGACATTGGTTAATAAGGTTATATAGGTTTCCAGGGCACATTTCTATGATATATGATCCAGTTATATGATATATGAAGTTGTAAACATTTAACACTTTCAAAAAAATTAATGTTTACTCAGTGTAGTCTTTGCTATTATTTAAGACAGTAAAATGGGATCCATATCAAAATCTCTACACTCAGATTTATGTATAAAATAAAATCATAGAGATAGAAAAAACTGAAAAATTATTGATATTTAGGTGAATATATCTGAGAACTAGAAATGTGGAGGATTTCACACAATTGTACATAATATTATGCTGTCATAATATCATAGAAATCCGTTGACTTATAAACCCATTCTCTTTTCACAACACAAGGGTGCCCTCAAATTTTTCATGCTTTCTAGACCCAGTGCTCAGGAGATAATTCAGTATCATTCAAGGATCCTGGAAAAGTTGTCTCCTGAAAAGAGACATCATGCATTCTACATGACTTTTGGGGTGACTTCATATCCCCAGTGACTCTGTTCAGGAAAGTCCATTATTTAAATTTGCATATATAATTTAAAAATACAAGAATATAAATTTAACATAGAGGAAGTTATAAGTAGATGCTATGACTAACTGTGCCCTCTTTATTTTGGTATCTTTGAAATTACACATGGTTGCTCTTTTTAATGGACCTGACAACAGTTCAAGAGGAAACTGTCACATGTTGAACTTGACTTGGAGAGCTTTCATTTATCCTCTACCATTTGCTTGCACTAAATTAATTCATAGGCATACTTGATGATATAAAAAGACTCAGAAAATGCACTTAAACCCAAAATATTGAAGTTGTAGACCCTCTCAGTGAAAACACAAATACATATTTTTATGGGAAAGAAGTCCCGGTTTAAGTCTAGAGAACTGGCACACTAGAATATGTTGTGGATGTCAGTAATATTACTCCAATAGCTCTATTGTTAGGAAATTGCACTTTATATGTCTGGCTGCACACACATCACACAAATTGCCAGGCTTTGACATAACTTCTCTATTTGCCTTTGTGGTGTTTTGTACAGATGTGGTAATGTCATACACTGCTTGACCTGCCCAGCTCTGTGTTTAAAATTCTATTTGATAAGATTCTGGTAGAAATATTTGGTGTAAAATCATGTGAGTGTTTCCCAAATAAAGTGCTTACATTTGTACCCGCATACTTCTTATCCGCTTCTTTTTGTATGGTATTGGCCTAATTCAAAAAAAAAGAGACAGTTTATAGTGTATGCGATTGCACAGTTAGGCATAACAATTTAGCACAATAAGTTGTAATCAAGACTGCTCAGAAAAGCAGTTTAGGTCTGATCTTGTCAAATTAAGTGTGCACTGAACAGATAACCCTTCCCTAAAGAGCTATTCTGAGGCAGTATGAGCAAAAGACAACCGTTGTTTGTTGCCATTATTTTCTTTTAAGGACTAGATTGGTAGAAATAATTTGAACTGTCATGGAACTAATCTTTCAGTAATCTATGTTTGTGAGAGTATAGACAGGGTGACTTGTGTGGGTAATGTTATCAAATAAGCCTGATATAAAAACAAGTAGAAAAACAGAAGTGATGCTTAAAGCATAGATATTTGTGTGTGGAGCAGGGAGAAGTATTAAAGGCATGAAAGAAGAGAGGCAGGGTGGTCGTTGAGAGGATGGCACCCAAGTCCTTTGCTTGTCAGTGCTGCCATATAAATGACAGCCAGTCTGACATCTGACCTCCTGATAGCTGTGCTCTCAGAGGCAGAGCTTATCTCCTTTGAGCTTCATACAAGCTTTCAAGGGTACCCCTGATCTGAGATCTCCATCTTCCTATTGAAATAATCTGGTTACTATCACAGGTAGCTTTTGCTCTTTTTGGATGAGATTGCCTGTGTTGGTTTCAACTGGGTTCTTCTTCTTTTATTTTTATTTTTTCTGTTGCTACTCCTTATTAGAGACAGAAGATAAAAGGAGTTTTTATAGGGTAGCATATTTCTGAAATTGTATCAGGAGTTTCTTAGTGAAAAGGCAAATAACAATGTATTCAGAAATTTTTCTTTTCAGACTAAATTATTTTTGGTGATCATCAGTATTACCAAGAGTGTGGGGAAGCAGGAATTCTTACATAATATTAAAAGATGTATAAAAATGTTTAAAGTTTATGGAGGGCAATTTATCAATATTTACTGAAATTGAAAATATACAGATCCCTTGTGAAAACAACATTAAATTTACTTGCAAAATATACTTTTATTTATTTGCTGAATATATGTATAAAGATACTTGTTAATACTGCTTATGATTAATATAAACAATAAACAATTTGATAAAACAAAACCATCTATCAAGAGTGTAGAGTTAAGTAAATTATGGTACATCATTATTCTGCTATTTTCAAAATAAATGAGCTAGTCTGTAAGAGCTGTTAGGAATGATATTTAAAATACATTATTCAGTGAAAAACAACTTAGTGTAAAAGTTTGGTCATTTTCATATAATAATGTAGCATCTATTTAGGGCTCTCTTGATAGTACTGGATCTGAATTTTAACATATATTTCAACTTTCTCATGTATCTTGCCAAAATTATAATTTAATGCAATAAATTTAATCTGTTTTATTTCCTTAAATATGTAAAAGATTGATTGATAGATGGATAATAAATCAATTACTTGATAGACAGATATACCTTGAAAGGTATCAACATAGCTGAGGATAAACTTGAGTGATGCATAGTCTGTGAATTATTTAATTCATCCCTTGATTGTAGAGACAAATTGTAGGAATTGGAAAATATAAGGAGTTTTGATCTATATCAAACCCTAGCATAAGGTATGTTTTATTTCAATTGAGCGCATTTAGTATCTGTTAGTGGTAAAATCTTCTAGAGACTTTTTTCTTATTTACCTAGAAGGCTTTTCTTATTGTTAGGATTAATATAGTCAATTATTTTTTTTGTAATAAATCAATGTTATTTTGAGTAGATACAAAAAGGACAGATAACTCACATGGGTCCCAAACATATACCACCATACCTCTAGAGAATAAAATAATAATTACATTTAGTAATTTTTATCTCAAATCATATTTATTAACATAGGAGTTTCATCTGCCTTCCTAGACAAGAAGATTCTCCAGGGCAGAACATATGTCTCTTTTCTTTGCAACTGTTACATCAATTTGAACACTACTGAATCTCAATAAATATTTGGAGAAGAATATTTTGATGACTGAAAATAATATCTTGTGTAATTGGAGGGTAAATAGCTCTCAAAATAATCAAGTATTAATTTGTATTTTAGAAATTCTTCATATATATATGTGTGTGTGTGTGTGTGTGTGTGTGCGCCACCAGTCTATTTATTCAGAGTTAAATTAAATTGTGTTAATTGTGTTGCTTACATTGTTGAAAGATTCTCGATTTCCCTTCATCACAGGTGACATTCCAAATTTGACTTTTTGGAGTCAACTCGGACCTGTTGAATTTAAACATATTTTATTTTTATCACTTTTCTGAAAAACATCTGCTGCCCTATGTCTAACAGTATGCAAGTCACTGCACAGCTTAGGGGAAAATCCATATGATTTCTGTCTTTATTTCTATACACACACCTGCACACCTATTCTCATGGAGGTAAATGACATTCTGCTTTCTTTGGCAAGGATGTATATTCACTGTTTATATGAAGGCTTTCATGGATTCTACCATAAATTCCCCCAGCTCCCACCTAACAGAGAGAGAGGACTGAATCACTGGTAAGTAATAATGTTCCATGAATTGTGCTATTCTTTCTCAAAGTCAGCCTCTCAGCAGTAAGCAATTTTTTGAGAGCAATTGGACTATTTTAGAAGCTGCATAAACTATTTCAGGTGACAAGGGGGCCATTTGGTGCACTGAAGTAGTTATTTGCTAGTGGCTTAAAAGAATTAATGAAGCTTTCAAAGGCACATGACAGATCTGAAAGGATTATGTACCAAAACATTGTTTTGACATAAATAAAAACATCAACTAAAAAAAAGGCATATGGTTGTTCAGAGAATCGAAATTAAAAAAAAAAAAATTCCATTGGGTTAGAAAAGACTTGAGGAGAAATGGAAACGCAAAAAAGAAAATTTCCAAAACTAAGCAGTATTTACATATGAACTATATATTAATATAATATAATAATGTAAATAATACCATACATATTAAATTTTCATAAATTCATTGACATGTGTGAGGAAATAAGAGTGTGACATAAATCATTTAAACTTAATATAAGGTTTAATTAAATTTACTTTACCAATTTCAGAAATCATCATAGCAAACTCATTTTTAGTACTGTGTGCACATTGTAACTATATGTGATACAGCTGAGTTATGACACATAGAATTATACATGTAACAGGATATTTTTAACAAAACAAATTCATTTAGTCAGTAGTCAAGTTAATAATATTTAAAAGTTGTCCAAACACATAAAAGTGACATACTGTATAGAAATACTATTTCTAGCATATAAAAGATTATGCCTATTTGAGTAAAATAAGAATTTTTTGATGGACAGTGATTTCTTGCAATACAGATCTATTTCTTCACTCTTCTCAGATTTGTATCTGAAAGTGTGAGGTGCATGGATAAAATCCACAGCCCCCTTTACCTTTTTAATTCAGGAGGAGACCCAAGAAAGGAAGAGTAAGAGAAAGGCATATCATTACTTGTTTCTCCCTACCTGGGATGTTGCTTCTTTTCTGAAGAGAAAGGTGCCCCTCTCTATTCAGGGAACCCTCTGCACACATTATTTTGCATTTACAATCCTAATACATAGAAACAGGGTGGCAGTTCTTTATCTCCTCCCCCACCCTCCATTTTGTTATTTTTATAGTTTTTACTTCTCAGTTGAGATTCCCATTGTAGCCACTAACTATGGCAATATTAGCCTTTTATTCAGTTTATACATAGTAGCTGCTTTGAAATACTTGTTTGCTAATTCTACATATGAGTTATCTCATGGCCAAACTTTACTGATTATGTTTTCCCTTGGTGAAACTCATGTTATTATATTTTTTAAATTTATGTGCCTTTTAAATTTAGATTTTATTTTCAATTTTGTAGATAATATTATATAGAGACTCTGGATTTTCTTTTGTTCCTCTGAGAAGTATTCACTGTTTCTTTTGTAGAAAGTTACCTTGACTAGACTCAAACTACAAACTGTGCCCCTCAGACAAGGTAGGACCTGGACCATCTCTCCAGTTATTTTACTCTTAGCTAGGCTGTTTATCATCTACCCAGTGCTTTCCTACTTTGGGGTTCAGCTGGGATTTTTACTGGATTTATATACTGAGGCTCCTCTGGTATAACAAAATGACCTTCATGAAATACTCTGTTTTAGTTTTCTATTGCTGCTGTAACAGATTACCAGACATTTCTGTGGCTCAAAACAATGCCCATTTATTATTTTACAGTTCTGTAGCTCAGAAGTCCAACAAGGGTGTCACTGGGTAAAGTTAAGATTTTAACCAGTCCAACTTCCTTTCTAGGTGCTCTAGAAGGAGGATCCATTTCCCTGCCGTTGTCAGTTTCTAGAGGATTTTTCATTTTATTTTTACATTTATTTTTATCATTTATAATTAATAATGTTTTAAATTATTTTATAATTTTATCAGTTTATATAAACTAAAAAAGTTAAGTCATTCACCTATTTCTCCCACCCCATACCCTACTGATGTCTCTCTCTCTTCCCCTTTTCTTTTTTCTTAGATTGCGAGTATGAGATCATACAGTATCGGTCTTTCTTTGGGTTATTTCACTTAGCATAATGCCCTTTAAGTCCATCCATGTTGTCTCTAATGGCAAGATTTCCTTTTTATGCATGAATGATATTCCACAAGTCCTGTCCTGAAAAAGCCCTGCGATTGTTAGTATAGGGAGAATGGTTTGTGTAACATTGATGTAACCTGGACACCAAAGAGAGTAAACTGGAATGCATATGCATGAACAAGGATGACTTCACTGTACTAGTCAGTGGGGTGGCAGGCACCCTTGATTAAGCAGGTGTACTGTGTGGTCGATACATTCAAAATGACTGAACAAGCAGAGCAACAAATTTACATCAAATTTTGTGTTACGCTTGAACATTCCCCCATGGAAACCATTTACATGATTCAGAAGGCTTTCAGGAATGTTGCAATGAGTGTAGCACAAATAAAAATGTGGCAAAAATGCTTCAAAGATGGTTGAGAATCTGTTGAAAGTGATCCATGTTCTGGAAGGCCTAGATAAGCAGAACACCTGAGAATGTTGAATGTGCACAGGCTGCGATCAACAAAGATCTGTGTGAGGTCCCAAGGCGCCTACTCTGAAGGGGACTGAGGCATCATTGTCCTATGTACAGTGTTTCTCGTATCTTCTTCAATAAATGTCTCTATTTTTCATATTATATGGATGAATACTTTATGCACAAATCTCATAATCTCAATATGGACATTTTTATATTTTTCATTTCCCTCTTTATTATCTTCATGTATTTTTTAAAAATCTTGATTTCACTTTGACACTTGATCAATCCTATTTGTCTGCTTATTCTACCATTTTGGGGTTTCTTTCTATTCTATGCATTATTTTCACATTTTTTATGTCTTTGAATGTTTGGTAACATTATTATTCATGTTGAATGTCTGAAATTTTTAGACTTTGTTTCATAGATGGTTGGCTCTTTTTTTATGGTTGGCTGTTATGTTATTTCAGTTCTGTGTGAATATTTGGAAACTTATTTTAATATTTTATTAAGATTTCCTAAAGTAGTATTTACTCTCTGAGTATCCTGTGTCCATTACTTAGACATGACACTTCCTGGGTTTCTTTCTTTCTTTCTTTCTTTCTTTCTTTCTTTCTTTCTTTCTTTCTTTCTTTCTTTCTTTCTTTCTTTCTTTCTTTCTTTCTATTTAATTTTTACACAGAGGAGAAGGGATAGAGGAAGAGAGGGAGAGACACATCAATGTGTGGTTGCCTCTCACACACCTCTCCAACTGGGGACCTGACCTGCAACCCAGGCATGTCCCCTGACTGGGGAATCAAACTGGCAACCCTTTGGTTTGCAGCTCAATCCACTGTGCAACACCAGGGCAACCTTTTTGGATTTCTATTGTTGCATTTGGTTAATGAAGACTCTCTGATCTGGTGAGGACGGAAATGATTTTCACTTTTTTTACTTCTGGGAATCATTCAGCTGCCAACCAGTCTCCCCATTTCATCACCTTGTGGAGCTATATGTTATAACATATATCATCTATATGTTAATCTCTTAGTATTGAGCAAATATACAAGGGATTGCAGGTTTTGAAGCTCTTTTCGTTGCTACTTTCCTCCCTTCAGAAATCTATCCCATCACCTGTGGCTTTAGCCATGAACTCTGAACTGTCTCCCCTCAGTTTAGTAAGGCTGACTCACCCCATCGATCTTCTTTCCTGCCCTTGAGTTAAGTAAGAATGTGCACCTGGCTTGTGGCCACATTTCCCCTTTTCAGTATCACAGCCCCATGTTTCCTATTGTCCATTGTCTGCAAACAGTCATTAAATATATTTTGCCCAATTTATCTAGATTCTTAAGAGGCCAAATTCAGTCCTTCTCACACCATCATTGCCAAGATAGAGGAAAGAAAAGGTATACAATGTCTTTAGGCTACTAACATAATTTAGAAATTTTAGTCTTTATCAGATTCTTGAATATAATAAATGGTCATGATAAATTTTAGGAAATAATTTAACACTGTGTGCCTTTAAAGCCAAAAAATACATTTTAAAATTAAGATATCTATGCATCAGATATTTTTCTACTAGGTAAATACAATCATACCAGTGTAAACATATGCTAGTGAAATTTATGATTTATTCTTTTCTTCTAAATATGCAAGTCAGCCTCAGGCTGTTTAGAAAAACATTCAGTGAAATGTAGCCAAAAGTTTGATTTCTTCTATCAGATGGTAATAGAAAATTACATACATCAACTGAAATTTTTCTTATCGTATGAATGCTATCCAATTATTTAAAAAATGCAGCAAAATTAAGCAAAATGTATCTCCTTAAAAGTTTCACTTGAGAATTAAACAGTTACCACATTTAACCTGTCAAATAACATATAGCATGCTATTCCCCTTAAAAAATTCTTGTGCCTATAAAATAATTAACTGTGAGGTTCAAAACAGTATTGACCATATAAAATTAATTTGCTCATTAACACACAAGTATAATTACTTTTATCTTGTTCTAACAGAGCACATTTTCAAATATTTAGGTTGAACTCCCACTAAATGATAAAGATGGATTAATTTAGATAGGTTAATTTTTCTTCATTATTACATAATTGTGATAATTAAAGACCTGTTACTGAAGCTCTTTTAGATACCTATCACTTCGGGGAGAAAATGTTAAAGCCATGCATGTAAATTATGTGTAGATTATAGAAAATGAAACTCTACTTTTAAAAAACTATCAAATGTTTAAAGTGGACTACTTGATATGAATTTAAGTTAATGTATAATTCTGATATTCATTTGATGATTAAGAAAGAATATTTTAGCACTTATTTAAGTTCTCTAATCATTTTATTGTATTATAAATACAAGATATTGTAGCACCTTTCACCTTATTTTCCTCTCACTCCTTCAGACTTTTATAGAGAGATGTGTCATTCCCCTTCACATCTGTCTTTCCTTGAACCAGGAGGTCTTATGCTTTACACACTCGCCTGCCTTTCTAAGAAATATATCCTACTGATCAATCGTGATTTGTCCTTACTGGAAAGGTTTCCTATAGGAAGCATTTTATTACAAATAATAAGCTTCAATTCTCTTGTCTGAACAATAGGTTTTTTAAATTAACATAAGAATTCTTGGTCCATTGGGAAGCGGAAGTTAGAGTTGGTTGACTCATCACTTCCTTCTACTTACTATATGAGCTTTTTACTTTTTTTCCACATTAATGAAATATGGCTACAGAATTACAAATATAAACAGACATGGAATGCTTTCCTCTTTCAGTGATCTTTTTGGAATAGATGGGAAACACCCAGTAACTCCTAATATCTGTATCAAGAGAGTTTACAAGTATATTGCTAATTCAATTTTTCTCATTATGTTGTGAATTATGGTTATGCCTGCAATCAATCAGATATTATGAAAATATCCATTGGTGCCACTCTACCCATCATGATGTGAAGGGACATAAGGGATGCAAGTGCATAGAGGCCCAAAGATTAGGAGGATAAAATCATGCATGGGAGAATACTGGAGAGAAAGTAGGAGAGAGAGGCGGAGACAGGAGGAGGGACAGAGAGAAAAAGAGAGAAGGGCTTGGAATGTACTTTGGCTGAGTTGATTGGAGTATTTTTTTGTAATTCTAAAGAAAGGGATATTATTGAGTAGCTATAGTGTAGGAAGGCACAAAAAAGGTATAGAAAAAATAATTGTAAGAAGCTTGGCTGTGATTTGTATTTGGCTGCGGTTTATACTTAAAATAAATATTTCTTTGGTGCCCTAGGGAGAATTTTAAAATGACATTAAGATTCTGTTGAGCTGTTATTTTGTTAAGTTGCCTCTCTACAAAATATGCCTTCAATTTGATTATTACCCAATGTTGTTTTTTTACAAAAAAAGTTGTGATTAGTAAAAAGAATTAATAATTGATAAATAAGTAGTCATATCTACAAAAGATTTGTACTTTAAGAGTAAATTTTTAAATATTGATTTTGATAAAATTTATATTCCTGAGTTTGTGAATTAAAATTATATAGAAGAAAGGCCAGAAAAAAAGCTTTAGGGCACGTGAAGCTTTGCTCTGGATTAGTCACTAATGTTGATGACTTAAAGTAAAAAAATAAAATAATCTTATGCCTGGAAGTAGAATTCCTGCGTCAGAGAGTATAGGCATGTATTCGGCTTTATTAGAAACTATCAAGCAGTTTTTCTAAATAATTAAACGCATTACATTTTCACCAGCTATGTAAGTTGCAGTTACTCCATATTTTCACCAGCACTTCCTATGGGGGGAGGGATTGAGCAAAACGGAAAAGGACTCAAGGAATGGGCAACAGTGTCCACTGGGGGAGGGTGTATAAGGGGGCTAAATGGTAATGGAAAAAGAATACAATAAAGATTGAATTAAACAGTAAAATTGTAACCACCCTAAATCCCTCTAACATTATCTTTTTGTATTTTTCATTGTATTTAGCCAGTTTAAGGGAGTAAAAAAACATTTTATATACCTATGGACCATTTGGATATCATCATTTATTAGGTGCTTGTTCAAGTATTTGTTCATTTTTTAAATTAGGTTACTTACCTTGTCACTGAGTTTGCCTGTGTGAAGATCGTGAAGATGCTTTACTGGACTTGCCCCTTGAAGCTTTCTGCAGTATGACATTTATACTTCATCATTTCTGGAATGATCAGTTGATTTTTACATATGTTAATATTTACAAAATGTTACTATAAACAAATATTTTCTCCTAAAAATTTGAAATACACACACAAATTTTCAAGATGTATCTAACATGATTAGAAAGAAAGATTAGAAGTATATAATTCTTTCTTGCTTGCAATTAATAATTTGATGTAGAATATTGAAAAATATAATGTGACTTGAATGTGAAAACAGGTTTTGAATATTAATTCTCACATAATCAATTCACTGACATTACTAATATTTTTGTAATTGTGTATGTGAGGGCACGTGTAGCATGACATAGAATTAAAATCATTGTTTGGTGAATTTTAGTTTTGTAGAAAACAATAACCAGTTAAACTTCTTTGATCCTTAGTTTAGTTTTAATAATATTACACCATTATATATAAATACATTTATTATATGTAATCAGTCTCATATAAAAATAACCTGAAGTATTATCACATTTGTCATAGTCCTTTATTGGAACCTTGTATTCCATACCTGTGACTGGAGAATTCATAGTGCTTGTTTCTGAACAACTGCAAATATGCAAGTTCCAGGACATTGCAGGCCCCTGAGCATCCCTATGGGAGAAGTCAGGAGCAGTGAGGTCCTCATCTGTTCTAAGGCCATTTGCGCTCCGTACCAGCAACTGCAGAATTAAGACAACTTGTAAAATGTTTATATAGAGATTTTTTTACTGGAAAAATTTTTAAAAAGAAAATAAAACAATTTAGGCATAAAGAGAAGTGAATCTTTAAATTTTTTCTATGAAAACATAGTGATTTGTGGTTTATTCAGAAAAAAACAAACAATGTTGGTATTAATTTTGCATAGTTCATTCCTAATGGCTTACTAGGGAAAGAGTACAAAAAAAAAAAACAACCCAAAAAAACCAACCCTTAAAAATACTTTGTCTTTTATGTTTATAATACTGTTTTATTTTTAGTACCTATTTTCTGATTTCCATGTAGTCTAATGCATACTCTTTTCATTTCTGGTTTTATTGTTTAACCACTGAAGATTATAAAAATATTCTCCTATATTTTTAATGTCAATATGCTTATACAGTAGACTTTAATACTTGTATACTGATAGATTAACTTAGAAAGATATAAATGTGTACTGAAATGTTCTTCAACTAAAAATAAATTTAATAATTCCAAAGTAATAAATATGGAGAAGCCACAAAACATTTTTCCAAGACTATTCAAAACTTATTCACACCCTTGCAATGAGAGCACTAATGAAGTATAAATATTTCCTTCATTTTAAAGACAACCTTGTTGATGAATTGCAGAACACCTTATATATTTTGCAGAAAGAATTTTTTTCTAACAATGCTTGGAATGGATTTGATGAGTGTACAGGCTCTTGAATAAAGAAGCTATCAGTGATTACATTAATATGTGCCATTTGGTTAAAAGACCATTACAGTCATGATAATCAAAACTATGCAAAACAGAATAATTTAATGTCACATGGAGAAACAGAAAACAGCCCCAGAAATTTTTAATCCATGTAACTAAGAACTCATAAAAATGTTAATAGTAACCTGGAGGAATATTGTTTGTATACAGGTAACGTCTACAATTAAAAATATTTATCAGTGCCAGCTTCATTCCAGTGATTACTTTTTTGTTGTTAAGTACCCATAGAGTGTGTATTTGCTTCAACCTCTGGATCGGGGCCAGTGTTTGCAGATATCTGACCATGAGCAAAAAGGTAGCATATCATTTCTACACACTCTATGAAAACAAGATGCCAAAAAATGAACTTTTGCATGTGTAGTTCCACTCTGATTAAAAGGATTCAAGTCTATTTACTTTTTTATCTGTGATCTAAATGATAAATTCCAAGTGAGTCTATCAACTGTGATTGGACTGAATCATGAAAACTTTTCTTGGGAGGAATTCCTGATTTATAGAACTTAGTACCAAATAAAATTTATTGGAAATTTGAGAATTAATTGTTGTCGGTAGGGTGTTGTTTGGTATAAAATATGGACATCATTTCTCCCACACTCCCCCAGGCAACCTCTCATTGCCACCCGTTACTCACTGCTGTGTCCGTGTGGCTCTGGGCCTCAGCCACCCTCATAGCACTGGCCACAGAAACGGTGAACATTCAGTGACAATTGATTGAATGTGGTTGGGAAAAACCGACTGGAGTTAATGGAGTAGGGGGAAAGCATAGTGTTTGTTGTTTTTTTCTGATCACTGGAATCTATCATTCTTAACCACTTCGTATTCCAAGAGACAATTTTTTTTTCAGTGGTGGAAGAAGCCTTTGTATATGTTAAGGTTAAAGGGAAGGGAATATGTCTTAGAACACATGAGGCCTTTTCCAATTTCTAGCTAGTGTAATGAATCAAATAACTGAATTGGTAGATTAGGTAAATGTTTTCTTTTTATGTAGTTTGGTATTTTCTGAAGATGTTATCTTTAACATTAAGTAAATAATGAATCATTTTAGGTAACCAGAGTATGTGGCTTATTAAATGAGATGAATTGTGGGGTGTCAGGAAAGTCCCATGGTCAAAATATCTATGCTTTCGCACTTTTTATTATGCCTATGCTCTGAAGGATAATTAATATACCTCAAGGCTATATAGATAGAAACTAATTACTCCAATGCTGCCATTACAGATTAAGAAATTGTACAGATTAAGAAAATTTAAAGAGAATAAGTATAGAAGCTAGCAGAATTGAGCTAGCCAAATTCATCCAGTTTGTCTCAAGCCTCTTTATAATAATTTTTGACAATTTTTTAGATATGGTTTAGGTCAGCTGACCGTTTTCTTACATGCTTTGCATTAGTTTTAAAAAGTTTACACTAGTATCTCATTTTACAATTGAATATCACTGAGAGCTTTTAACATTGTGATAATAATGTAACTATCTATGGTGTCTTTGTTTAGCTTGTAGTTTCCTGGAATACGACCTCCTGACAGCAAGTGCTTTCGGAGATGAGCCTGATGTTGGCCAATGTGTTTACTATGGGAGAGAGCTCTGATCAGATGGGTCCTGTTTTTGAAGAGCCAACCTGAGGGTAGTCTATATCCGAAAAAAATGTAGGGCCTCAGCCAGTGTTAGGGAAGAAGAAAACTCTGAAAGAGAAAAAAAGACCACCAAGGGAAGCCCTGCAAATTGGAATCAACATGGTCAGTATTTTCAAAGACTTCTGGTGAAACACTACTGTATGGAAATTTTTACAATAAAACAGAATGAGTTAATGGTACTGTCACTGAAGAAATGCTCTGCATTATTTGAAGTCGGACATACATGTTAGATAAATGAAAACATATCCTCAAAACACAGGAAAGGAATGGCATGGTTAAATTCCAAAGGCAAAAGAGACAGCTTTCGAAAGAACTTTGTAAGTCCTTTGTAAGAGGATGGGGAAGAGTAGCATCAAGATATGAAGATTTAGAGATTTGTAGGAGCAAGAACAGAAGGGACCTTATAAACTATTTTGAGGTGTTTGTATTTTTATCCTAAGGACATTGGGGAGCAATGTAATATACTGGCTATGTGATATACTCAGGAGGATGATATACAATTATTTTATAGGTCTGACCCCCAATCAAAGGGAAGGAATTATGTAGGGTAAATGCACTCGGAGGCAGGAATTTGGGGAACCTATCACAGTAAGCATGTGGGCAAGTTCCCTAAGGAGCAGAGAGCAGGCTCAGAAGAAGGGAGTTCAGAAGAAGCCTGAGAACAACAATTTCAGGGAGCTTGATAGGAAAAAGAATCTGCAAATTAGATTGTAGACTGAGGGCATAATATAACAAAGGTAGACGTGTGATTAGAACCTTTGGCCCTACATTCTTAAGGCTATCAATCACTGTCACTGCCATGACTTCGGGCTTCATTTACTGCACATTGCTTAAAACAACCACGCCTTGTCATGGAATCACAACCAATGCATGATGTGTTTACCAAGTAATAATTGGGCTGGTTATAAATGATAACTTTTAGAATCTGAAAGAGTGTTGTCACACCAAATAGTTAACTCCTGCCTCTTTAGACCATGAAAAGCTTATTTTTTGACAATTTATGTCATAGGAGTTCCCCAAAGGAGGAGATGTTTGACTGTCTGCCAAAAACACATATAGTAACAGGAGCAACACTCAAAACCCGAAAAGTGTAAGAAAGGTATTGATCCCTGCCATCTATGGATCAGTTCCCTTGGGTTGTATATATGATTCTCTATGTCGTATGACCTTCTGTATTATAAGCTTGTGGATATCTTTAATCTCACCCCTTACACCAAGGTCTGACTGAGTCCATTCCACTTTTTCATCTTTTTGTGTCTGTACCTAATACAATATCATAAAGATATTAAGTATTTATATGTTTGTTGGACAAACAAATGAAGGGCAAGAATGTTGTTTTACCTGACAATAATTTTGCTAATATATTTTTTGTTTTAGATATTTCCTTTATAAATCAATAAGGTATTTACTTAATTTTGGATAAAATAACACAGGCATAAAAGTGAAGTACTTTTTTCTAGAATGTTGCCAATGACAGTATGTAGGCTCTCTGAAGTGTAAGATGAATTCTGAGGGCATTTAACAGGATGGGTTTCTGAGAAGAGACTGACCTGAAAACTGTTCATATAAGCCAGAGTCTGCTCAGTGCCACTTCACCTGGGGAAACAAAAAGGTCCATTTAAGCTGACAGAAATGGATGCATTGACCCAAATTAGTAAAATAAGGCCAACTTTAAATGAGGTTAAAAAAGGTATTTTTTTTTAATATAAAAAGGGCATTTTAGAAGTGAGAAGGAAGAACAAAGAGAAGTTTAAGCGACAGCAACCGACATACAGTTAGATGTATACCTAAGGTTTTACAAGAAGCCAGGAACAAAAATTTTATTACATATTTCTAGAAAGTACCAAATATCAGGCACAATGCAATAGAGCGGTACAAGCAGACATTTTGTAAAAGACCAATATCTCAAATTCACAGAAACTAGCTAATATATTCGTAACTAAATAACCAAAATGGTTATACAAACCTAAGCAAATAAAGTATATTTGCTGTTTAAGGGATCCTAAAAAGTTAGCTGAGCTCACTCAAGTATAATGTTAAAATTTATATTATTATTACTGATTATGTGATAGTATTAATTTTGAAATTGTATAATACTTTATTTAAAATAATAATGTAACAGATAACAATGGTTAGTGTTACCCGTTCTGCTTCATACATACTTGTCCTATATGCATTCAAATATGTGGATATTTTAAAAATATTAAATATAACTAGATTATGGCTCAAATACCACTTTGAACAGAATCTGAAATTATTTGTCAATTTTATTCCGGGTAAGATCTCTGAATCTTTTGAGTCTGATTGGACACTTTACATTTTCCTACATCAATATGAAAATACATCTAAAATTATTGAATTGTACATAACTATTACTTTGAAATTAACTATTTAGTCCATTTAGCACCAGATTTATTTATTTTTACTTATTCTTATTACTACAATGATGTTGCAAAAGTGTACATTAAAATGGCTGCTTTAGTTTCATTGGTTATCTTATCTTTGAATGATTACACACTGGTTAAAATCAGTTGTTTTCCACATTTAGAATTATGTGCCTGAAGAAAAGAAAGATCATAGTTTGTAATTTTTCCTTAAGGTATAATGTTTTTATTTCTGAACAGCAGTATTTAGAATAAAAGGCACAAATTCAGATATAGATAATGTGTTTGAATCCCTATGGGTGAACGGTTCATCTCTTTTCACTGAAAAAGCAAATATGGTGACGTTAATTCATTTTTGTTAAACCTGTTGTCTCTACTGCCCTGGCTGAGTGGTTTGGCTGGTCAGAGCATCATCTGGTACACCAAAACCTTACGGGCTCAAGGGCCCTCAAGGCCTATGCCTAGGTTGTGCCCTGGCTGGAGCCCTATCAATGTCAACTGATCGATGTTTTTCTCTAACATCCATCTCTCTCTCTCTCTCTCTCATTCCCTCCCTTCCTCCCTCCCTCCCTTCCTCCTTCTCTGAAATCAATAAACATATCCTAGGAGGATTAAAAATTCTTCATAGTTATTTATCAGTGAGTGTACATATATACTTGAAGGGAGGATGTTCTTCAACTTTGTTCACTAAATACAAGGTTGAGCAAAAATAGATACATTTTAGATACATGTATACATATAGTGACCGCATGTATAATATGTCTATGGATACTAATTGTTTTCTCTTAAGCAATATCTCGGATTTTGTCAACTTTTAAAAAAACTTAGAATATGCGTAGAAAGTCAATGGCAAAATTTTTATTTTAAACCTATGAATTATGTTACTGTGTTATGATCTACTATATTATGCTGCTGTATATTGCATTATAATCTAATTTCATTTATATATCCCTAAAACAATAAATTTTTTAACAGAATTTTAAGTAACTTAAAAGAAATTACATCACTTTATGTGTTCCAAATATGTTTTAAAAAATAGTCTTTTCTTTGTACATAACATTTCAGAAATTCCAGTGATTACAAGTGTATTTATGTTAATTAAAACATTTTTGGCACTTTATCCTTGATGTTTACTTTCTGTAATTATATATATATCATGAATTTTATCTACAAACATATTGGCATTTGGCTTTACATCACTTTATTCCTACTTTCTGAACAATTTATTATAAAACATAGCACATTAATTCTATGGTTAACTTTTATTGGTAATATCTTACAAAATATGCTCTCAAATAGATATTTCTAAGTTAAAAGGTTACACTTTGATGGAAAAAATCCTCTCAGACAAGAACTGTTCTTACATTATTTATTCTTCTTACATTATAATGGCTGTGTATTAATAAAATTTTATGAATGGTAGAAAAATAAATAATAAGTTAATTGTAAAAGTGATCCTAACCATCATATAATGTAAAATATAGTCATATAAAATGTAAATGTAGAAATTATGATTTAAAAGGCAAATGCATTAGAATGTAAATATATGTGAACTCTGAAGAAAGAAGTTCCAGTGCATTTATCTGGGATCATAATTTTAAATATCATTTATATGTGTTATGGGCTACATGGTTTTTAAAAATTTGTTTACAAAGGCATTAAAAGGAAACCACATGTGTGGTGCAGATTCTTTGACAGAATATTCATGATTCCTCCCTCCTGTCCTCTGTGACATTAGCTTTTACAAATATTATAAACAATGAACATGTTATTAGTATTGCTTTGGGTCAGATTGTCATAATTTTATGTCAATTGAAAATAAGAAATATAAGAATATGTTTTACCTTATTTATTCCTTTTCCGACACTCATCTTTCCCTTATGTAGATCTTTCAGCATTCTACCAGGTAATTCCATTTAAGATATAAACTGCTCCAAAATCCTTGTATAGTCATGACTTTAAAATAAGGAAGTTGCTCAGAGTAGAGCAGAGTTGTAAGTCATCTGCTCCCTGCACTTCATTATACGATTATTTGAATCTCCTTAAAGAGTTTTGTACACACTAGGTGAAGTGATATTTTATGGCAAAGGTACTACACAATTTGCATATAGATATTGTTCAATTAATCCAGGCATTTAAAAGGTAAGTATATGAAATGTTGTGTCCAATCTGCTATCAGCAACTATAGTCTGATTATTCTGTAAGTGCTCACTTTCTTTCAAATTAATTCTTTATTTTGCTCAGGAAGCCTCTTTATTTTTGAAGTTTTTTATATTATTTAGTACCTTTTCACTTAAACTTTCCTACAAAATATTTCTTGCAAACAAGCCATTACCTTCCCATATAAACACTTGTTGATTAGAAAAACCTTCGCGGTCTGTAACCACTAAAGGCTGAGAACCACACTTTACTAATTGCTTCACCATTTAATTTTATCATACAGATTATATAGTTCATGTAGCACACATCATAATTAAATATATTTTTTCCTGCTCCACTCACCATTTCCTATGATGAAGGATAGAATTTGATAGATTCAGAGCTCTTCATTGATTTTTCAAAGTTATCATTAACCCTCTCAATATTTAATACCTTTTCCTTTGAAGTGCACACCAACTACTTTTATCACAATGCTTAAAACTGTTTGATATTATCTAGCTAACTCCTCCCATCATATTCAGTTATTAACACACCTGATTATAATTTTCCACTGTATTCTGCCAGTGTTTCCAAGACTTCAGAGAAGATGTTGGTGTTTTCAGTTCTTTGACCTTGCAGGTCCTTGTATACCGCAATTATCTTTGGTCTCTTTGGACTTTGAAATATTGACAGACCTAACCCTACACCTAGCCTTTGTTTAAAAACACTCTACTTCCATGATCTTTAACCTTCAAATAATAACTACAATCCCTTAGTATAGAATCTCTTCCTCTCTCAATTTTTCTTTATTTACCTTCTTAATATATTTCATATATTCTTAGCATCCATCTGATCTTAATAGTCTTTCTGAAGGTGTTTATTTTTGAGAAGGGCTTATTGCAATCTTAGGTGATTGCACACTAAAAAGAACAAATTTAAAGCCTGTTTCATAGATTCAAAGGCAAATGTATTCTGCCAAAATATTTTAACTCTTGTTGCCTCTGCAATCCTTTAAAAAAATATTTTATTTATTTATTTTCTTAGAGAGAAGAGAAAGGCAGGAGAAAGAGAGGGAAACATCAATGTGTGGTTGCTTCTCGTACACCCCTCACTGGGGACCTGGCCCGCAACCCAGGCATGTGCCCTGACTTGGAATTGAATCTGCAAACCTTTGGTTCACAAGCTGGCATTCAATCCACTGACCCACACCATCCAGGACCAGAAATCTTTTTATTAACCTCAAAATTATGGCCAACATTCCAAATATATTTACTTCTAATTTTTGTACTCTCCTAAATTCCACAAATGCATCTGCCTTCCTGACCTTTTATAAAAAAAACATTCTGAATTCTGCATTGCAAAGAATGATGAGTTCATTTGGCAAAGTACCCTCAAACTATACTTTCTTACCCTTTCCAATAGCTAGACCTTACACCTGACCCATTAGCATTTTCCTTGGGAAAATAGTGGTTGAACTGTCTTCCACATAAACCGTAGTGATAATTCCCTGTTACTATTCCCAACAAAATTGTTATTTTTCAATTATGATTTATTTCTTCCATTTTCATTAGATTACCCATGTTTTCCCCTTCAAACAGAAGTCTCTTTTCTATGTCTAATTATGCAAATCATGCTATCTTAAAATTCCTTGCTAATACCATTTCTTTCATGAACACTTCTGTGATCCTTACAATTGGAAAATGCCTCTTTATTCTCTGAACACAGATTCTTTTTTTTTAGTTCATTATATTTTACATTTAAAAATTCATGTAATGTTTATGTATATAATTAGATTTCAAAGCTCAACTCTATGCCTATCATGTATCTTTTGTTAGCTGATTCAGTCATTTCCCTTTGGCATGCTAAATATTCTTGTTAATAAAGTGTGAATGAATATTACTGTGGAATATTGTTTCTAGAATACTTTTCACACATGGAAAAATCTTCAATATTTGCAATTACATAGATGCAGTAATAGTTTGCAAATGCCACATGCAGTAAATGTGGCTTCAAATTCCAAATGTGCAAAGAAATTAGTCAAGTAAAATAGAAGTTTGGATGTTAATTAGTCTGAGATTAATCATTCATCTTGCAATTCGTAATAACTACTGCTTTCATGAATGACAGGGGTCATCTGATGATTGTTTTTCAATTACTAAAATAAAAAAATACATGACTAAAATTTCTTTAATGAAATTTTTTTTTAGATTTAGGTCCAGCAGTTTACACAGCAGCCAAAAATTATTATTTTGGGTCAAAATTGACTTGACCACAATTGTTTTGTATGTAGATGAAGACCCCCTCATGCTGTTGTACTTTCTCTGTTCTATCATTAACAGAAATGGGAGCCAGTTAAGTTGTCTACTATGTGTTAGATTTAGAGGTAAGTGGTATTCATTCTGTGTTCTGCAGAATTCTAAGATGCCTGCTCCCCAGTGACTCACATCTTTATACAACCCTCTCCTTTTGAGTGTGGCACTGGTAAATATGATGGGGTTCTATTTCTTTGATTACATTAGCATATTTACAATTAAGGTAAACCGTTTTATACCCGGACTTGAGCATACTTCCGCTTGGTTTTTAATATGTGGGCTGAGGGGAGTTAATGTAATCTAATCAAGAGTTGGGCTGGTTTTGAGGTTTGTAGTTGATATGGTTACTCTAAGTTCACCCACAGTCTTCAGGCTCTTTAGTGATACTGTGTTTAACGTCTGGGGCAGGGCTGATTTGCCAAGGTTATTATATATTTTTCTTTAATTCCTAATCTTCCCTCACAGCTTTAGGATTTCCTTTATATCGTACCTCCAAGTGTTCTCCTTGGAGAGTCAGCGTGGCCCTGGTCCGGGGTGGTAGTCTGTGTAGACCTCATGCCCTTCCCTGAGCAGGTCAGAGTCCTGTACAGGTGCCTGCTCGGGCCTCAGGGGCAGGATGATTGTTTCTTGTTCCCTTTCTTCAGATGAAAGCAGTTTTCAGCAGTGCCCCCAGGACAACAGTGTTATTACCCTTTCCCCAAGAATTTGAGACTTTCAATGTGCCATGAATTTTGTGAGCAATTGGTAAGAGTAACAATCCTACCGCTCAATAGGTGATCAAATGGCTTCTAGTGATGTGGATCACTGGGATTTTTCTGTCCTGATGAGATTGATTTCATCTTTTTTGTGATTTCAGCTTTTATGCTAAAGAGAATACTTTACACGTGCTTCACGTCATCTCTCGTTTTTTCTCTTAAGCAGAATTCTACGAAATGTCATCTCTTAAAATACCTTCCTCCCTAAGAAAGCTTATCTTTATTCTAAATCCAGATATGCCTTGGAAGTCAGCAATGAGCTGTCCACAATTACCTGATTTTGATAATTTTCTTTGTAGAGAATCACCAGCTTTGATCCCAGCAATGCATGTTGTTTAAAGGGAAGAACCGATACATTTTTCTTTCAAAAATATTTCTATCCTTACCTTAATCTTGAATGCATTCTCCCAAGATTCTTGTTCTTTGAATTTTAGGAAAATGAAAATGCCCCCAGGAGCACTGCAGCCCATAGCAATGAATCAAATCAAATAATACTGCTGTAGGATTTGTGTGGGAGGTGCAGTCAGCAACATGTCGGGGATAAGATGAATACCACCAGAACATTAGAACATTAAAGGATTGAAAATAAAGTCACACTGTTAATTGATTTTTCCCTTTGCCACCAAGAAATAAAAGTCGAGAAAGGACCTCCATTCTAATTCTGCATTAGCTCAACTCCGAAACATTTTTTTTTGAACCTGTCTAGTTGGCTGAGGAACATATTGTTGTCGTACTTCACTAGTTGTTGGAATTAAGATACGCATTGGGTGTGGTTTGGGGTATGTCTATATCTTGATTCAAGATTATAGCTCCAGTGAAGGCTGCCACACTGAAGAAGCTCCTCACACCTTGTTCGGTGGCTGTGGAGGCAGGCGGTTACTTGCGACAGCCACCTGCACGTTATGCTCAGGGAAGGCAAGGAGACATTGGACAAACTTATGCACATATCAGGTAGATCACAAAATAGCTTCCTCTCTTGTCACCCTTAGTAAATGACTCATTAAGAAAAGTAAATTTATATTTACTCTGGCTTTATTTCCACATAAATAATAGTGTAACTCCTTTTGTAACTCTCCTATAATGCATGTTTCTCAGACTTGGAGAAGGAGGGGAGCAATGAGGAATTTGGGGGGCAAAGTTGAGACATAAATAATGATTTGTATATTCCCTTTGTTTAAAAATAATTTACTTTCTTGAATTATTTTCTACCTAGTAAAAATGAGCTATTCTTTTATATCACCCTTTACATATTTATAAAGAGCTCAACAAGGGCCATTTTGAGAGAACGGTTTGGTATTTCTTACATGTCTATAAATTAAATCCAAATGTTCTGCGATTCTTATTTATCTAGGGAATAAATTGGTTCAACAAAGTTATGCAGATTGCCTTATTTATATTATCATGTCTCCCAATATCTTATTATTTTTTTTTATATCCAAGGTTATTGCCACCTTTATGGTTCAGTAAGTGACTGCAGCCTTATTGGGAATTTCAATAAGAACATCAAGGGAACACAGACTCACTTGAAACTATAGTTGCGTTCATCACAGAGTAATAGCCAATCCATCATAGAGGCTTGTCCTACCTGACCTAATATATGTCTTGTCTTGGGAATTCCAGGTTGGCCTCGTAGTTTGTCTGAGTCACTTGCCATTCTAGGCAAAGTGAAGAGGGCTGTTAGAGTTATCTTCAAATCAGGATTTTTTTCCGTGACAGAAAATTAATCTTTACCTAATTTTATAACTTTTCCTATGCTGTGATTTTAGAAATGAAAACTGTGACAGAGAATATAAACATCTATCAACAAAGGGAAAAAAAGTAAAATAAAGATGAAATGACTTAGTTGAATCCAAACTGCATTTTAGTTATAGGTTATTATCATATTACTCAATTTAATCAAAAAGTTTTTTTCAATGGACTTAGGTTTATAGCCAACTTCAGTAGAAAATTTGAATAACTATCAAGGTTAGATAAATAAACAAATACTTTGAGGTAAAACAGAGTTTGAGTGTAAATTATTTGGAGTGATCACACCCTCTGAAAACAAAGTTTTTTCTTTGCATGAATGATTAGGCAGAATACTATTAAAACTACATAGTGCTAAATGAAGTAAACTTTTGTTTTTCTTTCTGGTAACTTTTTAGTCAGATGATTTACTAATGTCCAAATAAAAAAGAGAAAAATAACAATAATAATGCTTCAGTGACTAAATTAATATTTGTGTGAGTTCCACTTACTGTAATGTGGTTAAAACTATCAGAATATCACTTCATTTGGTGCCATGGCAATTGACTCTAATTGCCTCTAGGCAGAACAACCATTATTGGAGGTGGATGCCCTGCTAGCCTCTGCTTCAGGACAACGGGGACAGGCTTAGAAGCTATAGAAAGAAACTCCATTAGATGGTTATTTGTTGGCAGGCAGGCCATTCGATTGGTTTACTCAATGTAGTGAAAAAGTTGAGTTCAGTGGAAGCGTGAGGGGACCGTGTTTCTTCTAACGCCAGAATGGTCAAAGACAGCTCTTTTCATGTCATGGGCAGGAGCCCTCATCCCGTCTTAGCAGTGCAGACACAGTCAAATGTGCACGTGTTTGGGGATAGAGGTGGAGAAGCTCAGATACACCAATCAAAATTCTGAATAATTGTGAATTTTATTAAAATTCAATTGTATTTGATAAAACGTTGTCTAAACAAATTCAAATCTAGTTGTCTTGCTCATGCAGAAGACACTATTCTGATGAATGAAACAACATTCTAGCCAACATTTAGGGCACATTTAATATAGCCACAAACACTATAAAATTAAAACGTTAAAAATGTATAAATATATATATATGTATATGTGTTTGTGATTGATTTTCTGAAGCGATGGGTCTCAGTGGTCAGGAGGCTTGTGATATTTTTGGAACATGTTATAAATTACTAGAAATCATTTGTCCTAAAACAGGGATCAAGATGGTATTAAAATTGTATGAGATTTATAAACTCATTCAAATATATTTTAACCAAAATTCCAAAGTCGTGCATTGATGCTTTAATTTTCTTAACTTTAAAATATAATTTTGCTAGAAATGTCCTTGTCAATATAAACTTACAATAGTTTATATGCTTAATATTTCATTTTGATATATTAACGGCTCTTAATGTATATGGAATATAGTTTATATCTTTGAGATTTTTTTAGCAAGTTTAGGTTTCATAAGTCAAAAGATGTTAAAAATAACTATAGAAATAGGATCCAGGTGAATGTTATATATTCTCTCTTTATTATTCTCAAGGGTCACGTTCATGACAGAGCACTGAATTTATGTTAAAATATTGTTCTGAGAAGAGTGTTGACATAAGATAATATGATTTATGCCTCCCATCCATCATACTGACAGGTTTTAGACATATGTCATTGTTTGTCAAACAGGGTATAAAACAAGGCAAAACCCCATAATATCACACAAACTATTTGCCTTTATCACCATCTCATCCATCTTTAATTCCTATGAACATTTTCATGTTAGAGAAATGATTGATTAACATGAAATTTCAAAATATGTTTTTGTTAAAAAATTTTCCCCTGAAGCCTCACCACTTTTCATTCAGTTGGTATTTTAATTTCAGTCAACTAAATATATAAAATGTATTCCATTTGAGTAGAATGAACATAGTTTGATGAATTTTGCTTTAGATAAATAAAACAAAATAAATATCAGGGAAATAATGCCAATCACATAATTTTTTTTCTTAACAAACCTTAAATACTGGTGATAAAATAGTAACTGTTTCAAGTTGCTACGATTCTCTTCAATATGTTCAGAATGCAGTTTTTGTATGAGTTGACTATACAATTTTGTGATATGTACAACTGTACATTAATAAATCACTAAATATACAGTATCAGGCCTCTGAGGCAGGTTGGAGAATATTTGAAACCACCTTCTATGAATAGCAAATTTGTATATGCAAGATGATAACATAATAAATGTCATCCATGAGACACTTATTAGAAATCATTTTCTTTGTTTCAATATACACAAGTTTTGTTTTATGTATGTCTGTTTTTCCACACTGTTTGTTACCTCCGCATGTATATATACAAACCTTTATAAACCTCCTGCTGAAGGCTTTAGATTGGATATTTATCATTGATAAGTTTCATTATACTAACAGGATGTTCAGAAATTTAAACAGTAAAACTCATGAGGGCAGAAAATTTTCCTACTTTCTAGGAGGCCCAGCAGTCTTAGAACCTTTGTCAATTACTGCTCTGATGTAATGCTTTGTATAAATAATAATTTATTGGTCTCTATAAATCATACAGAAAGTTTTATGACTTGGACCCAGCATTCCATTACATTTTAGTTGAAAAAATATGTGAGAAATATAACCATCTGGAGCTTTTAAATAATGATTGAAGCTACTGAATTATTAGATGGCTAATTTATAAAATAATGCTAAAATGTTACTTCCCAGTGTAATCCACAGAAAGCTGAATCAGTTTTACTGAAGGGGATTATGAAAATACAGACTTATTAGAAACTGAATCCAATAGCCCCAAATGGCCATTTGAAAATCACTGATTCACGGTGGAAGAAAAGAAAAATAATAAGCCCTAAAATGACTTAGCATTGAGTTTTCTGTGA
Source organism: Mormoops blainvillei (assembly GCA_004026545.1). Classification (NCBI taxonomy): domain Eukaryota; kingdom Metazoa; phylum Chordata; class Mammalia; order Chiroptera; family Mormoopidae; genus Mormoops; species Mormoops blainvillei. The sequence goes on from PVJD01000304.1 coordinate 446,699, forward strand.
ATAGGAAGTTAGAGTGATCCGATTCTAAGGTTTAATTCTAGAACTTTTTGTTTGCATATATAGAAGCGTGTCCTCAGGAATATTCACTTTTAAACTAACATTCCAAGTACTTTGGTGAGGAAGGACCTGGAACAAGACTTTGAGAAGTATTGAAATAAAATATAGATAAGAGTATTCAATAGGAAATGATATGTAAATGACTATCAGAAGGAACAGTAAGGTGTGTTTGGAAGGCAGAGATGTGACAAAATGCTTTAATTAATAGGGTCTTGTATGAATACATGAAAAGTACTGGAAAAATAGAAATGTATCAAAAGACAGCAAATTATCAAGGATGTAGAATGTAGGTCAGGAAAGAGTGAACATCAGACAAAATGGTGAGGTTGTCTTTTATTTTGTGAAAGATAAGCTGCTCCCCGCTCTGTAAGTTCATGACTGCGGGTCCATCGAAATTGTGTCTTCCACGGATAATTTTCTCTAAATCAACTCTTGGCTAGCTCATGGCTTCTGCTGCCCCCAAATGTTGTTCCTCAGTGTCTGCTTTCTTTTTCAGTAGTACTGTGTTTATCAAGAAAATATATAGCATATGCTGAAAGCTTATTTTTTACCCAACACATCTACCAACATGGTCTCCTTTACTTACGACATCAACCTTGTGAACTTAATATTATCATGTTTCACAATTTAGAATCAGAAAACCGAAACTTAATAAAGTTAACTAATGCACCACAAATCACAAAAGCAGCATTGCAAAAGTTATGCTGTTGATTCCAGACTTAGTTCTTAATTTCAAACAGCTATTTCCCAACACAATTTATTGCTTTTTTGATTGCCCGGCATACAAAGGATAGAATCTGTTGGGACACTCCTCAGAACAGAGTTGGATGTTAAAAAGATTTTTTCTGCTGGACTATTTTTACTGGCCAGTGATGATCTATAGACGGTTTTCTCCAGTCCGTTCAGTTGTTATCTGGAGAGTAAGGTCACGGGGTTCAAAACTTGGTATTTCATTTGTAAAGTTAGCCTTAATAAAGTGTTGATCTAACACATACTCAGAAGAAAAAATGTGAGATTTTGATTAGAATTTTAGTAATTTAAATATCAAAGAAGACTATGACACCTAACACAGCCAAACAGATAATTATCATGCACATTTTAGTTAATTTCTTCTAATATTTTCAAGTTTATATTTTATATTACATAGTTGGAATTTTACCAGACATACAATATTGTAGTATAATTTCACTAAAGATTCAAGAGTGATCTAATGTACAATGTTCTCAATGCTTCTCCAAAAAGACATAATGTATAAAACATTCTAAAATTTTATTTAAGTAAGACAGATATACTAAGAGGACAAGATTTATGTTTATATAAACCCAATTTTGACTATGTTTGTATCCATATCTCTCCTTCATTCTCATATCTTCTGTCTATTCTGTGAGTATTTTTCATCAGGTCTGCCTAGAACTTACCTATATTTTAAGATTATTCACTTGATGTTTGTTGTTTTTAATATTAATTTATCTTTTTATTTGTTGTATTTTAATTTCTTTTTTAATTGCTCCCTAAATTACACTAGGTCATTTGTTTTTCATCATCTTTGTGTTATAACCTTTCTTCTGCTTTGAACCTTCTGATCATTATTTTCAGGTTTTTCTTTTAAGTGTTCACCTTGTCTGTAGTATAACTCAGAACAGAAAAAATTGAAAGTCTTTCTTGTTTCTTAATTTGCTTTTTAAATTACACTCTTTGATCCCTTTTCTGTTGACACATTTTAAAAATTTTTAGTCATTTTCTCAATAGAAAAAAGGTGAATTCTTTGTGATCATTTCTTTGAAAGTGGTTTTTCAAATTACATTCTAAATAATTGTGTGTGTGTGTTCCTGTCTCCTTTTCTCTTTTACCCCTACACAATTTCATTTGTAGAGTTCTTCCTGTGTTAGGAATTTTGAATACACGGGTCTGTATTTCTTTACCTGTGATCCCTGAATTAGCTATTTCTTCATTACCTCGGAACTTGCCTGAAATGCACATTCCTGGGCTGCACACTTTAACTATTTAATCAGAAACATTGTGTTTTGGATCTAGAAATCTGTTTCAATAAGTAGTACAAGTGATTTTAATACACAGTAACGTTTGAGAATGCACATTACAATTGTGTGGCAAGCCTACTTTTCTCTTTTCTAATTCTACCTGTGTTCTAGAGTGGTTAACACCTTTCCTGTTCTTTAATTCTTTTTATGCATTCAATCAATACTCCTATATTACATCCCATTCAAAATTAATAACTACATCTCTCAAGTCTAGGAAACTTACTTTGGAGAAGATATATAGCCAGCTCCAGGTCTCAGGAGGAATGTAGCCACCTCCAAAAAACAGTGTTACCCAGGCCTAGACCCTCCCTCGGAGCTTGTGTTTGGGGACTATAGCATTTATCTGGTTTTATACATGATGAGGGTCTTTTTTTCGCCCCTTCTATTTCTTATTTCCCTCCAACTCCTAAAGTCCTCAGAGAGAAAACACAACGAAATAAAACAAAAGAAAACTAAAACCTAAATTTTAAATTCTTGCCATTCACATGCAAAGATACAAAGGAAAGAAAAACATCAAGGATTTTTTTCTTCTTCTAAAGGTAATTGAAATAAGACTTCTTTAAGCTTAAAGTAGGACATTAAAAAGAGGCATTCATGAATTTTTGTATGAACAAAATACTTGCAATAGATTGACTTGTTGATAAGATTTATTTAATTAAGCAGAGAATAATAATTTAAAGGTATATTTATTTATTTTTAATTTAATCTTAATATAATAGTGTTTCATGAGTCCTTTTTAAAAGTATATTTAAAATTAAAATATGATCATAATATGTGGGTATATATTTTATGAACTAGATAATACTAATGGATTTTCTCAAATGAAACCACAAATTAAGTCATAGATGAGCTTTGTTCACTAAAATAAAATTATAATGGGTCACTTTTTTTGTGCTCAGGAACAAGAATTGTTAAAAAGATGTCATTCCATGAATAAATTTTTCTTAAGTAAGACAAGAAATGAGTTTAGCATCTAGCAAGTACCATTTATTCAAAGACTGTTGAAGACTGTACACCTGGATATTATTTTGAATATTCATGTACTTAGAGAATAGATACAGGGGTAGTAAAAGTAGGTTTATGGTTGTTGGTGTGGAAAAATACAAATTAATAAATAAAATGCAAGAATGAACTCTGTGCTTGTGTACTCACAGTTATAAACCTACTTTTGCCCACCTCTGTATGTATAACAACTAGAAGGTTAATAGGTTTTAAAAATTCATCAGATGTCTGATTTTCATGGTGATGCAGTAATTTGAATGTTAAAATGCTCTACATTATTTCGAATCAGATAAAGTAAAAATAAAACTTTCACAATGCTATAAATACTCTTTATTAAATAATCACCATCATAAACGTCTTAGCAGTTTATCCTTTTAAAGCAAATGTTTTTTTGGTAACAGAAATTTTCATAGTCCTTTAGCCATTGATTAATTTCAATAATTAGTAGCAACTTTGATAGTTAATCCTCAAAGCATCCGTTTCATATTAATACTCTAATTCTTTTAAGCAGAAAATTAACAAATTTTATAATCCAGGGGAAGAATGATTCATAATTATTCAGTTAACAAAATACCTTTCCAGTGAAAAATATATCCATGCTTTTCTCTAAACCAAAATGTTTCATTAGCCATTCTTCATTACTAGGTTACTGAGTTTTATTTTGGTCCCTACGTTCATAATCTCTCTCCTTCCTCCCTCCCTCCTTACTTCTTGTATTTGCTTTCATAATATTGTTTGACAAGTTAGTTTTCACATATGATAGTGCTCAAATCATAGGAAAAAATGCACTATGTTTATGTAGAAAAAGGTCACTTCTGTCAAAACACCCTCTTCCCAAGATATTTTTTTTTAGACCTTTCAGAGTCAGTCATAAGCTGTCTCTCATTGACTGTAGCATGTGGTATGCCCTATGCTAAGGACTTAACTCTCCTATTTTATCCTACAATTTCTTTAAGAAATGCATTATTTTATCTGTGTTATGGTGAAGAAATTCATAGTGATTAAGTCACGTAACTCAGTGTCTTAGAAGTCGTAAACATATTAGGAATTTGTAAGTTTCTATGTAAAAAGCCTTCACAAAAATAAAAAGATAATTTTCAGAGAGAAAGTTGTGTATGTTTTTCTAAACACATGGAGAAATACTTCCAAGCCAGTGTTTCAAAGAGTTTTTTGGGCTGCATGTTTTGCCTTTGAGAGTTTCTTAACGCATCCTGGAGCCCCTGAAAGGTGACAGATTCTCTCTTAAAGCTCTCTGACTTTCACAATATGCCCGATCAGGGATCTAAACTCTGACTGTCTTTGATAAAAATGTATTACACTGTAGTGGAAAGTCTACATTAAATTAAGAATGTCCTACACTATTCTAGTGATTTTAAATTTTTCCTAATACAACTTTTTTACATAATGGAATATACTCCCCATTTAAAACATTAAACTTGTATTCATTTAAAAATGTGTAGGGCTATGGTTGATTGAAATAAGACCTAATTGAATTTCAGCTAAAATAAGGCTTTTATCTCTTTTTTACTTTGCCAGTTAAAACTTAAATTCAGCAGTAAAAAAGCCAGAGTAACAATAGCTCCATTTAAACCGGACAAATAATTATCTCTGCTCTGTGAACTGGACAAATAATTATCTCTGCTCTGTGAATATCATCAAATCTGGGTATTTCATGACATTATTTTTGCTATTTTGCATTCCACTTAGGTCCATTCAGAGTTACGCTGTATTTTTAGCTCCTCATATAGCTATGTGGGTTAACATTGCTTCACTATTTAAATCACTGTGGGAAATTAACCAAGAAACGGCAAGTGCAGAGGGCGAGGACGTGGCGTAGGAGAGGAAGAGGTTAATGCGATACAATGTAGGTACAGGAGTGCTGACGCGTAGACTATTCGGAGGAGATACAGAATATGTGGAAACTATGCCGTTTGCTGACAACATTGGCTGACATTGTTATGGAAAGTTTTGATGAGCTTAGTTTTAAATTGGGGGCAAAGATCTTTCTCATCTTCAGCAGATGATTCAGGAAGCAAAACAAGCTAATCTTTCTCTTGGTTCTCTATATTAACTTCCTCTATGCTCCACTTGTCAGCTGGATACAGCGTATTTGTCACTGCATCAATTTATGATTAGGCAGGGTTTCTGCTATTAACCTTATATATTTGGAGACTTAGATAGATGATAGATAGATAGGCAGACATATAGGTGATAGAATAAATGTCTAATTGCTAGTTCATTTTTGATATTAAAATATTTAAGAAATAAAACATTCACAGCAAGCAAAGTAAGGCATCTATATGTTAAAAAAGAGTTTTAATGCAAGCATAAAATAATTATTGTATTGATGCAATCAGATATATTTTGATACACACCAGTGCCTCATGAGTTCCTCAGAACAGAGTTTTCAGGGTATTCTAGACAAATATGTGTATTTTCATTTTAGAAACTAATCCAAGCCGCTCATCAGTGTTGGAAATTTGAGAGACAGCTTCCAAATGAAAAACAAACTAAAGTTTCCTGATATTTGTAAATTTCATTCGGAAATTTCAGAGACAACTTCCAAATGAAAAACAACCTGAAGTTTCAGGGCCTGCATTTGTTGCTAACGTTTTATATCATCATCAATTTTGCAAAAACAATGTGACCAAAATTGTCCAGAAATCCACTCAGAATAGCTGTTGTTTTTCAGTAAGTGTGAATATACATGAGTGTAATAAAGGGAGACTTTCCAGCAGTTCTCCAGTGTTTCTAATTTATGCCAACATTTTCTGTCACTCATTTCAGACCCCCCAAAGGGGATTTAGTGTAAGTGAGCTTCTGTAACTCTACAGGGTCCCACCTTTAACAGTGGGTTAGATGCCATTTGAAATTATACATTGTTACAATGATTATACTGTAGAGTTCGTTTACTTCAGAAAACAGTACATCATTGGTGCATGTGTAAAAAAGGTATTAAATATAAATAAAGGAACCTAGTAAAAAAAGTGTTTAATATTAAAAGAACCTGAGGTTTCTCAGTGTGAATGATTCATAATTATGGATCTGGTGAGGAAGACGGTGCTGTCCGGAAGGCATGGCTGAAGCTCTATGTCATACTCTATTCAGACTACTTTGACAGAAATACTATACACTGGGTGACCTAACAACAAACAAGTATTTCTCACAGTCCTGGAGGATATAAAGTCCAAGATCAAGGTGCAGACAGTGTCTATTTTTGGTGAGAACCCACTTTCCAGTTCATAAATGGTCCTCTTCTTACCCTGGGTTTACGTGGCAGAAGGACAAGAGGGCTCTCTGGGGTCTCTTTTATATGGCCACGAATCCCATTCATGGGGGCTTCACCCTTCTCACTTAATCACCACACAAAAGTCCCACCTCTAACTATGATCACACTGGAAGTTAGGACTTTAAAATATGAATTTTGGGAAGATGTAGGCATTCAGGTCATAACACCAGTCAAACACCATGTTTAGCTTATAAAGTGTTTACTTAGTTGAAGAATGGTTGCAGTATTATCAATGACCAGAGCACTGTGAAAAATAATATCTAAGGCAGCTTATAAAGCTTTAAAGATGCTTACGAATGTTTACTGAATGTCTACTATGTGTTAACAATTTACCAGTGCTATTTGTTTTAATACTATTAGTAATCCTATAGAATAGATACTATTTTCTTCATTTTTTAGGGGCAAACTTGAAGCTCAGGGAGTCCTAATAACTTTTTAAGTTTAGAAAGCACATTGCTGGGGAGTGGAACCCGTACAGTTCTACCTGTTGTAGGGACTGTCCTCTTTTACTCACTAGGGGGCATCTTTTAAAAATACATATATTGTATCCAGGAAAAGGGACTTGGGAGGAAGAATGCACACTGAAAGAAAATCAAAATTAATAATGGTAATTCATTCATTTATTAAATGTTTATTGAGTACACAATGGCCAAGAACGTGGTCCCTGGTTGTAAGGAGCTTGCAATCTTATCAGAAGAAATATATACATTCAGTATGACAGCGTATCAGATGCTCTCATTATAAGTTCACATTTTTATTTGTTTAAGAAAATCATGCTAACGACTATTTATTACATTTAGTTTTACTGGAGACACATTATTTTATTAAAAATGAGGTCTATAAAACAAAACAAATTAGTGGTTGCTATTGACAGTAAAAACACTGTTCTTTTTAATGTTATTTAATGAACTGACCACATTGATCATAACCTATCGTTTTCCATAAGAAAGAAACAAAGAATTAAAATGGAATGATGTAAAATTTGGTAAAAAAAATGGGTAGGTCTTTGCACTCAATCTACTCTTCAGAGGAAGAGACAGTGTTTCCTACTATTGGTATAATGGGTATTGTTTGAAATTTGCTTGAAATCTGAATGCTGTTTTGACTTTCAGACAAATATTACATTTTCTTCCCCTCTGTTTCAAAATCAAAACACTTATGTTATTACATTATTTAATTATGGCACATTACTTGCCTGATTGAATAAGAAAAGAATAGTCTTGCTCAATGTAAAACCAATGTACCAAAGTTATAATTCTTCTAATTTAAAATAATTATACTACACAAAGTGTGAAGCCATTTATTATATTTGATTCATCACATCAATTTTCCTTTAAGTAGTTTCAGATATATGCCTTGCAACAATCAATTTTTGCAGCATGTGACAAAATTTAAAGAAAATAAACAATAATGCATGCACATTATTTACTCTGAGGAAATACCCTAAATCATTTAAATAGAGGGAATTCTGACAAGCTTATATAAGGAAAAATACAATAAGAGATAAAGGGAAAATTGGAGATGGAAGAAATATGAATCCACTAGGAGTATAGCACATGAATAAATTGGTAAATGCCTTAATTACTCTCTTTCCAGTTAATTCTACATACCTTGCAGATGCTAGTAACCCAAAGTCACACTTAGAATGACTAATTTGCTTTTAACAACTCTATTCTTAGAATGGACATAGTTGCAGCTCAGGAGAAAATTACTGAGTTGGAGAATTACAAAGCTTTTCTTATCTCGGAAATGCGCATTGTCTAACTTTGAAGGGAACATGTGAATGGAAACACCAAAATGTTTCTCTCGTAAGAACTTATACTTAAAAGGTATTTATCTAGATTCATTAAACATTTCAATAAATATCTTAATTTGTGACATGAACTAAGTAACATAAGGAACACAACCGTACAGATTCTTATTCAAGAATCCTCGAATAGCATTTTGTTAGAACGTGAAGTGCCCTAAGAATATAACTCTTCTTTATATCAATTAGCCTATGATAAAACTGGTTTCCTTATATGCTATTTAGCCACATTGCTAAAAACCTATTGATGGCATTAAGTAAGGGTTTACTGTGTTAACAAATACTAGCTAATGCTACATACTTAGTATCATTAAAGTTTGAGGAAAAGATATATGAACCCAATTTTCCTGGACCTTCTATACATGACTGTACTGTCACCCCTGGAAAACTGGCAACTACCCAGGAGCATGGCATCTACGGTGCAGCCAGTTGCTTTTGTTCTAAGTGTCAGCTGCGCTCTCTTAGACAAATTCTTAATTTCTGTCATGTAAAATGGGGTAGTAGTGGTATCTACCTCCTAGAGTTTGGGGCTGGGGGGACATTCATGAGTTTTGAACAGCATCAGTGACATAATAAGCACCCAAGAAGCAGTAGCTGTCATTAACCATTTTGCTTATAACACCAAAAACAGAAATCTGAGGCAGCTGACTCTATAGGCAAACAGTAAAGTAAACTGCATTTTGAAAACCTACTGTAAGATAGTAAAGTTTGAATACTGACGCCCTTTCTGACTCTATGTGATTTGGGTGAAATGTATCGCTTTTATCTACGTTCAGAGACCCAGGACGCGTGTGCTCAGGTCCCGTCTCTCTAGGTGTAGAGTTGAGACAGTAATGTTTCCTTACCCTCAGGCTGAAAAATCTCCAAGAAATCTTAATACATCCATAAAATCAGGTGATTCCATAAAATCAGAGGTGCCATAGATATTACTATGTATAATGGTTTTGGCAGTAAGGCAGGTGGGTTGTTACTAACTTTAGGGAAGATATCTCCTCCTAACTAAGAATAACCAAGATTTCTCTTGTCCTTTCTAGAGTCAAGATAGAATGAAACTTAAAGTAGTAACTCATCTCAAGAAAAATATATGAGAGAAGGAAAGGTAAAAATATATATTATTTTTAATATATTTTTTCTTATGTTTATTAAGAGTATTTTATATTTGATTTAAATTGAAAATGAAGTAGTGGAACAATTATACTTTTATTATAAAAATAGGGGTGGTTCAAGAATTAGACTAACCACAGTATATAATTAGACAAATATATTTTAGAAAAATTAAGTAGAAAACATATTAAGATCCTGACCGGGCTAGGAAGTGATTGACTATAATTCAGAGACCCATTTATGTGAGTGAGTCTTCACATTTTTTCAAATGATACAATTTCTTTTTTAAGTTAAAAAATTGTTGTGAAAGAACAATGAAAGATTTCCTTCAATTATGTAATTGATTGAAATGCCAAGTATGTTTTGAATAGTCTTCAGTAGAGAACTATATAATTATATTATTTTCAGCTTTAAAACCTTCAGTATGATGGTTTTTGATTTTATGAAATAATCAGTATGATCTTCTCCATCTGACAGATAATTCAACACTCATTAAATTTTACTTTGGAATTCACTCAGAGACACATATGCATGAATAATTACTATGAAGCATTTTTTTAAAAAAATAGAGAGTAACTCAAAAGATTTTTTTATATACTTTTACATTCTTCTGTTTCCTTCATTTGATGAAATAAAATAATTACTTTATCTAGGGTCCAAAAAACTCTCTAGGATAACTATTGTTGCTATGCTTCTTCAAACATTTGTGTTATCTAACACAAAATGGAAAAAAACTATTAAAAAAAACTGGTAAAATGAATTCACACTGTATCTTACTCCATAAAAGATTACAAGAAATAGGCACATGTATTTTGTTCTGTTGCTGTGTTTTTCATTTAGATTAATAATAAAGGACTAATTAATTTGTACATGTGATGAGTTACTTTTTTTCTCCAAATACTTGCAATTAAATCAATATCGGGTATTGAATCATGTATGCTGTCTTAAATAATTTGAATTGTTATGCTTTTGATATACAACTCAGTTGTTATTTATGTAGGAATCAGTTTCTGGTTGTTTTATGAAAGTTCATTCTCAAACCTATATTTCACTCTGTGGGTTATTTGAGTCTTCCATAGTAGATACTCATGAATTCAACTCTAATACTAATTCTTCTGTGTCATGTTTTTATTTTTTATTTTTTTATTGTTCAATTATAATTGTTTCCATTTCCCCCCCTTGCTATCCCCTGCCCTGCCCACTCCCCATATTAAATCCTCCCCCCTCACCTTGTCCTTATCCATGGGTCCTTTATATGCATGTTCCTTGACCCTTCCCCTTCTTTCCCCTCTTATCCCACTCCCTCCTCCCCTCTGGTTACTGACACTTTGTTCTTTGTTTCCATGTCTCTGGTTCTATTTTGCTCCTTGGTTTGTTTTGCTAAGTTCCACTTCTAGGTGAGATCATATGGTATTTATCTTTCATCTCCTGGTTTATTTCACTTAGCATAATAGTCTATAATTCCATCCATGCTGTTGCAAAGGGTAGGAGTTCCTTCTTTCTTTCTGCTATATAGTATTCCATTGTGTAAATGTACCACAGTTTTTTGATCCACTCATTTAGTGGTGGGCACTCAGGCTGTTTCCAACTCTTGGCTATTGTAAATTGTGCTGCTATGGACATTGGGGTGCATAAGATCTTTTGAATTGATGTTTCAGGATTCCTAGGGTATAACCCCAGCAGTGGAATTGCTAGGTAAAAAGACAGTTCCATTTTTAATTTTTTGAGGAAATTCCATACTGTTTTCTACAGTGGTTGCACCAGTCTGCATTCCCACCAACAGTGCACTAGGGTTCCCTTTTCTCCACATCCTTGGCAGCACTTGTTGTTTGTTGATTTGTTAATGATGGCCATTCTGGCTGGTGTGAAGTGGTACCTCACTCTGGTTTTAATTTGCATCTCTCTGATGGCTAGTGATGCTGAGCATCCTTTCATATGTCTCTGGGCCCTGTGTATGTCCTCCTTGGAGAGGTGTCTGTTCAGGTCCTTTGCCCATTTTTTAATTGAAATGTTTGTCTTCCTGGTGTAGAGCCGTGTGAGTTCTTTATATATTTTGGAAATCAAACCCTTGTCTGAGGTATCACTAGCAAATATGTTTTCCCATATGGCTGTGTCATGTTTTTTGTTTTGACTCTTCTCCTTGAGGTTTTTACTGACTTAGAAACAACTTAAAATTCTCCATCTTTTACATATATTGCATAGAATTTATTGACAGAATTGCCACTTTTAAAGATTACTTTGTATTCAAAAACAGAATTATCTTCGATTGACTGATTTAAACACTTCTTGTGAACTAGAGTATAATTTTTACAGTTTATCCATACATATCTGGCGTATTCAAATTTATACCTATACGTTTGAATTTATAAATACACATTTCTATATATTTTATAATTTCGAAAATAAGATATTTCTTTTAAATTTTCAGTTAGGCATTGCTGATGCATGTGAAAGTTCTCATTTTTTTAATGCTAATTTTGTTCTTAGGTACCTCATTGCACTGATGCAGTATAGTGGGTAAAGGTGTAGACTGGGCAACTAGACAACTTGTGTTCAAACCCCAGATTTGTCTCTTTCTAGCTGAGTGACCTTAAAAGAACTATGTCAGGTTATTCATCTGTAAAATGGAATAATAAGAGATAAGTGCTTCATAGTACTACTATTACAATTAAATGGTAACTTATATAAACCACCCAGCATATAAATGTTACTTACTGTCTTCAGATGAATGTTAGACCTTTGAATTTCTAGGATAAGAGCATAAATGAACAAAAGCAGAATTATCTCACTCTTTCAAATAATAATTGTTTCATTATTTCTCATCTAATTGCATTGACTTCTTGAAAGGTCCCAGGAAGTGTGCATATGCTTCTTACATATTGAAACTTATTGTTTGTTTCACTTGATTATTTGTGTATAAAACAATCAGGAGAAATACCCAGTTTGGGTAATAGATGGTTGTATATTAACATCTCTAGACATTGCTACCCGGATTTCCTGGAGAAATGTGGTCATCGTTTTCGAAGGGTACCCAACTGGACTACCCTAACAGAATCCTTCAGAAACTTTGGGACTCTGCTGCCAGGTCAAGTGGGTCCCTTTATTCAGGATATTCAGGAATCTCTTTTGTCTAATACGAGAACAGAAACCAAACAATTCCTGTGCGTAGTGTCATTCTTCAGTCTTTGGATATGCAGAAGGCACATGACGCACACAAGTTTTACTTGTGTGTTGTAACCACCCGCGGATTTCCAGTGAACCTCATTCTGGTTCTCAGTTCAATGCCTCTAAGATACACATTGGTTTTGCTTTTGTTATCTTGGAAATCTCACTGCATCTTATAATCAATAACATCTTGGATTCAAAAATAATTCTATATATCTTGGACTTTTTCTCCTTTGTTTTTATTTTAATACAAACTCCGATATCATAATTTCATTTCACTTGATTTTTCCTAAAGAAGATAACATGGGACAAAGTAGTTTTTAATGTCCTAGACAACAGACCTGATATTAAAATCCTTTTCATTTTAATTCTAGGACGCTTCCTCCCTTTGGTCCTCTAGAGTTCTTAAATTGGAGAGAAATTACCTGGTCATCCCAGATGTCACAGAGTAGCTGTTATAATCTCTCCACTTTGGTGTAATTGTTCTTGTTCTCTACTGCAGGGTAGCTTGATAATTCCCTGGTGAGTATATGACAAGCTATGGTTAACTGTATGGAGAGGACTTTCCTCTATGGTAAGAAGTTTTGTCTTGTTTCCAGTCACAGAAATTTAGATTTCGAGAATCTCGTAATGCAAATTTCATTTTTCTTTCAGAATGTCTACTTGAATATCTAATTTTTAGAAGAAAAGTTGATGTTACTTTGAAATATAAAGAAAATTACAATAAATTGAAATATATCACCTTCTGGATATTCAAACATGGGAGATCTTCCATGTAAGGAGAGGGCATGGCAGGTCACCAGACAGGGCATGTCCTATCCTCCTATGTCAGTGGTTCCCTCAAGATTATTGCTTTTAATGAGTTTATTTTATTTTATTTTTTTGTCTAACTTGCACTGTGTTGCAAAGAACAGCAAGCAATTGTTATGTGCTATGAGTGGCTAGGAAGAATGCATTTATTTTCTACTATGTGTGAAGGGCTACAGGCTCCATGAATTTGTGATATTGGCTGGGAAAATGAGAGTAATGAGATTAAAACAAAACCCCACTTGTTATTGACCTATATCCACCAGAAACCTTTGACCTCTTGTCAGGTGACTTTTTACAACTTTTTGTGTATGGAGCAAGATCCTATTATATATTTGTAGAAGAAAGATTAATCCAGAGAAGTTGATCACTGCACGCCATAGTGGTGGACTGGAGGAACCATAGTTCCTTCCCTTGCTTTTGTATGCCCCATCTTACATCTTTGTTAAGTAGCTGTAATTAATGTTTGCTCCAATATTGGTCATGCTTTGGACCCCAAAGACAAGATTATTATAATTGTAGCAGATTAGATATTTCACTATTTGGTAGGGTTATTCTTGATCAATCAAAGATTACTCATTGCCCTGGCTCTCTCTTTGGTAATGACCTATTTAATACATCTGCTCTCCATCCAATTGTCACACAAGGCCCAGGTTTCCTTTGCATTCTTAAGCTGTGTCCAGACCAAACTTGGACTCTGCCATATCACAGTCATTATCCCATGATATACCTGGTTCAGTGAACCTTGGCCCAGGTTTTAGCTAAAATGGTCTTCGTTTTTGCCTGTTAACTTCTAATAGCACAAAAATTATGCCCAGGTGATCTAGAGTGGAGAGGTTATTACCTGAATTGAAAGTGCCCTTCAAGAAATATTTGCTTAGGATTTCAACACCAATAATTAACATTTCACTCAGGTTTTTCATCATAGAGGTTCCCCAAAATGCTTCCTGGTTCAAGAAACCTATTGGCTAACTGTGACTTTTACTTCTTCTAGATACCTACAAATTGTTCCTGACTCCAAACATAAATTGATTCCGGAAGAGGAGGTGCTAAACATGAGGAAGGAATTTTGCTTATCCAACAAAGTGTCTGCTTTTGCAAAGAACATGAATCCTTTTAAAGAAAATAATTCCTATGTCCATTATACCAAGCAATTTGATTTAACCAAAGGTATTAGATTTTCCATTTCCTTCTCCATTATAGACCCATTTGGTGGCAGCCTTTTGTGATAAGTAAATCTCTTGATCAATGTCATCGCATATCTATGAGGGAATTATTGTGTTATAAACCTATTGAAGAATTCTGGAAACTATAGTTTGTCAAGGAGGCAGCACTCTTAGCACCATATCCTATACAGATGATAGACAGATAGATGATAGATAGATAGATAGATAGATAGATAGATAGATGATAGATACCCTCCACTCTTTCTCCATTTTGAAAAAAAAAATGATAATATTACAATAAGTTGCCAGAGGAATTGGTTTTTCGTCCTCCCTGAGAAAGTTGCCAACATCTGGTAGGATACATAACCAATTTCCTTGGGGATCTCACTGTAATACTGGCAGAATTCTATATACTACCCTGCATTTCCTGTGGATAGTTTATATATATTGATATAAATATAAGGAATATTTCATCTAAATATTATTTAATGTTCATCTAAATATTATTTACTGTTCATATCATATTAAAATAGACTCCCCCATCTCAAGCAGAGAGATATTCAGAGATAGTTTAAAGAACACGCCTGCAAATGATCCCAGTCACTTATGTAACGAAGTGGTCGCACTATAGCTATGCAAGCCCCCGGTTAGCTGCTCATTCATACTCAATAACTTAGTAAAGGTCACACATGGATCCAAAACACAGTTGGGCAGCTGGTGAAAATACAAGACACTACTGTGTAGGCTTTCGCAGGTCAAAGAGAAGTGGCCAGATGAGATGCCCTGAGGCATGGAGTGCCTTCTGTTGTCCTTGCTGACACTGGAATCTAACTCAGTCAAGAAACTAATTTACCAGATGTAGGACCTCAGGATAGATTGCAGATCTAATTATCACCACAATCAAAGATAATGTTAATGTTTTTCAAGTGGGACCAGCTCCAGCACTCAGTTCTACTGAAAGGTGAATTGTGTTTGCTGACCCATTTTGAAAAATAAATTCTTAGGTTTTTCAACATTATTTTTAGTGTTTAATAGTATCTTCCTATCACTTCAGCCTCCATTTCAATCCTGGGAAAGTAGCGACTAATCCACTCTAAAAGGCTGCACAAATATGTTGCTAATGCAGCGAGGAGCTAGGGAAAGTTCCCGTGAGGCAACAACACGGTGCCAAGGGTAATAATAATTAAAATTAAGGAATATTTAGGGTTCATAATTTTTTGGCAATTCATGTGGCCAGTGAAGTGTTTAAATTAGTTTAGTTTTGGCTATTTGACCCTGATTCTGGTGAGTACACTGAAGCAAATAAACTTTCATTATTTTATGAATGAATAGATATTGATAAATATGTTCTTGTTTTAGGAATATAATTATATTCTTTTTTTAAAATCTTAGTCCTCTGGTTGGTTGTAAAGGCATATATAGTAATCATTATCCCTGTAATATAATATATACAATATATGCAATATATAATATATAAATGTAAAAGACATATGTAATATATTTATATTTAAGTTACTCCACCCAATGAGTGATATGTAGGTATAGAGAGCATCATCATCTCCACTTTTGTATATGGGGAAATAGACACTCCTAATACAAAACAAAATATATCCCAAACTCAATGATGTTTGAAGCCTGATCAGAACCACGTCCTGCAGCTTCTCTAGCAGCAACCAAAGGGATGAGTGCTAAATTGAGAGGTCAACAGAGAAAAACCTATAGAGTTGATGTATTGAAAATAAAATAACTTACATTTGAAGATTTTTCAAAATTAGATGGACATGTGCATACATTGGAAGTGCCCTTTCAAGACCTTGGAAAAGCGAGGACTGCAGAAACTTACAATTTTTCAGTTTCATGATAAACCCTCCTTTAGCTACTACTGCCATTGGTAAGGACCTAATTTATGGAAGATTATAAAACGTTGCAATGAAAAAAGTTTTTCTGTTTTCTCTTGTATTTTTAAATATTAATTCATCAGAACGTCTTTTTAGAACAGAGAAGTAAATGATCCATGATCTGGATTTTGGGACACCAGTCCAGATATACTGACAATTAAAAAAAAAAAAGAACCCTTTTAATTTTCAGTGAATGATAGTAGTGGCTGACCTCCAGAAAATAGATTTTGAATTGTCTGCAATCCCCATGGTGGTTTAGATGATATCATCACATTCCCAAGTTTTTATTCTATAACTGTTTTTTATGTATATTTTAATTGTACTGACCAAGATGATTCAGAGATATGAAACACCAAAGTTTTAATTAACACAAACTTCCCACTTGGATGGGGTAGGTGTACCAAAGACAGAGATTTTGCGTAAAAGAGAATGTTTCATTTTTGAGAGGGAATATTTGACCCTACATTGTTAAATTCTAGTTATTAATAAAACATCTTATTATACTTTAAAAATATTATTCATCTAAATTATATATTTCATTGCATCGTGAAGGAAATAGCTCACCTTCATACTTAAGACAGGAGAAGGTGAACACACAGAAAATAAATCATTCAAGCTTAAATTTGTTAATTAAACCTTAAAATTTAGACATTGCTGTGAGTGTCATGAGATAAATTATTTTATCATCCTGAAAGATAATCCTACCTTGACAAAAACAAATTGAGCATTCTAAATTTCTAACCAGCATTGTAATTTAGTACTAGTATATACCATATATGTAATTTAGATTTTAAAAACAGTCTTGCTATGATTTCAAAAATATGTTTTCACTGTTGGTTTGAGGGCAGTGTCTTGGATTTTTATTACCTAAGAAAATGTCATTAAAACTCCATGAGTGAGGTTTTGTTATTTGTTCACCAAAACAAATACTGCTTTAGACATGCAAGTTGCTTTGTCAAAACACTGTCATTTCTCAGTCATCTATCAAGAGGACTGCTCAACATCAGTTTGCTGAGATTTAAAACAGATTTCACATACTTGGGATATTTAATTTATATGATTTTATTGATAAGCTTTTTCCTCAGTTATACCAATATTTCTACATGGGTATTATATACCCACCAGAGGTGGGGCCAGGAAATATTAAAACAAACAAACAAACAAACACATTTTAGAGGATTCTTTTTAACCTTGGACGTTCAAGAAGTGATATAAAGAAAAAAGTTGTTAAAACTGAGAAGGTCAAACCATCTTCAACTAAGTTTAAATATATTTTGTAATGAATAATTATGAAGATTATACCTGCTCAAAATTTTTAACCGATTATTATTTCAGCCAGGTAGAAGATACTTTCATTGTGGAAGTTCTGATTTCTGTAAAGCCAAAATAGTTTTTATCCCACTAATCTTACTTCAAGTAACCATTATAAACTCCTGACAAATTACTATGAACAATAGATTGAAAGCTTTGTGGAGGCTTTTTTTAAAATGAACAGGAGATTACAAGCAGGCAGAATGGATTAGACCCTTGAAAGAAGGCTTTCACACTGGTTGAGATTTATGTTTATAAACTTTTGCTCTGAGAGCAGCGCCTCACTGTTTTTGTAGCACGAGATGGCTAGAAATCAAGCAGAAATTCACAGCGTTTTATTTTTTTGGCATAAACAGTCAGAAGATAGTGTTTAGCAGTACTAGTATAAAAATATAAGTGAGGAGAGATAATCCAGAAATGAGGGAACCGCAAAGGAACAATCTCCACAACCTTTAGTAAACTCTCAAAACTGGATGAATCAAAGATGGAAAACAAGGGAGCAATTCTTCAAATAGTCAAGGGGGAAAAGAGTCATTGCAAAGCTGACAGAACTGACCAGAAATTTCAACTGCTGCTCACTTCAGTAGATTGTGTCCATGTCCCTCCAAGTTAGAAAAATGTGTCAAACCCTTACTATAAGGATTAATATATCCATAAAACACTCTGAATACAGTTGAAAGGATTGGAGTAAGCAATACATTTTCTGTGTACAATGGAATTAAAATAGAAATAAATAAGTTATGTCAAAATAATCAAATACTTGGAAATTAAGAAAAAAAATAGGTGTGAAAAGAAAACACAGAGATAAAACAACAGATATTTTTAACCACATGAAAATAAACAGCATTTAAAGTTCTAAAACAGTCCTTAAAAAGTATGTCTTAAGATACATATATTAGAAAAAAAAGTGTTGAAAATCTAATGTTCTGACATTATATCTAAAGAAGTTAGAAACAGAAAACAAGTAAACACAACTTTAAAAGACTATATTTTTTAAAAGACAAGAAATAACTAAACAAATATACAAATAATAAGTAAAATGGATATCTTTAAAATGACTTAAGAAATAACACATCTTTACTTATGTTTAACAAATAAAATAGGTAACACAAATGACCAAAATTAGGAATTGTAGACAGGACGCCATTATGGAGGCTTCAAGCATTGGCGTTGGAGTCATAGTAAAAAAAAATATTATGTGTAGCTTAATGACAATAAACTCAACAACCTAGATAAAATAGACTAATTGCTTGAAAGGTACAGCTTACTAAAACTTGATGAAATAATTAGAATTTTGAATGACCATACCATGATTAAAGAAGTTAAATGTATTATCAAAAACTTTCCCACAAAAATATCTCAGGTAAAATTTATTTCACTAGTTGATTCTGTCAAACATTTAGTGAAGAAATAATAGCAAACCAACATAAACTTTATCAGAAAACAGAAAAGAAAGTTCAAATTACTTATGAGGCTAGCATATATTTGAGACTTTGGGGTAGGCAAAGAAAAAACAAAACAGTATAAATTAGACATTATTCAAAAAAGACATCATACCTTAAAGACAGTCAACATTAGAAATATGAAAAAATAACCCATGGGCTGAGAGGAAATATCACAATATATACATCTGACCAGGACTTCAACCCAGAATCCATAAAGAATTCACAAAACTCAATTACAAGAATGCAGAAAAAATTCAAACATAGGCAAAATATTTGAATGGATAATCTACAAAAAGAGAGATCTAAATGGATGCAGAACCTGACTGAAATGATGCTTAATATCAAGTTGATAAAAATATCAAGTAAAACAGTCATTTCGGAATATACTTTAGGAGTTTTTTTAAATATAAAGTTCTACACACTTGCCATTTGATTAAGCAATTTTCCAATCTATTCACCTAAGAGAAAGAAAAACATCTCTGCACAAAGGATTCAAGGTAAATTTAATAGTGGCTATATCTATAATAACCAAAATTGGGGGGGAAACAAAATATATGCCCATTAATACATAAGTGGATAAATATTGTGGCATGCTATTTAGCAATAAAAAGAATCAACTACTGTTATATGCAAAATATAAACTAATTGCATATCATTGCCAAAACAATTAAGCATAGAAGAAATACATTCTCTGTGATTCCATTTATATGAAATTTTATGACAGTTAAAACTAGTTATGGTAGTAGCAATCTGAATAGTAAATAACTCTGTTGGGGAGCAGCTGTCTGACAAGAGAAAGAGTCTGAGAGAGCTTTTTGGGATAAAGAACATGTAATATTTCTTAATTGGGATGACGACCCAAAACTCATTAAACTATACTGTATTAAGAATGGGCATGTTAATTTATGTGAACTTATACATAAACATTTAAAAGATGAAATTCAGTACAAAAGGATAGAAAAACAAGTAAGGGGAATGCTAGATGAACAAAAAATAGATATTTTATTTACAACTTTAATGTTTTTACTATGACAGAGGAAGGACGATTTACAGACTAATATTACTGTAAAGGTGTGTAGCATTAATCACACTTTCTCATGAAAACATTTCACAGGCCTGAAGGCCAGTGTTTATACTGATAAAAAAATATTTGTATACATAGTTTTCTGTTCTCAAACTGAGAAAAGCTATTCATGTTAAGAGATGATCTTTATCTGTTTTTTGAAATTTTCTCATATTTGCAATGTGAGAGTAGTCTTTCAGGGTTTAATGTATTCATATTGTAAGAATTTGAAATTTTTGGAGAATATTAGTTGGTTAGCACATTTTAAAAAAGTTTGCCCAAGTTTTTTAACATGGAGTGTCCAGAAAAACATTAGATTTTTGTCCAGTGCCTGCACTGTCAAAAGAAAAGTAACCAATTTGTCATAAAATTTAGCCATCTGTTCTTCAAAATAGAATCACTCCCCACAAAATCTAATGTTTGAGTTTCTGTGGGGCCTCAGTGGAAGTGTTCTGAAAGCTATCAAACAGTAGGGTTATATAAATATGTGAAATGGTATATTTGAGTGGAGGATAACATTGAACTTGGGTTACAAATAGTCAATAAATATTATAGTGGTTTTTTTTTTATTTTTACAGTGAAATATTTACACTCAATAAATAGTAGAGTGTGTATTTTTTAATTTTTCCAGAGGTTTTTTTTTTTAATTTTCCAAAGAACTGTTTCCTTGGGTGGTTGAAAATGCTGTGAGAAATTAAGACCAAAAATGGCTTTTGAGATTAAATCCTATAATACATCTTATCCATCTCTTCCTCTCACAGAGCTGAACACAAGACCCAGAGTATTTATTTTGTTCACCAAAGTGGAAGTCACATGCAGTGACAGCCCACACTTTGGCAAGTACTCTCAACTGCAAAAAGGAGCTCTCAGTTAATAATTGCCGAATCCCTGAAGTGTGTGCCAGGACCATCAGAGGTAACCAACTGTTAGGTCCAAGGAAAATAGACATTGAAAATAAGGTCAGCATATTTATTCAGAGATTTAAATTAGGGTGGCATTTCTACAAAGTAAAGAATTGCAATTAAGTGGAGAATGTATCGAAGATCTTGGAAATGAAAAATATAATTACTGAAGTTAAAAAAAACTAATAGGTGAATTAAGTAGTGGAATGCATATAGCTGAACAAAAATTAATGATGTGGAAAATTAGAGGGATAAATTTTCCCGGCATACTAGGATAACATGGAAAGTAAAAAGGAAAAGTAAAGAGAGGTAAAGAGTAGATACAGAGGCGCCAAACTCTCTCTCTGGCAGAGCTTCAGAGCAAAGAATAAAGATAAAGATAGTAATGCAATTACTGAAGTCATGAAAGCTGCTGGTTTCCCACTATGAAAAGAAGATAGAATCCTCAGATAACAAAACTTCACTGAGCAGCAATCAGGTTAATAAACAAAGAAGGCAACAAACAGAAAAAGAACAACTACACGTTTCAAAACAGTGTGACAATTTTTTTTTAAGGCAAGGAGAAAATCCTAAAAGCTAGGGGAATGAAGACATTAATTGCCTACAGAGCAATAAGAATTAGATTGACTTCAGAATTAGTTTCACCGGTATTTAGATTAAAAAAATGAACATGTTATTAAAAATATGGAAGAAAAAGACATTTGATTTTATAAATTCCATCCTCAGACAAATTGTTTGGTATCTCATCATTTGAATGATTAGTAAGGTGTTAAATAAATATTTAATAAATTTATCTCTATCTGACTGTCCCTGACTCTAGAAAAATGTATTCTGCTGGGGATGAATAGCTGAATACAGAAGAAAGAAAATAAATGCAAAGGCACTGTTAAACAAATAAACTAATGAAGTCATTTTTGTAGGCACAAACATTTAAAAGAATACATGTTTTTATACCAATCTAGAAACAAAATGTAGAAAGTGTGAGTTAAGCGGCAGGAGGACATAAAATCGTGACGAACTGCTCACCTTGGGAGCATAATGGTCATATGAAGTGTGTTAGCATGACTACGTTGGGCTGTCAAGTAAGAGAAACTCCAAACAGCAATGGTTTAAACAAGGAAGCCGCTTCTTTTTCTCATGTGAAACTCTGTAGTTAGACAGCTCGGCACTGCTCTGAAGGCGCTGCTCTACTATTTTCCCAGCAGGCTGATTTCCTTTCCCGGTGCCCACTCCCCATCCGCCCGCACTCACAATTTACTTCATGGCTTGAGTTACCAGTTCCAGTTCCAAAACCCACCTTAGGCCAACCAGCAAAAATTCTGAAAGGACAAAATGGAGTGGGGACTTCTTATCTCTCTGGCGAGACTAGGCAAATGTCTCAGCAACACAGACTTGCACTGTGTAGTCTTTGGATGGCTCTTTACCTTCCTAAAAAATTAAAAAGATTTCTTGCTATGGAAGAGAAAAAGAATTATTGCAGAACTAGTATCTCCCTCTGCACAATGTAAGTGTCAAACATGATGAGGAAAAAATAGAATGGAAAAAAAAAACTTGATTAATCCAATGACAGAATGGAAGACAGGGTCAGAAAACAAAGAGAAAGCATAAGTAAAAAACACAGATGGCTTCTCAATTTGTACAATCCATAAACATGAACTAAGAGGCGTGGGGATGATGCAATGGGGTGCAGGGTGGAGGGGATAAAGGGGAGAAAAGACGGGACAACTATAATAGCATAATCAATAAAATATACCAAAAACACAAACAAACAAACACAGACAATGAAAATAGTCCCCATGGACATGTCTATGTTTTTAACATTACTTGTTTTTCTTGAAGTAGTTAGAATTTTTTATTTTCCCTATTTATTCCTTCTAGTGAATGCCGGATTATTATTTTCAATTCTCCTCTTTAAATTGTGATCAATTTGGGATCAGTATTAACATTTCATTCTTCTTGCCATCATCTCTTTAAATAGCAGACATTCAATATAAATTCATTTAATGATCATTGTACAAGGTAATTATCTAAGAACTTGGGTTTAAGAATGGCAATGCTCATTGATTACTTGAAAATCTGCAGAGAAGGGGCCATATCATTTAAGATTATTTAGCATCCAAGGTGCCTTTTCTTTGAATGACAAGTAAAAAAGATTTTGTAGTCCAGTGGGTACATAGGTTCTTTGATCTAGATTTTAAAGTAGACACTGGCCAGTAGATAGGAACAAAAGTTGCAGTATTTGGGGTATATTTTTTGTAATATATCCAAACCTTGGACGTTGATGATTTTTCTCATTAGGCATTACTGATATAATTTAATTTTTTGAAGGAGAAATTGTAGAGAGAAAATGTGAAATAAGTTTGGAATAAATACAATGTATAATGAATGAAGTAAAAATTATTAATGGTTAAATGGCTCCAGATATTTTTACAACTCTAATATGCAGGTGTGTTTGTGTGTGTGAATGTGTGTGTGCATGCTTCCACACACATTATCTCTGCTCTGGAGAAAAAATTACATTCTAGATTTTTTTAAAGGTTTATCCACTTTTATTCCTGGCAGTATAGTAATAATACATCTCTAATAAACATAAGGTATATTTTTCAGTAATGCTGTTGAAGGTGTTGCAGATGCTGTTTCCAACTAAAAGCACTTGAAAGAGCTTTAAATCATAATTTCTTTTTTTATCTTTATTTTAAAAAAATTTTAATTGTATTTTTTCCATTACCATTTAGTCCCCTTACTTCCCTTTCCCCCTGCAATCACCACACTGTTGTCCATGTCCATGAGTCCTTTTTCTTTTTTGCATAATTCCTTAATATTATTTGAAGACTGTTAGTTTCCTGGGTCTGCCATAACAAATGACCATGAACTATGCGGTTCATATAAAAATATATTATCTTACAATTCTGGAGGCTACACCTGAAATAGAGGTATTGGAATGGCCATGCTCACTCTTTAAATTCTAGGAAAGAGTGCTTTCTTACTATTCCCTGTCCTTCAGTGGTTTGGGGCAGTTTCTGGCATCTCTTGGCGTGTAGACACATCACTCCAAGTCACGGCTCAGCTCTCACATAGGCTTCTACCTGTGTGCCTCTTTGTCGTCATGTGGTTTTCTTGTAAGGGCACCAGGCATATCCTAATCCAGCATGAGCTCATATTAACTAACTATATCTGTAGAGATGCTATTTCCAAAAGAAGGTCATATTTGACTTTCCAAGTGAGCAGGAATTTTTGGAAGACATTATTCACCCCAGTAAAAAGACTTTCCATACAACCCAGTAAAGAGACTACCAATGAAATTCAAGATTATGTTTTCTTTTTCATTGGTTTGTCCTTGTTTGTATAAAACTTAGTATATTTTTCATTAAAAATGGTGATAGTGAATGGTTTTATAAAAAATGCAGTTAACATTGTTTTCTTTGATTCTCAAATACATATTTTTAAAATTGTCGATACTATTATAGATGTCCCCATTTTCCCCCTTTTGGCCCACCTCCACTCAGGCCCTCCAACCCCTACCCCTGGTCTTCACCACACTGTTGTCTGTATCCATGGGTTATGCCTGTATGTTCTCTGGTTAATCTCTTCACCTACCGTCATTCAGTCCCTCCCACCCCCACCCCTCTGACATCTGTCAGCCTGTTCCTCGTAGCCATGTTCTATTCGTTCATCCGTTTATTTGGTCAGCAGATTACACATGTAAGTGAGACCATGCGGCATTTATCTTCCTTTGATGGGCTTATTTCCCTTGGCATAATCATCTCCAGGTTCATCTGTGCTATCACAATGGAAACTTGTTCATAAAACAGTGCTAGGCTCTTCAATAAATGGTGCTAGGAAAATTGGAAAGCCACACGCAAAAGAATAAAACTAGATTACAGTTTGTCCTGTGTACAAAAATTAATTCAAAGTGTATCAGAGACATAAATACAAGATATGAAACAATGAATTAAATAAAAAAAAATATAGGTACGAAACTTATGGATCTTGGTCAGAGACTATTTTATGAATTTGACCGTAAAGGCAAGGGAAGTAAAGCCAAAAATATATGACTGGGACTATGTCAAATGTAAAAGCTTCTGCACAGCAAAGTTTTATTGCTGTTTTATAATATATTAATAACTTGTAAAGAAATAGTTTTATTATAATCATTTCTATGTTTATGTTTTATAATTGTGAAGTGCTTTCAAATTTCTATGTATTCCTAAGGTCCTTGACCCCAATGACCTCTATATAATGATGGATTAATATTACTAGATTCCTATATTCCATAATTACTTGATTATCGTGGGCTGAGGTGATAATAATACACAGCCATATAAAATGGTATAGATTGTTTTTTTCTTCAAGGTTCTAATAACTTCTTTGTATATGATAATATGCCAATCTGAATCGCAATTTTATCATTAATTTTAAAATAATAAGGCCAATTCTCTTATTGTGATTCATTATTTTAACTGCTCATTTTATTTTTCTCAACTCAGGTCTTAGACATGGTAATTTTGAAGTAAGTATTATGTGTATAATTGTTTTTAAAAAAATAATTAGATACTCTGTGTCTATAACTAGATAATTTTATGTTATGTTATAACATTATTTACAGTATTAATTTGTTTATCTGACAGAATGCATTTAGGAAACAAGGGAAATTAAAAAAGTGTGCTCTTCCAAGCACAATTTTGTCCTTAGTTAAGCTAGGGTAGACTTACGTAGTTCACAGGCTATGTTGTACCTAATACCTGCCATCAAAGTTCAGGACTAATCAGTGGAGAGACAAATTGTTTAAATGTTTATTTTCCTTTTTGTTTGATTTAAAAAATTACAGTGTATAAAACAACACCAACAGTGTTTATTTTTCATTAAATACAAATGAATAGGTATTATTTACTCAATTTGACTGATGAATAATGAAAGAAATAAAAACTGATTAGTGAAAGCTTTATTTTGTAAGAAATCATTCTAACATAATGGAGACACAGTCATTTACATCACACTAATTATAAAAATTTTAACAATTGACATAACATATAACAGTAATTGGAGGCATTTTGCCATTCATTTTTGAGAGTTCCATATTAGATTTATCAATATATTGATGAATTATGCGTGCATTCACACCCTTCTCTCATTGAAAATTATTTTTCTAATTTCATTTTCTTATTTATTGAACTGACTTCCAGGGAATATTTAGTAAGTCTAAATGGCACATTATATATTTTAATTTTATAATGTTATCAAGCACATAATTAGTAGGGGATACATTCTATAAAATATTTTAAGATGGTCATTTAATTCTTTTTTTTAAAGATTCTCTTTATTTTGTTTTTAGATAGAGAGCAAGGGAGGGAGAAAGAGAGTGAGAGAAATAGCATTGTGTAGTTGCCTCTCACATGCCCCCTACTGGGGACCTGGCCCACAACCCAGGCATGTGCCCTGACTGGGGAATTGAACGGCAACCCTTTGGTTCGCAGGCCGGCACTCAATCCACTGAGCCACACCAGCCAGGGCAAATTCTTTATTCCTAAGATTCTAGGAAAATTTATGTTCCTTAACCAATACCTACTCTTAAATTTCTTATTTCCTTCAAACTAAGAAAATATTGATTAAATATTTAACACCAAAGTTCTTCTTGATTTGGCTTCTATACTTCAGAAGTTAATACGCTATATACCCCTGTTAAATAAGTTATCCAGAAAGATTCAGAAACTTACAATAAACCCAGAGTACATAAAATCTTATGATTATGATTTGGTTTTATACTTTTTTTAATGAAAAAGTTACAAAGGAAACACTTCTTATAACAAATGCAGAGAAAGTATGCATATTCCAAAGAGGCATTTCTTAAGAAAACATTGCACACACACTACAGACTTTAGTTTCAATTGTCCAATGGAGAAATACATACATCAAATTTCTAAATATAATTTTAACTGTGTGCCAATTTAAGCAGGAAAACCAATTTTAAGATTTGATTGTTTAAGTATTATTTTTTATTGCTAGAGGAACTCTTTCATACAGAAAGAAAACTAGTCCAAGCACAGTATAAAAACTTAAAATGTGGGAGTTTCCATTCCGTGGGAGATGGAATAGACATACTTTTCACTATCTTCTTGCTGAACATAAGTCCAAACCCTGCACATTACAGATAAATCAAACACAAGAAGACTTGGAAAATATTTCTTGGAAAATATTGTCCTAAAGAGTTGTTTCAGAAGACAGCAATTTTGTTCAATTTGCAGTTTATTGATTGATACTTTTATAATAATTAAGGTTTTCTATATCATAAGATGATTTATTTACAAAATAATTAGGAAACTGATGGTCATCTTAAAATTAGATACTATTCAAAGTACCCCCCACACTCAAATTTTCAATTAAGATTTAGTTATAGGTGAAATAAGGGTGTGTAATCACACACTGAACAATTTTTCTCATCATTGATTTATTGAAAGAGTTTTAAATTCAGGTGAAGAGTCAACCATTTATTTATTCCTCAAACATTTATTGTGTTGTTTGTCTTTAATATGTCACTTGTTATGTTGAGTTCTGGCACAGTGGTGCAGAAATGAGCCACATCGAATGCAAATCCTAGACCCCAGGCTGCACACAGGGCGGTAAGGAATTGAGTCTGAGCAAAATAAGATATGGAGTGACAAGCTTAAGTGAAATGCTGGGACGGGCAAGGCTAGGCCAAGATTCGCACAGGTTGTGTAGTGGGACTTAATGGGTTGGCTCTTCCTAAGAGACCAGTTCTCCTAAGCAGAAATAGAATGGTTTTTCTTTAGAGAATGAATTAGGGGTAGAAGGCCAGATACTTCAGCAGACGGGAGCAAAATAAGAAAAACAAAGCAAAGCAAAACCCGAGTTTTAAAACCATACATAAATTCTTTAAGACTGGGAAGTTAATTGTTGGTGTAAAATTGAATGAAACCCTGGTCCTATGTAAGAAATTTCTGCTTTTATACTGCTGTCCCCCCAAAAATCCACATTAGTGTACCATTTCCATACTTACAAAACTGAGATTTAATGTTTTGAGGAAGGGAGTGTCACAATACCATTTCCAGACTTATCCACAGAGGGAATAATTTCCTTGTAAGCTGTGGAAATACATATTTGTTCTTACTCCTAGATTACCAGTTTTCTCAGGGAATACACTGCTTCAAAAGGTGATTATAGAATGTACTGCATATTTGAAATATTCTGTTGATAGTATAGCTGATAATAACCTTCAAGTTTTTGTCATTAATTTTAAATTGTCTGTTAGAAAAGAAATGCATACTCAGCATCGGTAGCACATCTCTGCTTTATTTACCCATATTTTAGAGTAATATAGAAAAGTCCACTCAAGCTCTCTTTATAGCCAGTTAAGAGAAATGGTATAGGGAATAAGGTAATATGGAAAGAGAATACAAATTAAAGGTGGTGAAATTCTTCATACTAATGGCAAATAAACAATTTCTCTCCATTTAATTCTTAGAAATTGTAACCCATTCTTGAACAAAATGATAATATGAAGTTATTAGAGGCCCTTCTATTCAGACAACTTAGTAAAGGTAATTTAATTTTGGTAAATTTTAAGTTAACCTACAAACCATATAGTTAGTCTTAATTATGGGGCAAGGTAAATTATTTCTTTCTTGACAGATGTATTTTTTTAATTTGTAGAAATAAAGAAGTAAAATTAGTAAATATAGTAATTAATTTAAGAGGAGACCACATGGGACTAAAAGTACATTGATTTTTTCTATAACAAAGGCTTCTGAACTCTTGCCATAAAGTAATAAATGTTAATAAAATGTGAGCTTAAATGACTATAAAAATGACAATTTACTTAGTTGCTTTTTCCAAGTCCATTCCTTTAATTCCCAACCTCAAATCGAGGTTGATTAAATTATATTACAGCGAAGACTTTTCTATTTTTTGGTAAATACATCTGCAACTAGATGTAATATATTTGGTTTGTTTGCTTTAAGTGGTAAACCCTGCTCCTTTAACCAGGGTCCCCGGATGGAGGACATGTCCCATGGAACGGCAGCAGGCTGAAGAGTGGCTGGAGTGAGAAGTAGACTTTGGGGATGCAGTGACAACTGATCTCTAGTGACACTAGACCGAAGGCTTTATTATTTTCTCTGCACCACGTGGGGAAAGACAATGAACTCACCTTTTTTTCTTAGCCTGCTTTTCTCACTCAGGATAATGCATTTTGGGTGTATGTGTGCGCCCATGGCTTTAGTTCAGGGCCTGGCCAAATAAGACCTGCCCAGCGAATCTGGCTCCTGCAGGTGTTTGCACAGCCTGGGTTTTATATTCTTAGAAGGTTCAAACCAGTCAAATGAAGGATGATGTCTCCTGACATGTGAGAGTTTTGTGAAGCTGCGCCATCAGTATCCATCCCGAAGTTTTGTTGGAACATAGCCACACCCATCTCGTTACATGTTGCCTTTCGTCGCCTTCATGCCATGGGGGTAGGGATGCCTAGTTTTAGGAGCAGAAACTAGGATGTGTCTTCATACTCCTCACATTTAGTCTTCTAATGCACATGTTTTAATTGTAACTAGACCTTTCTCACCACACACTTACTTATCACAGTAATTCTGGAATCTACTTTCAGTGTCCAAACACATCACACCACTTGAGAAAACTCTGGGGAATGTAGTCCTGGGGGAGCTGCTCTCTGCTTCCTTCTCTTTGCTTTGTCTTTTCTCCCAGACTTATCTCTGCTTCACTATTCTTCTGTTGGCCACAGCTCCGCTGTCTGCCCTCTGTTCTCTCCCTAATCTAGGCCCCCCACTTAGTGCAAAATTGTACTCTGTTATGATTGTTCTATTTTCAGTTTCATTAATAAATGTGTGGGAGTTTGTTTTATCTTTTATATAAATGCCTACATAACATACTTAATTTTGCCTCTTGAAGGGCAAAACCTCAAATATTTGTATCCGACCATTTATCACACAAAAAATGCCAACCCCAGCTCCAGTTCATTCAACTTCAATTATTGTGTATTTTCCACTGTATGAGAATATACCTCCCATTATTTCTCTTTTTCTCTATTGATAGGCTTTTAAAAAATGTTTAATGTTTTGCTTTTAAAAATTATGCATCAATGAAGATCCTTGTTAAATCTCTTTGTGCACATGTACATCTTTTGTTTTTGGTTTTGAAATTTAAAATAATATTAAAAATGAAAAAACATCACAGAAGTCATTAGAATAGCAATATGTTCTATTATATATTTACCATATTACATCCAAGTTTTCCTTTTGATTGCATATAACATCCTACCTGAAAAAAATAGAAGTTTCATTCTAAATTCCCCTTGCTACAATTAAGTCCACAGTGTTTTTTCCCATTTGTTTAGAATGCTTTTTTATGACATGTACAATTATTTACATTTAAAATATATATATATGAGTATACACACTCTCATACTTGTATACATATGTACCCCTTCGAGATTAGCCATCCATTCTTCAACTTTTTCTTGTAGTCTTAACTGATTTTTAATAAATTATACAATTTTAATGTGACTTTATCACTTAATTTTTCTTACATATTGTATGATAAAATATTGGGTTGGCCAAAAAGTTCATTTTTTCTTTCCCATAAGTGGCTCTAGTAGTCTTTAGTTTAGTCTTTATGATTCCATCATAAACAAATCAACAAACAGTAAGTGCTGGCGAGGTTGTGGAGAAAAGGGAAACCTAGTACACTGTTGGTGAGAATGCAGACTGGTGCAGCCACTGTGAAAAACAATGTGGAATTTCCTCTAAAAATCTAAAAATGTAACTGCCTTTTAACCTAGCAATTCCACTGATCAGAGTACACCCTAAGAATCCTGAAACACCAATTCAGAAAAGCCTGTGCACCCCAGTGTTTATAGCAGCACAATTTACAATAGCCAAGTATTGGATACAACCTAAGTGCCCATCAGTAAATGAGTGTATCAAAAAACTATGGCACACTTACACAGTGGAATACTACACAGCAGAAGAAAGAAGGAACTCATGCCCTTCTCAAAAGCATGGATGGACCTGGAGAGCATTATGCTAAGTGAAATAAGCCGCATGGTAAAAGACAAATGCCATATGATCTCACCTGTAAGTGTAATCCGATCAACAAAACAAACAAGCAAGCAAAACATAACCAGAGGCATTGAAATAAAGAACAAACTGTCAGTAACCAGAGGGGTTGGGGGAGGCGAATAATGGGGGATAGAAGGGGAAGGGTCATCAAGGAACATGCAGAAAGGACCCATTGACAAAGCCAAAGGAGAGTAGGATTGAGGGTGGATGGTGGGGGTTGGTGGGGCAGGGGACAGTGGTGGGGGGAAAATGGTGACAATTGTATTCTAACAGCAATATAAAAAGAAATGTATAATATTAGTAAAATTAAACTTTAGAAAAATTACTAAAAATTCATAGCTACGTTATTTTATTTAAAATACAGTATTTGTTGTCTATACCTCTAAGTATGTTTTGGTGCAAAAATTTTTACTTTACTTTTTCTTGATTTGTACTTGTAACCTGAGGGAATTAATAGATAAACACAGGCTCAGACCACCTTTTAAAAAGACTGTCGATAGCTTTCATTAGTTCAGGAATAGGAAAGTATAGTCAGAAACGGTTTCCTAAAGAAAAAACAAAACAAAACAAAAAGAAAAAAGGAGAAATGTTTAAGAATTGATTAAGTTTAAAAGAACTGGAGCACATGCACACACGCACTGGCTCACAAAGACACCATCATTACTGAAGTATATTTGAAGTCCTGAGATTAATACCTCTTGTCATGTGCATTCCAAATGTGGAAATGGATACCTGACAGAAATGTTGGAATGGAATTTTGTAATTTGTTTTTGAACTCTGAATGGTAGGTATAATAAGATTTTAAAAGATTTTAAAACACTAGCCATAATTTTTCTAAAGAAAGAATCAGGACTTTTCTGTAAGTCAAGAGATATAACCTCACTATTTATAATAATATTCAAAGGATAAGATGGTTCTATTTTACTGATGTAAAGTACATAAAATGCAAGAGATCTTTACATTCTGCCACAGAATAATCTAATAGCTCAAAATCTAGGACAAGTATCAGCCAACTTTTAAAGCAAACAAAGGTCCAGAGATAAAATATTTTAGGTATTGCAGTCAGAGAGGCAAAATTGAAGATACTGCATAACTCTTGTCACAGCGACTCAGCTCTGCTGCTGAAGTGTGAGAGCATAGACAATACGTAAAATAATTAGCATGGTTGTGTTCTTATGAAACTTTGCTGAGAAACACGAAATTTTTCTTTCGTGTTTCTTTCGATTTTCTTCAACTCTAAAAGCATTCTTTGTTCATGCACTCCGAATACAAAAGAGACAGGATGCTGAGTTGACAGGTGAGCTTTATTTAGTCAACACCTAACTGAGACTCTCAACAAATGAGTGATCCTGCAATGGGCATGACATTTAGAGTTATAAGATTAAGTATTGATTATTTCGAAATCTGTTATGATATGGTTTGGCATGAGCTGTGAGACTGCTGCTTTCTCACATGTGCACATGTGTACCCAAGGTGTGTGGTTCTATCTATCAGTTTCCCAACTAATGGCATTTGGTACGAAGCATTTCTGACAGCTATTTGGAAAACATATTATTCTAGCTACCATAACAGAAGAGAATGCATTCCCAACTTCACTGAGTAAAAATTTCTACTTAAGGAAACAATCTGTTAGAATTTTCAGAAAGAGCAGTCATGTTTCAGAAGTTACTCAATCTGTTATCTCCATCTTCATTTTATTTGCTGTAAGTGATCCAGACCACTCTTCTTTTCGTTACCTCTGCGTTAAGTTGGATGATGGCTCTCCTTGGAATCTACGAATTTTAAATTATTTGGAAAAAGAATGTTTGCAGAGGAAATAGGAATCTTGAAATAAAAAGATCATCCTCGACTGTATACGGGGGCTCTATGTCCAATGACATGTGTCCTTACATGACATCTGACAGAAGAGGAGAAAACCAGACTGGACTAATGCAACCATGAGCCAAGAAACAAACAGCCACTAGGAACTGGAAGAGGTACGTAAGAAATTTTCTCTAAAACATATGGAGGGGATATGGACTGTCAACACCTTGGTTTTGGACTTCTGGTGGCCAGAACTGAGAAAAAATATTATGTTGTTTAAGTCATCAAGTATGTGGCAACTTGCTATAGCAGCCTCAGGAATCTAATACTACTCTTCACCTCCTAAACAGGTAGTACTAAATAATTAGACTCCATAATCCTAAAATACCATCTGTTTGCTTTTATATCAGTGAAATAAAAGGGAAATTAATGGAACTATTTTATACCACTCAATGGAAAAAATAGTTAAGACATTTTAAAGGGGAGTAGCTCAGTTATGTAAAAAAACAAAACAAAACAGGTTTTCATATCAGCAACTCTTCTGAATATCATAGAAATAAGATTCTAAAGTATCAATGAGCAACTTAGTAAACAACTTATGAAAATTGACAGAGAAAGGTATATCTTCCATATTTAATTGTAAGCAACTTGAGAAAAGATTCTGTGATTTATTCATTTTTTAGTAACCACAAAGTCAAATATAGTGCCTCCATGTACTGGAAGGTCAACTTGTATTGGAAGGCCTCTATGTACTGGAAGGCTTGGAATCAATGAGTGAATTTTGGGAGCTGCCACAGTTATGAAATTTTAATTACTCTTGTGCTTTCACTTAAGGTGAGTAGTATAGTGAATAATTTGTCAGAACTTACCAAACTTCTTTCATTGGACCAGAACTTACATTCTGAGTCTTTGAGGTACATAAAAATGACCTTGAAGCCTAAAATCAGCTTATGAATACAGAAACACTGCTATAAGTATCTCAAAGTTCATAAGAGCTCTCCATGAAAGTTTCTATTACAACAAAATGCCTTCAAAATTTCCTCGAATACTTGCTCTATATTAAAACTGTTAATAAATTCAAGCTAAGAAATTAAGGGTTTTCGATAAATCAAGAAGTTCACCTAAGATAGAGTTTTATTTTGTTAACTGTTTTCTTTCTTACACATTAAAAGAAATAACTGCTGCCTCCTGTTGTTGCTAGAGCTGTTGCTTGTGGATAGTGAAGTAGTTAAAAATTGGTGGACAGTGGCACCTCAGAGACATTATTTCTCAAAGAGAAAGAAATCTTGCACTGACATTGGCTAGTGAAGTTTGGCCTATGCAAGTGTTAAAAAAAAAGAAATTTTATTTAATGACAAATATAATCCTATTTACTCTAATTTCACAATTATTTGGGATAGATTAATATTATTTTATATGCTCTTCATATCATAATGGCCATTTTTTCAAGTTTTGCTTTTAATTATAAAGCCATCTTTCTCTGTGTAATTTATTTGTCCAGGGAAAAGTAAGAAATATGTTCGATGAAACATTTTGGCTTGAAACGAGATATATTTAGTTCATTCACAGTTGATTTCTATGTAAGAAAAGAATTCTGAATAATGGAAAAAAAAATGTTTCCATGACTGAAATTGATCCTCTCTCTCCCTCTTCCCTGCCTCCCTCACTCAGGGGGAAAAAAAAAAAAGGTGGTCTTTTTTTCTGGACAACCTGTTTATAAATGCAGTATTAAATGGGCAGAAATCCCAAATATGTAATAATTTTTCCTTAAGAAAACAACCAATTATTTAAATAGATTATGTCTCTATGGAAAAAAAATCCTCAAATATCCTAAAATGTTAGCAAGCTACCTTCATTCTGAAAGAGGAAATCACAGCTTGCATAATAGGAGGTAGGCCCATATTGCTAATACATACGATTGGGTTGGACAGTTTCCTTGAAATCTGAGAATTTTAGACTATCTTCCCAACTCCCATAAACTGAAATGCAAATCTAAAAATAAATAATAGCTACAGGGTGCTCCACAGATCTAATCCCATGATCATTAAGTATTTGTTGATTTTTGTTGAATAGTTATTTTATTTGAGAGGGCGTTTACGAGATGTATCTGATCTGGAAGGAGAGGAATTTTCACTTTTGAATTCAAACATTTTATGATTCTTTCTACCATAAAACCAGGATAGCAGTATGTATTGTTGCTTGGAACATGCAGGCCTGGGATGTCTCACTACATGGTCTTGTAGGCATTTTAACCCCAGATTCTGAAATTAGGAACTGATTTACCTTGGAGATAAGCTATGGGCACAGGATGTTGAAGAAGCGCCTGAATGGAGTCACTTGATCATTGCTGTGGAGCAAACGTGATATTGACATTCTTTGTTTTAAATATTTTATTTATTTAGTTTTAGAGAGAGGGTAAGGAGGGAGAAAGAGAGGGAGAGAAACACCAATGTGTGGTTGCCTCTCTCATGCCCCCTACTGGGGACCTGGCCCGCAGCCCAGGCATGTGCCCTGATTGGTAATTGAACCAGGGACCCTTTGGTTCGCAGGCTGGCACTCAATCCACTGAGCCACACCAGCCGGGGTTCAACATTCTTATATTTTAAAAAGATCGTAGAAGTTAAAATTATAAAAATGGGCCTATGGATATAATTATTGATTAAGAAAAATCTCAGTTTTTTTTTTATCACTTTATGTATTAGTTGAGGATTAAACATCTACTCTCCAGTGAAATATCATCCTTTGGGATATTTGGATCCATTTTATAATTTCTACAGAATCAAAACACTGTTAGTCAAACAATCTGCAATTTACTTATAGATCAATATAGCTGTGTGGTACGAT
Source organism: Mormoops blainvillei (assembly GCA_004026545.1). Taxonomy (NCBI): domain Eukaryota; kingdom Metazoa; phylum Chordata; class Mammalia; order Chiroptera; family Mormoopidae; genus Mormoops; species Mormoops blainvillei. Next base: position 482,486 of record PVJD01000304.1, read on the forward strand.
TGTTCTAAAATTCCAAACAAATGGTGATGAACCTACTGTTGATTGACTCATGCCACAAGCTGTCATCAAAGAGAAGAGTATTAAAATTATATGTATGGTGTAAAAATAGAAGGGGTTGGAAGGAGAAAAATAAAAAATGTTTATCATTTTTTCTGAGTCATTTCCCAATAATGTTCTGTAAAACAGTTGTGGTCCTGGTTATAAAAACTTACTGAGGCAAGAACAGAATGGAGATATGTTTGTATGGTTAAGTGTTTTATTAACACTTTGTAAACAGAAAGTGCGTAATTATTAATATACAGAGTCTGTAAGTAAAGAAACAAGTAGAAAATATGGAATATAAACATAATAGTCTTTCATAAATCCACGTTAATTATTATAAAAGATAACAGGCTAGTACAAAAAGAAAGTTTCATACTAATTTCTATCAAGCCACAAGAATCATAAAAATTTAATTTATGTAACCTGAGGGAATATTGGCATTAATTTCATAGCTGGGCATTGTGTTTGGAGTTTGAAAACATTCTTGATATAATCAGGCCTCAAGGAGCTAATGAAGGAAGGACTGATAGATTTCTCTCCCATCTTGGTTATCTTGCATAGCTCCAAAAACCCTCAAATTTTGCTTAGTTGGAAATGTTTCACATTCCTATTCCCCCACCAACTTCTAAATAAGTCACAGTGTGGTATGTCTAGTTCCCCAGGGTCACCGCATTTCTGATACCTCTTATTCTGAATTGGCGACCTGTGCAAAGATTTGTAAAAAGATTGCGCCACATCTTGTGATTAAAAACAGAGAAAAAACATAGACTTTGACTGATGTTTCGTGCTCATTAGTAAGCCTTCCTTTTCCATGAGGAGATTGTTAACTTTGTTTTTTCCTCATAATGATTCACTTTTACCAACACAACTTCTGACTCTCAGCTGATGGTAAAATTTCCCTGTGGTTCAGTCAAGACGGTAGATTTTAAATTCCCTGGAAGACAAGCTTTCTGGATTTGATCGCTGCAGCAGTAATGTGCAGAGTAAAAATATCGTATTTCTAGCACGCAAATGGTGATTTCACTAATTATTTAAATCCGGCCTCCAGTTGGCACACGCCAGTGAGCTCTGGGGAGTCTCCTCCAACTTTTTATTTGCAAACTGTGCTCTCTTATGCCAGATAAAATTTGAAACGTCTCCATCAATTTGAATTCAAATAAAGGATATCACTTTCTTTCCCTGATAAATATATTTTTATCACATTAGTATTTAAATATGGATTTGTCCTCTTAGCAAGATGGGATGTGCGATAAAAGTGAGAGGGGGGAAAAAAAAAGAAAAATACTAGGAAGGAATTTTAGTTTCCTGAAAGAAACACTCTTGAACTCATAGGTAGAAGCAGAGAAAGGAAGAAGTGAAGATATATTATTAATACTCCCAAACGACTGAAATATTTAAATGGAAATATTAAGAATGTTGTAAAATATGCATATATAAATATTTCTAGCCATATAGTAGAAAACTATTAATCTTTCAATATTTTAATAAGAATCTAATTTTCATTTTTACCCATTTTAACATCATCAGACTTTGTGTTTAATTCTCCCTTGTCAAAATCAAAAAAGATTTTATCTTACTCTGCACTAGCTTTAACAATTTTATACAAACTTAACTTAGTTAAGCTTGCCTTTACTGCATGAAAGGGTTGATGTTACTTTGTCTTGATGTAAGGATGTCCCTGTAGATACAGGGGTCCCAAATGAATACCCTAAGCAACCTGCAGCACTACACAGGCTTTTTAAAAAGACAGATAGGTTATACTTAGTGAATGTGTGTATGTGAGTGTTTGGTATTAAAGCAGAGATAAGCGCTGTGCGGGGACTCAGTATTAACATATGCCACTAGCTACAACTTACTCCTCGATACTGTTAGAATTACTTCATCATTATACATTCACTGTTTTAAATTAACTGAATCCATGCATAAGCACATACATACCATGGCATAACATTTATGTCACTACGTGTTTGCTAAACCCTATGTTCTTTTGAGAACCAACCCCTATCAGTAATTTCACATTAGGGGAAATACCAAACACATGCATAAGTCTGCTGTTGCAGTGAAAGCTGTGCGTTCTGTGGACAACACCACCTGCCCAATTTTCCCTCATTTTCCTCATATTCTGAGAGCTGCATTCTTCTGAGCTCTAACCACATGAGTCCCAGACAACCGTCTTGTTCTTACATGAATCTGACACGAGGTATGATTGATTAATAGTTCCTTGACTTCTTTTCAAAATAGGAGACGAAAGGTTTAAAATATCAACTTCTGGACTGGCTGGAAATTCTGTTACTACATGAGGAATAAGTTTCTCTGTTGGTCAAGAGAATGACAGCTGAGTATGGAAGTCATGATGAAATTCCAGTCCTTATTTCTAGTCAATATTGAGTCTTGGCAGCAATACCACTGTCCCCAACTTTAGCTTTTTCAACCCATCCATCAATTATGTAATGTAGTATTATTTTTGGTGGTCAAAATTAGACTGAATAGAATTTAAATAACTTACAAATAAACTAACATTTTTTTTAGGTGCCATATACTGAATACAATGTGTGTTGACGCTGGGGGAACCAAGTATTCTTTGTGTAACAAAGAATGGGAAGTGTTTTGTCACTGTTGTCATTTGCGGATTTATAAGAAAAACAACAAAATAAAATTAATTTGAAAAACTGAGGCACTGCATGCAGGGAATTACTTAAAAACTTTTAATTTTAGTTACTATGAATTTTTAAAAGCAATAAAACTATTAAAACAGACAGAAAATCTCAGATATAGATTATCTAACTGTTTTATTAGATTATCGATTTATGAAATAGGAATTGAAGGCAACTTAATGTAGGTAATGTCCTAGGCACTGGGAACACATAACAGCTCAGGAAAGAGGCCTTTGCTTCATGGTTGTGTACTTGTGGAGGTGTGGGCAGTGGTTCAAGGCTGTCAGGCAATATAAAAATAAATAAAATAATTTCAGAGCTAAATAGGCTCTAGGCAAGAAATAAAATAAGTCTGTGAGACATGTATAGATGCACAAGGTGGGAAACGGTGATAATTTACATAGAGAATCATGACAAAGAGTGCCAGCTACTGACCTAACACCTACTTTTAATTTTTTCCTTCACTGAAGACCTCTGACTGAATTTGTCAAGCTTAAAGTTTATTTTTACCAATTTATTTTGCCATGAGACTAAATTCAGGCCAATTGGAAATATGTGAAATTCAACTTCTGGGGAAGCTGCTTTAAGACAGTTAGCTCAACTGAAGATGTGTCCTCTGTGCTATTAGACAGCCTTTAAAATGCACCCATCCCCCTCCACTCAAAGAGTCAAGTGAACTAGCCACCGTCTCAGTCCCACTTTGCCTACCTATATTATGAGAAGCTCTTTTTTATTTATTCATATCTTTATTTATTTGTTTTTGTTTATGTTGGTCCTATATAACCAAGATCAATCCTAACACGTTTTCAGGATAACTGTCTCTGACGAGAAACTACTTTAAGCTAAGACATAAATGTCAAGAAGGACCTACACTTAGGAACAACTGCATAATTTATATTTCGTGACAGTGCTATTTGCCATATTAGAATATGGAACATTGCAAGATGGAGTTAGAAGTAATCCATGTGTACCATGCAGGGCCTGATTAGAATACAGATTTTATTTTTACTCACCTGGACACAATTAATAGGGATATTGAAGGACTTGAAGCAGGATAGTGATATGACTTGATATGTGCTGAATAACATTCACATTGGTTTGTGTGGGGAGATATAATTTTGAGATATGAATGGGAGATTGAAAGCTAGAAAATACAATAGAAAGACATTACAACAGTCCCAACAAAATGAATGGAGAGGTGGAGTTAAGTAAAAAGAAAAAAAATTGGTAATGCATTTAGGATGGAGAGCTTCTATATGTGCTGATGGATGGGATGAGCCTGAAGTCATCAAGAGAGGTGATGGGTTCATTGTTGCAAAAGATTCTTTGCCTGCTACTCCTACCGCAACTTCGCAAGTTCCTCCTGGCCTGCCTCCTCAGTATATTGGCTTCAGGCATTTATTCATTTCTTTAATTGCAGCTGCACAAATCTACACAAAGTTCCTTATTAAAAAGTAAAACATCCCCCCCCCTCCCACCATTTACTAGGCACTATCCTGGGGACCTAGTCTGTAAAATTAAATTTGCTCTGCCTTCAGGTAGTGATAAATAGGGAGGTGGTCATTTAAGCAACACATGAGTATGAATATCTGTATGAATGAAATCATATAGATAAAGAGAGAATGAGTTCTGAGTAGAGTAGAGGTGCTTCAGGAGGAATTCTGAGTTATTGTAAACTGAGCTGAATTTAATGTGAGTGGTATGAGTTTTGCAAAAGTGTAGGGAGGTCAATTCCAGATTAAAGCACCCACGTGATTTAAGATGTGTGGATACAAAAGGGTCTAGTTATGTTCAGGAAACTCACACAGTTCAGCAGAAATGGAGCAGGTTAAGAGTGAATGTCAAGAAATAGAGATTAAAAAACAAACTAAATTCTGCGGCTTATTAAGTGAATGTTGAAGGCCATTAGAGGTTTTGAAAGCTGGGTTTCTCACATAACATAAGTAGGCAGGTTAGGATTGAGAGGGTGGTTAGGTCTGTCCTTCGTTTGATTATTTGAGTAAAGGGGGAAGGTTGTATTTTAAAAGTTATCATAGCAAAGAGGGCATATCTCCAAATGAGCGAAATTCTTCATCTTCATGGAGTTTCTTGTTATTCCGTCTGCCCTTGAGTTCTTACTGCAGTGAATAACTGTGGCAACTATTCTGTTTGCTTTCTCTTGGTCATTCTTTACAATAACCGAAGAAGAGACATATATACATTTTCCCATTTTAAAGGTAAAACCGTGGCTATGTAACTAGCTGAGGGTCGCACACCTAAGAACTGACAAAGATGAGTTTGTAATCAAGGAGTTTTACCCCCAGAACAGTTTCTTGGTTTATTAACACTGTTGTCTAAGAAAAAAGTATCACTTCATTTAACTCACTTTTCCCTTCAATATACTTCCTACACATTTCCTCCACTCACTTCAAAAAGTAACCTACACTTCTTTATAGTTTATTTTCTGTTCAACTCAATTTTTATTAATGATTTTGTTCATTGATAGAATAACACTTTGTTTTTTGAGCACAGAAATATATCATTGTTTGCCTCTGAATCTGTTCTCTATAAAAAGTCAGTCATTTGTGTTATAAAATTTATTAATTAAACAATAGATATACTTTATGAATTTCCTAAAATTTTATTGCAAAGGCCTCTTTATGTTTATCTTCCCTACTAAATTGTTTGTTTCTGAAAGTAGGAACCATGTTTATATCTTCCTTAAATTCCAAGTTCTTCACCAGCACATCGCCCAGCATATCCTAAGTGCTCGATCAATACTCACTGATCTAATAAATGATGTGTTCTTGAATCCACTCCTAAACTATCAACCCATATGACTACTGATCTTATTTAATTCAATTTTGTACCCCAATCACCTGTCACAGTGGCTTGACAAATCAATTAAATTAAAATTACATTAATGGAAGGACAGACCAAGATTGATGTGATTTGCATTTTATAAATGTGACTGGAGTATCTTTATAGAAGAATCATTTTGTGGGCCCAATATCTTAGAAACACCTTCAGGTTGGTTACTGAACCATTTATAAAGTTAGAAAAAACATATCATGAAAAGTCAAGAGTTTTAGGATGACAAGAATGTAAATCAGAGAGAAATCTCTTTCTTGCTGTGTGTGTGTGTGTGTGTGTGTACAGATTTTATTGATAAATGTATATGTTAATTGACCTGGAGAAAAAGAAAAATGAGACAGAATAAAACAAGAAATTAGAACCTCAGAACCAGTGTGGAAAAAACAAGTACTAGAGATCAGGATTTACCAACCATTTTAAGACATTTAACCAGGTAAATATAAGTGATAACATAAAATTTCAAGTAACCCAGTCCTAAAAAAAATGCATATATTTTGTAAGGTAGAAATTAGTTGAGAAAATCAGGTAAGGTTCTTTATATTCATCTTTATCCAAAATAGAAAAAGAAATTAAAAAATAATAATTAAAACAAAAAAAATTACAATCTCATCTAATTGCAAACAAAACAATAACAAAAATAAAAACAGTTAGATGGAACATAAAACCTTGCTTGAAGGCATATAAAACATTCTCTGTGGGCAGGTCAATAAAATAAATTAAAAAGCACCAAAAAAAAAATGTTTTGTAGGAACGAATGTTAGCCATATTCTTATAAGACTTTTTTTCCTTGAATAGTAATGAACAAATGACCAAAGATAAATTCGATTTTTTGTTAATTCAAAGTTTTTTAAAAGCCAAATTAAGGAGGTTGGATGAAAGAAGGTGAAGGGATTAGCCAAAGTACAAACGTATATAACCCGTAGACACTGACAACAGTGTGGGGGTATCCAGAGGGAAGGGGGCAGGGCTCCATGGGGAAGGGACAAAGGGGGAAAATGGGAACATCTGTAATCGTGTAAGCAATAAAAATAAAGTTAAAAAATAAAAATAAATACAAAACAAAAATTATTAGATTGTTAGAATTTACTCAGTGTCCAAGCTAAATTACATTTTAGTTTCTTCATTCTATATGGAACTATGTGCACATGTGTTTGTGTATAAATTGAATATATTTTAATATTCTGTAATATATTACAGAAAGGATGAAATATGATTTTTGTAAGTAAAATACAGAAGTGAAAGAAAGTACAGAGATTCTAATATATACTACCAATTTTTTTCAGAGTACTGAAAATACTGTATCAAAATGAGTAAATTATATTTTAAGGAAGATAATAGAATAATAAAATTATGATATCTAGAATTAATTTTCTTCACATAGACAAAAAGTTTTGACCACAGAAAGTATCATTAACCACAAATAATAGACTGTTCTTGTACTTTCTACTGCTGAATGACTTTATTAATTTAGTACTTTATGGATTTTGTTATTGAATCAAATATAAAGAACACTCTCTGAGATATTTATTGTATTTGGAGAAAATGAAAGTTACTTTTTAAAAAAAATCTCAAGTAAGTTGTGGAGTTGCTTCCTATCTACAGCTTTTGCTGGTCTGTCACAGAACTGAGGTTAAATAAATCCCACATGATGGGCGCCCTGCAGGCCCATCCCACAGAAAGCACTGGAAGATGTGTCGGTTAACTGTGAGCCCGGCTCTGCTTCTGGCATTCTCTGGCAGGAGTGTGTCAGCAGAGTAAAGGCGTCCTGCCGAAAACATGCCTTTTAACATGAAAAGGCATTTTGTTAGGATTTTTCTTTGAGACTAAATGCAATGTTGTAATTTGTTGAATGCAGATATATTCTTACGAAGCAGTCAAAATTTCTTACTTTACATTGAATTAAATTTTGCTTTTATTTAAAAAAATATAATAAAAGTAACAATAATCAGTGCAAATTGCAAAACCTTGAGGCCCTCTGTATTTTAAATTATGTGGGTTTCCAAGATTAACAATAGTGATGTAGCTCCATTTTAAAAATAAGTCACCAAAACAGTGTATACCAGGGGACGTGCTCATCTTCTTCCTCATGGTAATAGTTAAGAGCTCATACATGAAGGCATTTTTTAAGTTAAGAAAAAGATTTTCTGTAAATTTCCTTATCTGGACCTCAAAAAGTACTCAGATAGGATGGACAGGTATTGTTTTCATCATTTATAAGGAAGGGAATTGGGGCTTATATCTGTTAAGTGATATTCCAAGTGGTATGTTTACCCAATGGAAGAGCCTGAACTCAAACCTGTGTCCTGTTTTCAAGTTCCACCAGGTCAGAGCATTTCCAAACAGAAAGAAGTTAGACTATGAAATCACAGATTTCTGTATTTGAATTCTAGACTTACAACTGTGTTGCATGGCATATATCATAACCTCTCATAATATCGACTTCCTTGTCTATAATATGAAACTCACAGTGCTATAATTTTTTTAAGTTTGAGGCAGGGGTTACATGATATAAATTAACAGTACCTTGTTAATAGCTATGTATGTGTCATTTGTTTTAATTTCACATACTTTTCACACTACAATGACATTTGTTGATACTTTTATTAAAGTTTGGTCAAAGTGAAAATTTGCTGGAAACACTTCTGTGAAATGATAGGAAAGCCCAAATTTGCATACCAAACACTCTAATTTGGCTTTCTAGGACATGAAATAGGGAAAAGAGCAAAAGAATAAGAACTGGAAAACCTAGGCTCTAACTTCCTGTCTGGTTATAACATGGGAAGGTTAATTTTATGTGACCATTTGTTTAGACACGATGATTTTTGGTCAAACGCCAGCCTACATATTACTAGTCTAGATTTTATTAACATTTTAATCCAAGGCTTTGAATAAAGCAGATTATACTACAGAACATGGATGGGCCTCATTCAATCAGTGGAAGGCCATAAAAGACTGAGGCCCCGGAGAAGGAATTTCTGCCCTTGACCTGCTTTTGTCCTTTAGGCTGCAATATCAGCTCTTTCTTGGGTCTCTGGAGAATCCTGACAAATTCTACTTCTGCTCCCCCCGCCCCCACCCCGAGGAGTTCAAATCAAAGCAAATAGGGATTTTAGAAGTTATTTAATACACAGAGGAAAAAGGCATTACACAAATAGTAAACATGATTACAACGAAAACCTAACTATAACAATATAAAGTAAGTATTGTGCACATCGTGTATGTCAGGAACTAATCTAAAGATGAGGGGTAGCTTATTTAACCTTTGGAGCACCCTGCGTTTGAGGTACTGGTTTTCTCCCCACTTCATGGATTAAGAAACTGAAGCTTATGCATTTTAGGTAGTTAGTGTGGGGCCAAACGCTAAGTGGTAGAACTAAGTTGCAACCCAAGAATATAGATTTCAGAGCCCCTGCTGCATACCTCCAACCACATACGAAGGTCTTTCTGAGAGGTGTCCAGCCATGTACACTGAAAAATAGAGCCATTTATTGAAGAAGATACTTCAAGATACAAGAAACCATGAACGTAGGACAATGACACCTCAGTCCCCTTCAGAGTAGGCACCCTGGGACCTCACATAGTTCTCCCAGCATCTCTTCCACTGTTCAAAACACTCTGCAAACTCCTTTGGTGGAATCACCATCAGCTGTCCCATTGTATTTTCCTGAATCTCATCGATGGTTTAAAATCTCTTCCTTTTCAAAGGTAATTTTAGTTTTGGGGAAAGCCAGAAGTCACAGGGCACCAAATCTAGGCTGTAGGGGGGCTAGTCACCTGGGTGATTTGATGTTTCACCAAAATGCTGTGCTGGAGATGTGATGCATGCGTGGGTGTGTTGTAGTGTTGAAGCTGCCAATCAGTTGCCCGTAGGGGCAGCAGTTTCTGTTGCATTGCATCTCTCAAACAATGAAGAACTGAGGCAGTCCTCCTTATTAACTGTTTGGCCTGGAGGGCTGCACTCATGATGGGCAACACCTTCCCTACCAAAAAACGCAGTTAACGTGGTCTTGATCTTGCTGCGTCTTTAAAGCGTTGGTGCTAAACTTTTATTTGCGCTGCACTTCATGCATCATTCCCAAAAGCCTTCTGAATCATCTGAATAGTTTCCATGGAGGAATGTTCAAGCTTAGCACAAAATTTGGTGCAGATGTGTTGCTCTATTTGCTCTGTCATTTGAACTGACTACCACCTCCACTGACTAGTACAATGAAGTTGTCATTGTCCCCCCATGTGTGTTCCAGTCCACTCTCCTTGGCTGTCAGGTTACACAGATATCACACAAACTGTTTTTATTATATTAACAAAGGCTGGAATTTTCCTGGACAGACCTCTCATGTGTGCTGTATTTCTCTACTCAATTTTCTGTTTACCGTTTCTAAACAATAATTTTTACATTATTTCTTCTTACCTCATTTCTCCAAAATCTCTTCCATACATGTCGATCTTAATAGGTGAACTTTCTAATTCTATAGGGAAAAACACAGACACACACAGAAGCCTTCAGAAAAGACATTCCACAGGTTCCCTATACCATATCGGACAAACCACCTACATCTGTCTTCCCAACTTAACCAAGCATATACTCCTCAGGCCTGTACTTGTAGCCAACCGCTCTGCTCTTGACAACCCTTGGACTCCGAATTACAGTAACGGTGCCCCTTTCCATGTTTTGCATCATCAACATTTCCAAATCTATGCATCATTTCCTTACATATACACATTCGCTAACATATTTTCCATCTGAAAATAACAGTAAGACACGCCACACCACATGCTATTCTTACTATTGTCTCGTTGTTTAAACCAGCTGTCTCCACTTCTGCTTCCCTTTGGAGCAGCTGCAATATGTTTTTCTTTCCCTCCTTCCTCTCTACCCCTCTCTCCCTTCCCTGCACCCAGTCTATTTTCCTCGTAGCAACCAGAGAGAGCCTTTTTACAATGTAACTCGGTATATATTATTTATATTACTTCTTTGCTAGAAACCCTGCCCAGTTAGTGGAAAACCAGTCCTAAAAGAGCCCATTTGATTGGCCCTCTGTGATCTAGCTGTTTGCTTCCCCTCTCTCTAGTTCACTATCCTCCAACCACACTCGACACCTTCCTGCTTCTCAAATGCACCAACCACATTCTGACCGCGTTTACATTGGCTGTTTCCTCTGCCTTGAACCTTTTTCAGCCAGTTGTCTTCAGAGTTAACTCCTCTCCTTTCTGGTATTTTCTCAGTTTACTTCATCAAAGACGACTTCCTTTAGCACTGATCCTAAAATAACAGTCTTCCCTCTTTCCTTGCCCCTTTTTTCATCTACTTCACTTTATCCATAGCACTCATAACCATTGAACACATTATGCATTTAATATATATTTGCTTATGGTGTCCCTGCATGAATTTGAGAGCTCCATGAAGGAGATTGCTTTGAACTTTTTGTTAGTACTCTAATCCCAGCACCAAGACCATGTAGTAGCACCCAGTGACTGTTTCTTGAATTAAAAAGTGGATGCACGTTTCCCACAGCTTGTACCGTGATCCCTGCCACTCGGCACAAACTGCACTCTCCCCTCCTTCAGAAACATTATATTTGCTGTATCCTCCTCCCTACCCCCAAATCTAATTGACCTCCTTTTTCTCATGAACTCCCTCTGTGGTGAGATTCTACAAATGTCACCTTCAATTGATCAGGGAGAGCTCTTCCTCACTCTCCTGCTGAAAAGGAATAACTCCACCACCATTTTCATCCTCTCTGTGCCCCTTGCAATATTTTATTCACTTGTATGTTTACTATTTTCTTGCTTGCTTTGACAGTCATGGTGCCAAAGGCCATCACTTTCTACCTAAGCAATTTTTACTGTATTGATTTTTCTTTCTCTCTCTTTTTTAAATTTCATTGATTTCTGTTCTTATCTTCATTAATATGTTTCTTTATGCTGGATTTGAATTGAGTTTACTCTTCTTTCACTAATGCCTTGAGGTGAAATCTCAGATTAGGGAATTTTCTTCATTTGTAATATAGGAGTTTGCTGGTACGTATTTCCATGTAAGTCCCCATAAACTCAAAATCCCACATATTTTGATATATTTTTGTTCTTTTAATTTAAAATATTTTCTAATATTCCTTGAGGATTACACTTTTATCCATAGATTGTTTAGAGGTACCTTGTTTAATTTCCAAATATTTGTTTTCCAGATATCTTTGAATAATGGATTGCTAGATTAGTCCTGTTATTGTCAGATGCTATACTTTGCATGATTTAAATTATCCTAGGAAGTTTTGTTTTATGGCCAAGGTTATTGCTCTGATTGGGTATAATTTAGTAGTGAATTATACTATAGTCCTGTTCTCAATGCCTCTGATATATTGCTTGTTATTTGTTCAAGTCGTGCAGCAGCTCCGTAAACCTGAGACTTGGGTCAGCTTGGGTACAAATTTACTGTAGAGCATTTTCCAGTTCTTTGCCCCTTCCCCTCCAGACTCTTCAGCTCACAGGGGCTTCTTTTCCTAGTGCCTTTGGCCAGAAAAGTTGACCTATCTCAAGGTGTTAGTCCCGTGTATGATTGTGGATGTGGATATAACTACCTTTTCAAGGGAAAGCAGCAAGAAAAAAAGAGGAGAAAAATAACAGGGCTTTACCCCCATACACTTCAGACCTCAGGATCCCTTTTTCCTAAGCAGAAAGATTTCCTAGATCTAAAAATAGAAAGAAGTGAGGCAGGATCATGGCTGCACTGTCACCACCCCTGACACGGCAGCAGCAGGACTCTGACACAGGACACTTGGGCTGTGCTGGAGAGAGAGGGAGGGACATTAATGAGTCCCTTCCGGCCCTCACGCACTCCCTGTCTCACTGAGGACTTCTCATCAGAAAGAGATTGTTTATCTCAGAGTTTTTACTGCCTGCACCTGCAAGTATTTCTGGGATTCATTTACCTTCGAGTCAAAGCTGGAACCTATAAAGCAGAGAATGACAGAAAACTCACTGTGGTACTTGTCATTCTTCAAGATTTGACTTTCCACCCCAATCTGCCTGCTATTATTAAATTTTCAGAGTCCTTGGGTAGCTTTTATTTATGCTTGTAGTTTATAGTTCTTAGCTATAATCAATGACAAAAATAGCATATAGTGGGCTAACTCTGATCCCACTGAGATATGAATCCATTGTAAATGATGGGATTTTATTGATTCGAATACCATTCAGAGTAGATCCAATACAAATCACTTAATTCCAGGGAGAAATACTGTGAATAATATGGTTTATTCTCATAATTCTTTGAGTAAAATGTCTGATAAAAATAGAACTCAACAGAGACCGATCATAAGTTAACAAAAAGTAAACCTATCTTAAAAGAGCTGTTCAATAATTTTAACAGAAAGTATGTATTTGAGTTTTCAGGGCTACATCTATATGACACAAAAGAAAAGAGTCTCATTGTAAATTTCCATCGTTCCCATCTGGTTGTTTCCCCTGCACTCATTCTTCAACTTTCCTAGTTAGGTCATTTCTGAAGGGAGCCCTCTAGCCTAACAAAATAGATCAGTCCCACACCAATAATTTGGGAACACCATAACTTCAAAAAATAATTGTATAAATACAGGCATACCTTGTTTTATTGCATTTCACTTTATTGTGCTTTGTAGGTATTGGGTTTTTACAAATTGAAGGTTTGTGGCAAACTTGCTTCGGACAAGTCTATCATTGTCATTTTTCTAACAACATTTGCTCACTTTTTGTCTCTGTGTTGCATGTTTGTAACTCACATAGTATTTTAAACATTTTTATTATTACTAAATTTGTTATGGTCATCTATGATCAGTGACCATTAATGTTACTATTGTGTTTGTTTTGGGATGTCACACCCCACACCCACATAAGACAGCAAACAATCAGTAAATGTTGTGTATTTTGACTGCTCCACCAATCGGCAGTTCCCCCATCTCTCTTCTAATCTTTGGGCCCCCCTGTTCCTTGAGACACAACAATATTGAAATTGGGACAATTACCCCTACAATGGCCTCTAAATGTTCAAATGAACAGTGGGGTTGCACCTCTCATGCTTTATTTTTATTTTACTTTTTAAAAAATATATTGTATTTTTTTCATTACCATTTAGTCCCCTTATACCCTCACTGCCCCCACAATCCCCACACTGTTGTCCATGTCCATGAGTCCTTTTTCCTTTTGGCTCCATCCCTCTGCCCTCTAATCTCCCCACAACAGCTGGCATCCTGCTCTCTATCTTTGAGTCTGTCTCTGTTTTGCTTGTTAGTTCAGTCTGTTCATTAGATTCCGCATTTGAGTGAACTCATATGGTATTTGTCTTTTCTGACTAGATTATTTCACTTAACAAAATGTTCTCCGGGTCCATTCTTGCTGTTGCATAGACAGTTCTCCAAAGAGGACACACAGATGGCCAATAAACGTATGAAAAGATGATCAATGTCACTAATCATCAGAGAGATGCAAATTAAAGCCATAGTGAGATATTGCCCCACATCTGTCAGAATGGCCGTCATCAATAAATCAACAAAAAACAAGTTCTGGCAAGAATGTAAAGGGAAGGAAACCCTTTTGCACTGTTGGTAGGAACGCAGACTGGTGCAGCCACTGTGGAAAGCAGTGTGGAGATACCTCAAAAAATTAAAAATGGATATGCTTTTTGGTCCAGTGATCCCACTTCTAGGAATATAGCCCAAGAAACCTAAAACACTAATTTGAAAGAACATACGCACCCCTATGTTCATTGCAGTGTTATTTATTACACAATCACCTAGATAGGGAAGCAACCCAGGTGTTTAGGAGTAGATGAGTGCATTGAACAACTGTGGGACATTTATACAATGGAATACTACCCAGCCGTAAAAAAAAAGAAAAAAAAGAAAAAAAAAGATGCCTCACACTTTAAATCAAAAGCTAGAAATGATTAAGTTTAGCAAGAAAGGCATTTCAAAAGCTAAGATAGGCCTAATAGTAGGTCTCTTCTGTCAAACAGTTAACCAAGCTATGAATGCAAAGCAAAAGTTCTTGACGGAAATTAAGGATACTACCCTAGTGAACAAGAAAGCAAAACAACCTTATTGTTGATATGGAGAAAATTTTAGTGGTTGGATAGAAGCTCAAACCAGCCACAACGTTCCCTTAAACCAAAACCTGTTCCAGACAAGGTCCTAACTCTCTTTAATTCCATGTAGACTGAGCAAGGTGAGGAAGCTAAGGAAGAAAACTTTGAAGCTGGCAGAATTTGGTTCATGAGGTTTAAAGAAAGAAGTTACTGTAGTTTCATAGTATACAAGTTCAAGGTGAAGCAGCAAGTGCTGAGGTAGAAGCTGTAGTAAGTTACCCAGAAGATCTAGCTAAGATAATTACTGAAGATGGTTACACTAAATAGCAGAGTTTCAATGTAAACTACACAGCTTTATATTGGAAGAAGGTGCCATCTAGGACTTTTATCACTGGAGAGTATAAGTTACTGTCTGGCTTTAAAGCTGCAAAAGACAGACTGCCTCTCTTGTTAGGGACTAGTGCTCATTTACCATTCCGAAAGTCCTAGGGACCTTAAGAATTTTTCTAAGCAGGCTCTGCGTGTGCTCTAGAATGGAACAACAAAGCCTGGATGATAGCACATCTGTTTACAACATGGTTTCCTGAATATTTTAAGCCCGTTATTTA